>VZRH01006387.1:229257-384588 GCA_013397555.1 Urocynchramus pylzowi
GGGAAGGCTGCGACAGCCGCCCACCGGTTCCCGCTGCCCGCTGGCGACCCTGGCACGTCTGCCGTGCCCCACAGCCCGCACCGTGCCCGGTGTGCCCTCTCCCGACACGGGACGGTGCCCGGCGGCTTCTTTTCCCTCTGCACCCGGTGCCCACCCGCTGATGAAGGATGCTGTCCAGCGCGCTGATCCACCCTCAGTAGGCACCCCAGATTGGTCCCCCACTTAGAACCCCTCACTACGCCCTGTTTCTGGAAGGCCTGTGCCTCCCCACGCGTTCTCCCAGCCTGGAGAGGACAGCCAGGCTCAACCTCTGCACCTGGCGCTGGCTTCCTGCTCCCCAGGGCACGGACACCCCCACTGTCCCCCCACCTCGGCTTTCCACACATCCCATCCGTGCATCTTTATAATTCCCGCTGCTGGAAGGCAGCTCCATCCATGACCACCCTCCCGGCCATCCCCCTCCGACTCCCACGGGCCGGGATTTTCAGGGCACAACAGCGTGGAAAACGCAAACGTGTCCGTGGGGAGGGGGGATGCTCGGAGGTGAGCAGGCTGGGCGCGTAGGGTTCCCCCCCTTCCCGCTGCCGCAGGCTCCGCTCTCTCCCGCTCCCTTCCAGCGGCTCCCAAAGATCCCTCTGGAAAAGCAGCCCAGTGGGAGAGAATGTTATGTACAGAGTGGCTTTGCAGTATGTTATCCCATCCCCAGGCAGAGGGAAACGCTTGAAAGTTGCTACAACCGATCCACACTCTGGCAAAGAGCTGGGACGGGGCTGGTAGAGTCAGTTTGCTGGCAAATCTCCAAGAGAAATTGCCCTTTTTTTTTCTCTTTTCTTAGAAAAAAACATCCTGACTGACTCCAAAGGCTTGTTTCCAACATGCTCCCTTCAGGACCCTCTGGAGCTGGAAAACTGAGCTAAATAAATGCTGAGTTCTTCCTCCAGTGTCTTTCATTGTAAGAGTGGAGCCAATTCCTGCCAAATTCAGGGAGGGGGGAGGCGGGCTGGGGTTTCGAGGGAATGCCAGCTCCAGGAATCAAGTGATTATGTAAAAATCGCAGCTCTCATTTAAATTAAAAACAAGATTTCAGCCGTCGTGGTGCTGGAAAAAAATTGATTTAAGGATAAAAATTGACTTGGGCACAAAAACTACTTCACATTTATTATTATTTTTCAAACTGTGTGATTTTTTTCTGGAGAACCAGCATCGATCCTTTTGCATTTAGCAGCGAAGCAGGTTGGCTTCAGGAGTTCTCCACCAGGGAAGCTGCTCCGAGGGCTCCCAGTCAAAGGCATAATAGAGATGTCTAATATTGTGCATTAAAACTTGGAATATCTGAGCTCCACTGATCTGTGCCCTTCCTGATTTACACACACCCTGAAAGGGCTGGTTTTCCTGTCTCCCTGTTTCAGCAAATACTGAACTGACATGTCACATTATTAGAGCTTCATTATTTTTGTAAAACCTTCCCAAGTAGAGTGACTGGTATATTATGAAGTATAAATAATTAAAATAATAGAGATGTCAAAATAATGGAACAAAGTGTATTTTATGATGCATTATTCTGGCTTGTTTATCCACAAAGTCAGTATTTAGTAAGCATCCTCTGAGTCATTAGCAAGGTTTGACTGTATTATTATCTTTATTAATTATCATAATTATTATATTTCTTATATTGTGGAGTCATTGCTAGTGGCTTTGCAGTTAAGGCGGAATTGACTTTCCCACTAAAAGCAGGATTTAATCCTGTTGTTTCCTACAAAAATGAACACATTTCGTCACCAAACGTGCAGCATCTCCCCAGCAGATACAACCCAATTTATTTGCAGTGCCTGAGCCACCCCATGGCTCCCTTTCAGATCCTCTCAAAGCTCATTTTCCCCCCAATGAAGCCCCGTTTTCTCAGATTTACACAGCTCAGCCCTGTCCAACTTTGCACGTTCATCTGCCTCCGTTAGACCTCGAACAGAGACGGATCTGAGACACCCGGCGTCACAAACAGTTACTGCTATTAATAGCCAGAATGCTTTTATATATATATATATATATATATATATATATACATATACATGTATATATATGTGTGTGTGTTTATATATACACATATATATGCCAAGGGAAGCTGGCAGAGGGAATGCTCCTCGTCAGAGCCATGTTCTCACAGCTAACCTCGTGTCTCCAGTGCTTCTCCTCCTCAGACTGTCAGAAGAAGACAACCTAGTGGAGCTGAGCCTCAGCCCTGGCCAGGGCCTGGGTAGCCATGGGTGCCTCCAGCCTCCCTCCATGGTTCTGTGCCCATGCACCAGCAGCTCCTGCCCCTACCCAGCCTCACCATGCATCCAGGAAGCCTCCAGCTTGTGCCTGCTGCTGAATCCTCCTTCAGCCTGTTTTTCCCTGTGTTTCAATGTGTTTTGTCCTGGTGGCACTTTGCTGTTGAGCAGATGGGGGTCTGCCAAGGGATGCAGATTTGTGTGAACTCCTCCTCTCCACGTAGGATCAAGAGTGCTCCATGGAGGTGGTCCCAGGGCTGGAGCACATCTGCTCTGGAGCCAGGCTGGGAGAGCTGGAGGTGTCCAGCCTGGAGAAGAGAAGGCCCCAGGGAGACTTTAGAGCTCCTTCCAGTGCTGAAGGGAGCCTGTAAGAAAGATTGGGACAGACCTGTTATCAGGGCTTGCTGTGATACCACAACAGGTCAAGATTTGGGTTTTGCCCAGGTGTCCCCAGGCGACAGGAGTGCTCTGGGGTGGCTGAAGGGAACCAGCAATACCACTGGAGCTGCAGGATCCCCAGCAGGGCTGAGCCAAACAGGCTGCAAACACTGAGATCTTTTCCTTTCTTGTCCCAGCTGAGACCCCCCAAACCCCAGAGTGTTTGCAGTTGCTTTGGCTGGGCAGCTGAAAAAGGAGCTCCCAACATGACAGCTCCCATTTCATGGCTAACGTGAGCTCTGGAACAGAAACAGCAGAGTGTGATTATCTCAGCAATCCCATTTAAGCCACACGGACTCCTCACAAAGAAGGGAAAACTCTACAGTGAGTATTTCTAAATATTAGGCTAAACCTGAACAATCATCGTTTCAAAGGCACCTTTCAGAAGCAGGAAAAAGCCTCCGAATCTATCAGTTTCATTATTTGTTTCAAAGTAGTCCTCCTCCTCTCAACAAACCATCTAAAAAGCCTGCTGAACAATTTTTAAAATAATTTAGCACAGTGAAGTTTATTACTTTAAAATACTGATATCATTTTCCCCACTGTATTATGCAGCTATATTTTGACATTTTAGTCTTATCCCCAGTTTATGTCTGAGAATGATTTAATTCAGAACTACACTCCTCGTTCCCACTTGGAAGTAGAGGGATCTCTAAATATTCAGTAGTTTCAGTGGTCATAAAAAATGCTGAACAAATGGATGAAGCAAATTGCCAATAAACACAATGCAAATGTGTACATTTAAATGCAGTGAAATTGGATTAATTAAATCCACATTGCATCTGGATTTACATGTAATACAAAACAAAATTAAACGCAGCTCAAGAGCTTCCTGTGACTTTAAAATGGGGCTGATTGAAAACATCTTCATTTACCTGTGTGGGCTCTGGGTCAGGAACTGTGCTGGTAAATAGAAACATTTACAATCTAGATAAGCTAGATCTGACCCACAAATCAAGGTTATGAATTTGGCATTCCTTGTCGTTTAAAATCTAATGTAAAATTGCATTTCTCTGCTAACAAAACAGATGGTATTAGGCCTTCTTTTTGGCATTGGGTTTTGGTACCTGTCCAAAAAATCTTCTTGACATCCTTTAAATGCAGCTATTTAACCACCTGTCACTTTGCTTTAGATGCCCATTGAATTTCTGACAGGAAAAACATTATTTTGTCTACACGTTATTTCATGACACAAGAAACGTAGCACATATACAGCAAAGTTTACACATTGTGTGAAAATCTCTTTGAAAAAAAAGAAGAGAGTTGTTACATGCTACTAAGGCAATTACTCCATAATTAATGTCATTGATAGGATAAAACATTCCAGAAACCCAAATATAACAAAACAAAACAAGCTCAAACATGACAGGGAAGTATTAAGGACACTCACAACATCGACTGACAATTTTCTTCTGCCTGAGTGAAAACATCTCACCTTTGGTCAAACACCAACCTTACTTTGCATATAAGCAAATAATTTCCCCCCCCCCCTTCAAAAAAATCTTCATTAGCAGGAATAAGCTAAAGGTGAAAGGTCCCAATAGTGTAAAATATGTCAGCAAGTTTCTTCTCGTGTTCAAGATGACACAAGTGCTTGATGCATCAAACCTTGGAACCATACTTGATAGACTCATGGAATGGTTTGGGTTGGAAAAGACCTTTAAAAGCATCTCATTTCACCCCCTGCAGTGGGCAGGGACACCTTTCATCATCCCAGGTTGCTCCAAGCCCCATCAAACCTGGCCTTGAACACTCCCAGAGATCCAGGAGCAACCCCAGATTCCTTGGGCAACCTTCCTCCTGATCTTCAGGACCTTCTCAAAAGTCACATGTATTCGCTTCTGCTGCCCTGAGGTTTCAACACATGAGACAAGGGAGAACCTTGTCCTTAACCTCACCTCCTTAAACCCATACCCAGAGCCATTCCTGCTTTTTCAAAGCATCAAAGCCTCCAAGATGTGTAGAAAATGAATTTACTTGCCAGCAGCAGCCTTGGGAGGCAGCTGCAGGTGGCTTCCTTGCAACCCCCCCCCTTGGGCTCTGTGCTCCCACGTGTCCTGAGTTTGCATTTGACTTTGGTCATTATTTGCCTCTTTGGCTGCCTGGGATCCTCATCTCCCAGGGAAGTGTAACAGCTTCCCTCCTTCCTTGTGCTGCTCCATGGGAGGGAAAGACTCTGAATGGTTTGTGCTTGTTTAAACCTGACCTGGCCTGGGATGGTCCTCAAAAGTTGGGGCAGCAAAATAAGGATGGCTGCAGAGGAGAGGAGTTTGCATTCTGGGGAGAAGGGAGTACCCAGGATGGTTTAGAGATGAAGGCTGGACCCATCTGGGGGAATTTTGGGACAGAACTGCCCCAGCTCTCACCTTGGCACGCTAAGCACTGGCACACCGTGGTGGTGTTCAGAATTCCTCCAGAAAAACATAAACTTTTCACAGGCAAACTGTAAGCCAAGAAGGGGAATGTATGTCCAGGAGCAGAAATGAATCTTGCACAGGGTTTGCCCAGAGCCAAACAGAAGGATTGCAGGAGTGGAGAGGTGAGTGAGCTCTGTCACCCTTTGGGAAAGGTGCCCCTGGATAACCCAAGAATTTGGGGCAAGAGCAACAGTCCAGCCCAGATCCAGCCAAAGACTGTCCCCTCCCCAAGGCAGACATGCCCTCCTTGATCACCTGTTTCCACACAGAGGCATTTTTACTTTGTGAGAAATCAGTAAATTCCCATGGGCCTCCCACTTTCTGCCCACGTGAAGGGGGTGGGAGCTGCAATCCACCCCACATCCCATCCTCAGCCAGGCAAATTCGGAGCTGCTCCATCTCCCAGGTGTGGGACACACAGTGGATAAGGTTTCTGTTAACTAGGTGCTACAAAAAAACATTCAAAATAATTTGTCAGGGTCTTGTGCCACTTGTATAATAGAGGAAATTAATCCCAGGTGCCTCCCCAGCCACTGGCAAGAAAATTACTCCAAAGAATTTGGCTTCCTATCTTTAATTTTACTGTGCACTCTCCGAGAAGAAGTATTGCTTTTGATTTCAAGGATGTCACATACTGTGACCAAGTTTAACAGTTTCTTCAGTTTCTTCCTGCTGAAGTAAAGGAGTCATTTCTTATAACCACGCTCTGCGTGAGTGTCTCGGGCTCGCGCTCGGAAAGTGAAGCAGTTGAATCATCTCCTCGGTTCATTTTGGGGGTGAAGCCAAGCTCCCCTCCTCTACCCAGAGAATTCATCTTTCTCAGAGCAGCTCTCAGACTCCTCAATGCAGAAGAGAGTGGCTTTTGTTTTATAAATGATCTCCTGAGCTTGCAATAGTTGGGTTTTCTCTAAACTTACTCAATATTTCAACAGTGCAGGAGAGCTCCTGTGCTCACCCTCAGCCCAGGGAGAAGATTGGCAGCTGATCTTCAAAATTAATTCTTTTTTTTTTTTTAAAGTTAGTTTCCCATGGCTCTGCTTTGCCAAGGTGACAAGAAAAAAAATACCTATTGTAAGATTTGCCAATTGATCTAGGATTAAATGTCAAAATGCATTTTAGCTCAGTTTCATCGCTGTGGTTTTTTCTTGTGTTTCCAAGTCTCTGCTTTTGCTTTCACCCAACAAATCATCACTGGGCATTTTGGGGCAGGGTGGGAATTTCCCAGGGTAACCTCTGAGCTGAAGTACAGCACATGTACTACAGTTTAAAAATGGTTTTGCATGTATTCCCACACATGAAGACAAGGCTGCACCCCTGCTCAACAGCCCAGAATACATTGCCTCAAGAATCAAGGCTAAAATTATATCCCAGCTTCCACTTGCTAAATATATATTATACAATCCTAGTGACAGAAAGTTACCTTTTTAAAAACAAAAATGTTAATGAACCTGGAGATTATCAGAGGTTTTTATCTCTTTCAGCCTGACCTGGGATGACTCCTGCTTCCTCAGATGGTTTGTCATCATCCTTGCAGGGCTAATGGAGTGAGGGAGAGGAGAGGCTCGACACAGGTCTGATATTAGGCATTTGTAAAGGCATTGCTAAAGCATTTCAGAGCTGAAGCTTTGAACATGAAAAGGAACTCTGATTCCCCGGGCCTTTGGCAGCCTTCCTCCAGGGTTTCTGCTGCCCATGGAAATGCTGTTTGGTGTTATTAGCTGAGCTGCACAAATAATGGATTTTCATTTCAATGGCAGAACTAAAGACTCCAGCAATGCCAGGGAGGGTGCGGGGAATTGTCACGGGTTAACCCCAAAACGTCCCTGTCTGACACAGGACTTGCAGCTCAGTGTCAGGTTACCTCCTGCCTCTCTATCATGAGATAATTACATTGCTGAGGAGACAGAGGCCTTCTTTCTAAGTGGAAACTGAAAAAGGTTCATTTTTTTTTAGTGTGAAATGAGATATTTTGTATATTTTCAATTTGTTTGCCGCACCTTGCTTTCTCTACAGAAAGAAGTTGCAAAATTAATACAAATCACAAGCTGGTTAACCTTGGTAAGTTCAGATTTCGCTACAAAGGTGCCTCCTCCCATCAGTGTTGCAGGATGAGCTTTGTCTTCTCCAGGCCCAGCTGAAGAGACCTCGGTCCCCAGCTCTGGTGAAATACAACACACACTCTTCCTTTCAGATTCTGCTCCTGTTTTTCTTCCCCTACTCACTGTTGCTGCCCTTACTGCCCTCTTCTCCATCCTGCCTTTTACTCCTGCCTTCTCTCCTTGGTCTTCTGAGCTGCAGTTCCACCTTGGCCAGCTTCTCTATGTTATTATGCAAGACCTCCCCCCACAAACAGAAGCAGTATCACAACACCTGACAAAGTTTCTTCCTGAGTTTCCTAAATTCTGCATGTTTCTTAGGAAACTTGTACAACATGGATGTTGTACAGCTTCCTCCAAGATGGATTTTTGCTTTGATTCTAAATAAACTTCATCCCAGACTTTGCCTTTTTATCACTATTTTCTTCCACATGGTTCAAAAAGGCAAGAAGCCCATCCCTGAGCAAGGCAAAGAGCCTGCAATTAGCTGGGCTGTGCAGGCTGAGCCCCTCAGAGCCTCCTTTGGATCAAACTAAAATACAGCTTTCAGAAAGCCAAACCCCAGCACTCAGCAGCTCTTGTTCTGGCAACTTCACTTTCCAGAAGAGTTTGCTCTGACAGCATGGGCTATGATTCTGGGAGAAGTTAGGATATGGATGATGAAAATCAGAATTTTAGAGGGAAATTAATTTAAATGCAAATGAGCAATGGAGCTGGGCGTGTTCACCTGGAGAAGAGAGGGATCCATGAGACCTCAGAGCCCCTTCCAGCGCTTTAAGGGCCTCCAGGAGAGCAGGAGGGGGACTTTGGGCAGGACCTGGAGTGACAGGACACAGGCTCCCCACTGACAGAGTTTAGGGTTTGATGGGATATTGGGAAGAATTCCTTCCCTGTGAGGGTGGGCAGGCCCTGGCACAGGGTGCCCAGAGCAGCTGTGGCTGCCCCTGGATCCCTGGCAGTGCCCAAGGCCAGGCTGGATGGGGCTTGGAGCAGCCTGGGACAGTGGAAGCTGCCCCTGCCCCAGGCAGAGGGCTGAAACTGAATAATCTTTAGTGTCTCTTTCAACACAAACCACTCTCTGATTCCCATGCTGATATTCCTGGGGGAATTTCAGAGGTTCCTACATTACAGTGACACAACTGCCACTCACCATGTCACCAGGCAGGACATCAAAGCTCCAGGGGGACATGTCTCTCTCTCTCTCTGCATCCAAAAATCTTTGGAGAAAGCAAGATTTTTACCCCATGGGATCACCTTAACAAAATGCCAGTGAAACAAAACACTGGCCATGAGTGGGGAGAGGAATTCCCTACAAAATAAATTTTAATCACTAGTTTGGGGTTTTTTTTAAGCAGATTAAATCAAGTTAAATACAAAGAAAAAAAAAAAAAAGTAGAAATGTTTTTCCTGTGGCTGCATTTTCAGCTGTGGCTGAGGGGCTGAGGGCTGGCTGAGCCCCCTGTCTGGCTGGGCCAGGGCAGCCCAGCACCGTGATGCAGAGCAGAGCCCCCATCTCCGGAAATTCATGTTTTCCCCTGAAAGGGGAGAGTCTCGAGATTTCAAACAAACCTTTGCCAGCTGACTGTGCAACTAAAGAAAACACTGATGTAATTCAATGAACAATGAGGAACCCAAACTTAGCACAATGATGGTTCTGGCTTTGTTTTCAGTTTCAGCAGCTCTGCACAACGTTGATTACATTCACAGGGGCCACGTTTGCAGAAACCAAGGTCTGCAAGGCAGTGCATTCTTCACTTGTGGGAAGAACAGGCCCCTGCTCCACGTGAATGCAGGCACCAGCAGACTTTAGCAAGGTGAATCCCACCTGCATGAATTAAATCAGTGTGGGCTCTGCTCATTCCCCCAGCCCTTGCTCTGAGCAAACTGCTTGAGTGATCAAGTTGTGGAATGTTCTGCCCGGGGAGGTGGTGGAGTCCCCATCCCTGGGTGTGTTTAACACAGCCTGGATGTGGCACTGGGGGCCAGGGTTTATTGAGGTGTTGGGGCTGGGCTGGACTCGATGATCTTGGAGGTCTCTCCCAACCCAGTGATTCTGTGATTCTGTGAATTCTGTGCATGGAAGGTGTCCCTGCCCATGGCAGAGGGTTGAATGAGATGGTCTTTGATGGCCCTTCCAACCCAAACCATTCTGGGATTTCATGATTCTTCACAAATGCAGCCCCAAATGATGTCCAAAGGTGTTCCAGCAGTACCCTCAGCACACAGGCTCTCACAATCCTCAGGGCAGAGAGCCCTGGGCAGGAGAAAATGCATCACTGGGGCATTTTTCAGGAAAAAATCACTTTGTTTCAGCACCACTGACTGTGGCTGTAGACCCTGGCCACTAAATCCAGGCTAAACAAGAATAAATGAAGAAACTCAGTCTGAATTTAGGACAAAACATGTTTGGGTTTTGTTTTTTCTTTTTCTTTGCAAAGAAATGTTTTTTCTCTCAGATTTTAAACTGATAAAACTGATAACATATCTTTAAATAACATATCTTTAAATAGCAATGGAATCCCTACATGAGTTTCTTTTCCCTGCCTGCTAAAACAGGGCTCCCAGTCTGGCCAGCTATGAATTGTGCTATTTCAGGTGCTTGTATCAGTATTGAGGACATGGCATAAGAGGATGTGAGAATGATGGAAAAAAAAAACCCAATTAAAGAAAAAAAAAAATTCAGGTCCAGAGAATTTTCCTCCCCTGCTAATCTTTCCCTGTCTTTCTGCTGAATGCAAGTTTGAGATCATTGGGAGAAGAAAACAGTCACACTGTGGGCTCTGAGCCAGTGTCATGGACTAGAAGCAGGTTGCCTTGTGGAGATAAATAATTTGTTTAGAGATGGGAAACAAAGACAGGAAAAAGGGATGGTCTCACCTGAGCAAGAAGTGGCCAGTGAACCCCACAGGGATGTGGGTTGGGGTCTGTGTGGTCTGGAAAGGAAATCAAATAAACACAACAAAGATGTTTGCACACAAGTCAAAGTACCCAGGTGTTTCCCTAGACCAGCTTTGCTGCTGGAGGAGAAGTTGTGGGACAGCCACCCAAATAACTGAGCAAGATGCAGCAGCAGAGGGAATTCAGAGGCAAGAAATGCCACGTACTGCAAATGAGAGCACAGAACTCCAGCCCTGAGACAGGCTGGGCTCTTTGTGTCACAAAGACCTCAGTTCTCCAAAGCCCTCATCAGCTCAGCAATCAGGGATGGTCAGAAACCTAACATGAATGCCAGGGTTTGTGGGATGAGACACTGAGCAGAAAAAGTCATTTTGCCAGTGCATAAATTCCTGCTGCACTACCTTCGTAAATATTGCAGGCAGCCCTAATGTTCCCTTTCAGAAAGGATGTTGGAGAACTGGAAAATTTATAGAGACAGGTTTAAAGCATCAGAGTTGTAAGCAGCTTCCACAGGAGCAGCTCCTAATAGGGAAGGTATATGCATAAGAATTTTTGCTTGGATATGAGACTGTTGAGGGAGTTCTGACACAGGCTCCTAAAATCATGAGCAGCATGGAGAAGGATGCTCAGGAACAACTATTTTATTAACTCTTGTAATGGAAAAAAAAGTAGGCATCAACAGCATTAAATTTCCCAAACATAAGTTGTTGTCCACCCCATGGGAAATTAAATTGTGACACTCATTGCCATGCTGGGGGAGCAAATGTGCAGGTGGGTTTGAAAGGGACAACTTCTTGAAAGCAATTAGTTGCACTTAAGTACATGACATCAGCAAGTCTCTATATCCAGATTTTCCTAAATCTAACACCCTTGTGAAATGTCATTCAATACAAGCTCTGTCTCTTTTCCAGTTTCCTGAAGCAGTCATTGTTGGAGATGGGATATTAGGCTATATGGATAGCTAGAAAACATTTACAGCTTTAAAATAATGAAACCAATAGGAAGAATTTTGCTGATATGGGCCCTGACCTCAGAAAGTGAACACAAGGTGATCAACTTCAGCAAGCTCTGGCTTCAATATGACAAGAAAACGGGTGCTGAGGGATGAGAGTGGGAAAGTGCTATAAAAACTACAAATTTCACTGTTATCAGTGAGTGCTGTGGTTGTTCATTAATAACTGAGAAATGTTTGCATCAGAGCTGGTCCAAAACCATATAAAGATACTTATGCTCTGTTGGTTCACCAAGTAAGAAGATCATGAAGCAGCATTGCAGGCACACAGATCAGGCCAGGCCCCCAGAACAGGTTGTCCCTACACAAATCACTCCTGCAAACACTGGCCCAAAGGTCTCTCCTGGACAGGAGCTGGGACATCCTGGGCTAGCTGGGAGCAGGGTTTGTGTGGATTTGCAGAGTTCTGCCTTCACACCCCTCATGATTTTGAGTGACCCTGGAGTCAGAGCCTTGGCTGGGGACAGAGATGTCACCATGGTTCAGGTTCTGTCCCAAGCTGAGCCTGTCCTCTCTACATCAGCACATTTCACAGAATGGCTTGGTTTGGAAGAGACCTCAAAGCTCATCTCGTTCCAAGCCCCTGCCACAGACACCTTCCTCTAGACCAGGGTGTCAAAGCCTCATCACGTGGCCTTGAGCTGGTACTTATGTTTTACTCTATCAATCATATCTTAATTAAAAACCTGCAGACAAGGTCATTCCCCTTATTTATTGAGTGACAAGTGACACATTTTTGTTGGAGCACTGAAGCAGGCACTGCTCAAGGTGTAAGTTCTTTGTTCAGCAGAGCTCAGCACTGCACTGTGCTAATCCCAAGTGATCTGCCTTAGGAGGAAAGGGCTTGGAAAGCTCAGGCAAGGCAAGACCTCAGAAAGTTAAACCATTCATGAACCTACAGGTAATTTCCTGACTGCGAGCATTCACTATCAGAAAAAAAAATTAAGAAATAATGACATCTAAATTACAGCTCTGCTATTAAGAGCAGTTTGGTGTCGCTTCCAGTCTTTGAGGCATGGAACAAACAGGAGAGAAGCAGAAGCTGCTTCAGTGAACCTCTCTGGTTTTACATTTGCAGAGCTGTGGATCTGAGGCGAGACTTAAGCTGGGCATGTGGAGAGATGCAGAAATCTTTAGATTTGCATATACAATATTGAGATCATGAGAATGTCACATTTAAATGCAAAACTCACGTGTCTCATGAATAAATCATGAATGGTGGCAAGACTGATTTCTTCTTTCTTTTTTTCCTCCCTCCAATTGTCATCCCCCTCCCACTGATCTGCAAAGCAGACAATTCTTCCTTCCCTTCCCAAGGAAGCACAGTGAGAGATGAGACTCGATAAGAAGCTGAAAGCTCTTCCAAAACAAAAACATGTGCGTGTGTTTCTTGTTTATACTTGGCTAGGAAGTAAAGAAGCATCATTTCCTCTCTCTCTCTCTCTCTCTTTTTTTTTCCCCCTTCCTCTTTCTCAAGAGATACCTCAATGCCATGGCAACAGCCTTCAACCCTTCTCTTGTATGACACAAGCAGATTTGGAAAAGGTTAGCTGTGTGTTGTAATCAAACCCAGGCAGGTCAATCATGTAAAGAGATGACTTCCCATGTGCCGTGGAATAATGAATGAATAGATCACATAGGTCTTCCTTCCTTCCCCTCCTTCTCTCCCTCACCATGTGAAGTGCCAGCAGATTAGCATTTTGTCTCTGGTGAATAAAATTGAAGTGAACAATTTCCAAAGGTTACCAGAAAACACAGAGCGTGGCGGGAACGGAGATGAACTGATGGTTATAAACCCTAAAACCAGAAGTCACCCAAGTGGACAAGCCCCTCCTGGTGACATTAAAGGGTAGAGAGGTTTTATGTACAAAACACAACAAATAAGACCCGTCAATGCTGTGAAACATAACCCCCCTCTCAAACTAAACAGGGCTTGATGCCTGTGTATAATTTTCAGTCTTGAGATATCACCACCAATTTCACGCTTTGAAAGCAACAATTCAGATCTCATTAACATCAGGCTGGGCCTGGGTTTGGGGTTCTGGATGGCACTTCTTAAAAATCAGACATTTAGGATTCACCTAAATGTTAGGGATGTATTGATTCTGACAAAATTTGCTTGAGAAAAGGTTTCTCTGATCAGCAGTGAAAATTTGGATCAAAGACAGGAACACACAGCATGAATGATGTTGGGTGAAGACAGACACTGGAATATGGGACAAGGGGGCTCTTCATGTACAGTTCCACCCCTGTCTCCTGTGCAGGCACCTCCACTTAGTAAATAAGCCCTTCAATGGCTCTGTGACTTCACATTTCATTTTCCACACCAGCTGCTGAAAGTCCTGACATTCCACCCTCATGGACTTACCTCTCCTGAAAATGAAGTTCCATGGGAAAAGCTGCAGCCAAAGGTCCTACACGAGCAACCCCACAGTCCTTCATGCATCTGCTCTGTCCATCACATGGGTCCAGCTTCATGGTCAGATACCTGACCTAAGGTGTCCCATAGCTTATAAGGGAATATATGATTTTTATGGGGTCTGAGGGTTAGTCTTTGTCTACCTCAGCATTGCTAAACCCCAAAATGCTGGTAAAGACCTTTGTGCTGCTTTGAAAATAAACTGGGGGGGAGAAATGAACCCACACAAATACCTTGAGAGAGATTTCAGGTCAGAGTTACAATTTAATAGAAAGACCACAATAAATGCAGTGATACAAAAACCTGGCTTGAACTCACAAATTCAGAGTACAACCCTGTTGGTCAGGGTGGTGGTCACAGTCCTATCAAGTGGTGATTGCAGTCCTGTTGAAATGAGTGAGCCTGTGAAAGTTCTGCTCCTCCTCTGGATCCATCCAGTGGTGGTGGTGGTGTCCCCAGAGCCCAAACTTGCAGATTATATATGCTCAAATTCAGGCAGGAATGTTCAGTCCCTCCCCCAGGCTGGAGTGGGGGGTTCACAATGGGGTGAGGGAGTCCTGTGAGTAATGGGATATTTTTGGGAGTCCTTGATGGCCTCAGTGGTTGCAGCTGCTCATTGTGCTGGTGCCACTGAGCCCATGATGGCCCATTAGCAGAGAACCCTTCTGTCCTGGTGCTTCACCAGAGGGAGTTATCAGAGCTGGGTTCTTTGAAAAAGAAACACTGCCCTGCCTCATGGGGTTTGCCTCTCCTTCCTTCTCTCATCTAACACCCAGCTCTGAGCTCGAGGGGTCAGGTGTGCACTGGGCAGCTCCTGCAAATGACCCATCATCAACAGTTTGTCAGAAAATGGGTAGAGGGGAGTAGAATACACAGATTGGTTACACCCCCATTGGCACTCTTCTCTTATAAACACAACACCCTCTTGTCCTCCTACAGGAACATTCTGGGGACACCAGAAGGTTTGGTGGAGCAGAACTACACAATATTCTTGGTGCACAGCGTTCACCAGGACAATTTTCAGCAATGCAGGATTTTGCCAGCTTTTTACAAACCTGGTACTTGGGTTTAAAGAAAAGAGCTTCCAGTCTGGCTGCGAGTTTCCAGGACTATTTACCACCTGGATTTGCAATATGGATTTGCTAATGGCAGTTTGTAGCTGGAGACCAGTTGATGGAAATGCTTTAGCCATGGACAAGTGGCCCCAAGCCTTCCAGAGCTCAAGAAGCATTTGGAAAACATCCTCAGGCACTTGGTGGGATTCTTGGGGCTGTCCTGTGCAGGGCCAGGAGTTGGACTCACTGATCCTTGAGTGTCACTTCCAGCTCAGGGTGTTCCATGGTTCTAGGTGGGCAGGATCCCGTGGCAGTGACCTGTGGGGCTGTTCATGGCAGGCTGTGGTTTGGCATGGTCCTGCTGCCATCCAAAGAGGGCCAGGGAGAACTCCAGCTGCTGCTGAGGTTTTTTGGCTGTTGAACAAGGAACAAGCAGCCCAGAGGCACTGGCTTTGTCTCTGGCTCTTTGCAAGCTCTAATTCCATATTAGTGCCCATTAGGGAATGGAGAGACAGGGTGAGGGAAAATGGAAACCCCAGAACCACTGCTCCCACCTTGGGTTAACACTTCCCTGATGATATTAAGGATGCAAAAAACCTTAATATTTTATATTAATCCATGTATCCTACCCTGTAGGCCCAGCTCATGGCTGGTGTGTGCACACATTGTCAGGGATGCTTTGCTTTATCCCCAAAATTAACTAAAACAGCCAGAGCATAAAGACAGCAGACCTTCCACCCTCTGGTTCAATCAGAATATGCATATTTAACTAAGTCTGTGTTAAAACCCACATTTTTATATGATTTTTGCTTCAGCACTCCCAGCTGGTGATGCTATTGACTCTTGTGAAACTATTCCAGGTCATACCCATAAAAAAAAACCAAAAAAAAACTTCACTAAGCCAATTCATTCCAATATAGACAAGACAATTTCTTCCTAACCCTTGGGCAGACTTTTTTGGATGTTACCTGGAAGCACTCCCAGCCTTGACTCCAATACAAACTGTACTGAAAACCAGTGGAATTTGAAAAGTGCTCAAGGCTGCTTGTGCATCCTTTTTTAATCTCTTTTTGTCAGTGTGTCTGACAAAATCTAAGTGCCATTTTTTAAGACAGGGAGCTTTAAGCACCTTAAAAATAGTCTTAGAACAAACCCAGCTACCAAGTGAACCTAAGTTCACCTACAGCTTTCTCACCCACTGGAAGTTTCCCAGACCTACTTTTGATTGAATTTATAATTATTAAGCTGGGTTTGATGTCTGGATGTTCATTACTATAGAAAGACAACACTTAGAAGTGGAAACTTAGAATGAAGAAGGAGGGTTAGAAAAGTATGAGCTCCTATTTCAGGAGAAGGCCTTTTAGCTAATATGCTTTGTTCAATCTGCAGTAGGAAAGGATCTATAAAAATGGCAATATTAACCAATGCTTGAAATCCATGATTTTATTTTGAAACAGCTTATCTTTCAATACTGGATTTGAGTTCCATGTCAGAAAAAAATTTATCATTTCTCCTCAGCAAAGGATAAGAATGGAGAGAGTAAGAGGGATTAGGATGAAACCATTGCAGGCTTGATAATAGCAGAGAGGTTTTTAAAGATTGACTTTGAAGTGAAAAATTAAGCAAACCTTTAGAAAAATATTTCTCCTTAATCAGAAACAGTGTTTTTATGAGAGGCATCAAATATAAACAACAGAAATAGCTGAATGTCAGAGTGAATGAATATCATCTCTCCCCAGGAACCTCAAAGTTGACTTCATTTTTCTTCATTTGGAGGCAAAGTGGGGTTGCTTCCTTCTGAGCAAAGCTGGGCACCAATTGACCTGTGCTTGTGCTCCTGTCCCATCCCATTCCTGTTCATCACCAGCAGCCAGTGGCATCTCCTCCTGAGCATTCTTTTCAAACAGATTATTATGGGAAAACTCAATTTTAGCCCGACTGCCACAGTGTGCCCCAAGTACCAGCCCGAGCCAGGCCACAGCAGGAAGAGTGTTCAACCACTGAGCAAAGCTTCAAACCTGTCTGGCATCAGTTGGGCCCTGACTCTGAGGTCACTTCTGTTACCCTGGCTTGGCCAGAAGCCATTTAGACATGAACCAAGTGGGAAGGTTGGGCTGGACACACCCTACTACCTAAATTAGGGACACACCCTAAAAACCTCAGCTGTAGTAACGTTACAGGATGGGGACAGTGTGGCTGGACAGTGCCAGGCAGAAAGGGACCTGGGGGTGCTGGTGGACAGCCGGCTGAACATGAGCCAGCAGTGTGCCCAGGTGGCCAGGAAGGCCAGTGGCTCCTGGCCTGGATCAGGAATGGTGTGGCCAGCAGGAGCAGGGAGGTCATTCTGCCCCTGCACTGGGCACTGCTGAGGGCTCACCTCGAGTGCTGTGCCCAGCTCTGGGCCCTCAGTTTGGGAAGGACCTTGGGACACTGGAGTGCATCCAGAGGGGGCAACGAGGCTGGAGAGGGGCTGGGAACACAAACCCTGCGAGGAACCACTGAGGGAGCTGGGGGTGCTCAGCCTGGAGAAAAGGAGACTCAGGGGTGCCCTCATCACTCTGCACAGCTCCTGAAAGGTGCCTGTGCTCAGCTGGGGCTGGGCTCTGTCTCCAGGCAGCACTGACACAACCAGAGGACACAGCCTCCAGCTGTGCCAAGGGAAATAGAGGTTGGATATTGGGAAAAAGTTTTTCACTGAAAGACTGATCAAGTTGTGGAATGTTCTGCCCGGGGAGGTGGTAGAGTCACCATCCCTGGGTGTGTTTAACACAGCCTGGATGTGGCACTGGGGGCCAGGGTTTATTGAGGTGTTGGGGCTGGGCTGGACTCGATGATCTTGGAGGTCTCTTCCAACCTGGTCATTCTGTGAGTTTCTCTGACTGTTTCAACGAGCTTTATGACTGGACATCTCAACCACATGGAATTTGTTTTTTTTCTCTAATTAAATGCCCCAAATTCCTTCATGAGGAGAACTTTTTCTACTCTTGAATTTCCTACAAACAATACTAACTGTTCAGTAGTAGCCTGTTGTGTGGCTGATAGCAACAGCAGAGAGAGAGCTTTGCATGCTGGCTGCAGGAGTTCTTCCAACCCAGACACTTCAGGGAATAAACATTCCTGATATTCTTCAGGGGCCTCTTCCCTTCCATGAGGGAGAAGGCCTTTCCCTTCCATGACCTTTTTACTGAACAGGTTATCCTCTCAGCTCTCTACTCCCAAACCTACTGCTCCATCTCCTAATTTTTTAGTTTTTTAAATGACACATGGCAGTCTGATTTTCCCTTCTCTGGACCAGGTATTATCACCTGACCTTGAACCCAGAGGATGTAAAACAGTCCCAAAACAACAGATAATCAGTAGCCTACACATACCTGGCATCCAAGAGAGGGAATCACACACACCTGATAAAGCTGGAGAACCAGCCCCTTTAACGGTTTATATTTTTTCCTTAATATTTTAGAGGATGAAGCCTTTTAAAAACACTGGGCAATAAAACACCTAATCCTCCACCATGTGAACACTGATAAAATCCTTGTTTTCAGACTCTGCCTGGGGCTGGCTGTTTAGTACCCACCCAGTGCTCCCCAGCAGCAACTGAGTCAGAGCTCACAGGTGAAAGTTTTGAGTAATCCACTCACAAAAGCCCCTAAATCTCTTTCTTGCTGTGTGCTTCCTATTCTTCTCTGTGCTTCATCATCCATCACCTCTTCACCCCAGTTTGGGGCTTTTAGGAACAGATCTATGAGATGAATAGTTTAGTCCCTTGTAGATAATTAAAAAGATTTTGTCATTTAAGCTGTGTTGCTTTCTCATTTTTAGCCCCACTTAGCATCAACAGCTGCTCCCTGTGGCTGGAGGGAGCAGTGCTGGGCATGGGCAGCATCAACATCAGGCACAGGAAAATACTTCAATATTCTTAATTCTAAGGTTGTGATTAAATCATGGTGATTTCAGAAAACTATCACGAAAATCAAGTTTTGTATAGGATTGTTATCCTGAATAAGAGATGTAACAGGTATGACACAGGAGAAGATTTTGTTTCTAGCAATGTTATAAATAAATATAAATAGATATTTTTATATCTGAACATATGAATAAAATACAAATAAATATATAATATAAATTAACAGATGTAAAGAAATAAAGAGAATCCTTTGTTTCTAGCAATATTGTCTTCTATGGTTAAATAAGAAACACCTCTTGAACTGATCAGCCACGCTCTTAGGCACAGTGTAGGAGTCCTCTTCCACTGAGGTTTGGCCTTTCCCATAGCTGAAGCTAGATTTTATTTATTTTCCCAAATTTTAACATTCCGAATTGCTGTTCAGCTTTAGAAGTAATGATTATGTGGCAGCATAAGGTATTTTGAGACCTCCTAACAGATGCTCTGCTGTTCTTTCACATCCACCTACAGCACTGAAGCCTCTTAGGCATTAATGAGCAGTGTCTCCAAAGGGGAATTATGAGCAGCCATGTGGGAAGGAAACAATTTCCTAGGCTTGATCCCTTAATAAATGCAAAACTCATCATTGGTATTTGCTCCTCCCTTTGGATTGGCTTAATTTCCCTCTCTTTTCCAAAGGATCACTACATCAGAGATGGAGGAGAAGATCCAAACTGGAAGTACTGGTTTAAATATTTAAGTCTAGGACCCATGAGCAGGATTTCCAGCCCAGTTAAGGACAGCAGGAACCACAGACACCAAAGCTGCCACTGAGACTCATTTTCCAGTGAGCTCTTCTTGTCCCCCCTGCAGTGGAGGGAGATGTTTAGATGTTTGTGTTCTTCTGCAGTTCTTGGACTTGTTTAGCAAACTGCTTTTCCCATCATTTCTCCAACCAAGGCATCCTTGTGGGACCAGCACTGTCATGACTTGTGGGCACAGGAAGGTTAGAGCAGCTTTACTCACAGCTGAGATCATGGAATGGAATGGAATGGAATGGAATGGAATGGAATGGAATGGAATGGAATGGAATGGAATGGAATGGAATGGAATGGAATGGAATGGAGTGGAATGTCATTCCCTCCTGTGGCTACTTCTCTGCAGTCACTGGTGAGCAATCTGGGTCCTTTCTCAGCATTCAACTGCATTTTAATTGAATTAAGCTCTGTCACAGCAATCCAGCCATCCTATCACCAAACTCCAGCCCTGCCCTGAAATAGCTCTCTGAGTGATTTACAAGTCATGCTCCCAAGTGAAAAGGACAAAAATTAATTTCTCCCTCATTTCCAAGCTGAAAAGTTTTGAAACTTGATTTTTTCAGCAGTGATTTTCTACATTCAAAACTTGCTGGTAGTCAGGAGGCAGATGAAGAGTGGGACATGGCTGTTCACCCAGAGGCAGGCCTTCCTTCCTTCAGCTCTTTTTGCTTCCTGAAGGCTCGAAGAAGGTCTCATTTTTACTTGCACCTTTTCCATTGATTTTCAGTCCATCGATCTTTCCTGAGCAGCAGCTCCCAAGCAGCAGCTACAGTAAACAAGGCCAGGCTGGTGGAGCAACCTGGTGTAGTGGAAGGTGTCCCTCCCCATGGCAGGAGGTAGAACAAGATGATTTTTTAAGGTCCTGGAGATTTGTGATAGGATGGCTGGATTGCTGTGACAGAGCTTAATTCAATTAAAATGCAGCTGAATGCTGAGAAGGGACCCAGATTCCTCTCTAGTGCCTGGGGAGAGTTGCACAGAAGTAGGCACAGGAGGGAATGACACCTTTTTTAGATTACCCAGACACCCTTCTGTGATTCTGGGATAAATCCTGGGGGAGCACGGGGTCAGCTCCCCCAGTTTCTGAGCAATTGCACCACAGGCACCAGGCAGGACTGGGAACTTTTTCCTGTTTCCTATCAATTTAAAACCTCACCTCTGGCCTTCATTTCCACGTGTGCCTTTACAAGAGAAGCTCAGAAGTAATTAAATCCCTGTGGGGTGAATGCTGGCTGGTCGGTGCTGCCCTAAAATCCCACCCAAAGCAAAGCAGGGTCACTCTGCTCCTCTGCCCTGAGTGTCACCTCCCCAGTGAATGACTGTCACCCCTCAGGGGTCACAAACAGTGTGTGACAGCTGTGAGGCATTTTGGGCTGGCCTCTCCATGGGGACCTCTCTTCCCTCTACTCAGAGGTGCTGGGGCACCCCAAGACCATTGTCCCCTCAGCTGTGGGGTCTCTGCTGCCCTCAGGATTCTCTGGCAGTGGAGCTGGGTCACCTCAGCCCCACACCAAGGCAGCTCCATCAGCCTGGGGCTGATAAAACAAACAACATTTCAAGGCCACGTTTCCCTTCCAGCTGGAGAAAGTGCCCAGATTCACCTCCCTCCTGCTCCCTGCAGAAAGGCAATTGGGATTTATCTACTTTTTAGTGTACTTTCAGCTGAGGAATTCAATCTGATTATCCCAGAGCTTTGGCCTTCCACTCCTAACCTGGATCCTTGGCCTTCTCCTCTCATGAAAGGGTGCTTTTAGCTCTTTGGCCTACTTTGAACCCTCAAAGATAATCCCTCTGCAGCACTTGGCCAACTGCCAGCAGGATTAAAATCTGCTGGGGTTATTTACTCTCCTAATGAAATGCAACATACCCAAGTATATCAGGTCTAATTAACACCCTGTCTGCAACATCTCTCCTTAGCTCCGATAATTATTAAAAAAAAAAAAGAAAAATAAAAAATCCACGCCACCCCGGCCATTAGAGAGGAAATGAATTTCAGTAGGGATTGGTTTTTTTCCCCAGTTTTATTACTGCAAATAGATCTCTTCCCAAACTTCATGCTGGCTCACTCCTCCTTCTCTGTGATGAATTGTTGCCAGGAGTTGTCTGACACTTTTTAGTTTTATTTAGGTTTGGCTGGAATGGGATGTGGGTGATGAGTAGAAACTCAGCCCACCCTTGGCCACAAAAAGAAGGTGGCACAGGCTTGGCAGGGGAGTAAAGATGGGCAATCCCAGGGAAGGGCTCCTGAGGGCATTTGGGAGGAGGGGAATCAGGTTCTGCCTGAGCATTGAACCTGTCTATTTCGGCATTTCCTGGACAAGGGCCTGCAGGGATGGGACAAGGGGGAATGGATCCACACTGCCAGAGGGCAGGGATGGATGAGATATTGGGATGGAATTGTTCCCTGTGAGGGTGGGCAGGCCCTGGCACAGGGTGCCCAGAGCAGCTGTGGCTGCCCCTGGATCCCTGGCAGTGTCCAAGGCCAGGCTGGACAAGGCTTGGAGGAACCTGGCACAGTGGAAGGTGTCCCTGCCATGGCAGGGGATGGAAGAAGATGATTGTTTAAGGTCCCTTCCAACCCAACCCATTCTGGGATGATGCTGTGGGTGCACCTGGCAAGGGAGCAGTGACGCCAGAGTGGGGCACTGAAGTCAGAAGAAAAGAATTCCCTGCTAGCTGAGGAAAAAAGCAGGTTTGAGGAGGTCTGGAAGCTGTAAACATCAGGGCTGCCTTTGGTTTCCAGCGGTTCTCAGCAGGCCTTGCTGAACTGTTTGTGTGGGTGAAACAAGTCTGACACAGGGATCCTGGAAAAGGACTCCAAGGCTGCTTCACAAAGTCTGGAAAGCCTGTCTTAACTTTTCACTGTCACAGCTGGTGAAACACTAATATATTTTTAATTCAGAAGAGAATAACACCAAATAAGCACTGCAGCCTCTCAGAAGCCCTCATCTGTGCTAGATTACGTCAAGGGCTCTTGAATTAAACAAATCTGAAGTTTCTAGGCCAAGCCATTTCTGAGCTATGACATGAAAAAGCATTAGGAGATGCTTCAAACACTCTGAATTACACTTATTTTCCCTAAGACCCATGTCTCAGAAATGGATTGTCTGATATGCCTCAGGTTTTGCCAAAAACATTCCTCCCCTGGCTTTCCACTACATCTGTGCAGTCTGAGGATGCATCCAGCCTTTTTGTGGGGCTCCAGCAGCAGGGCCAAACCAGACATTGGGAAGCTCATTTGAGCAGGGAGAACAGGGAAAGCCAATCTTTATGTAATTCCTTGCAACCCCCCAGAACTGAGCCAGCAGCTTCTTGTGCCCTGATTGCCCTGCCAGCTTTTCCCACAGCATTTTGATAGTCATCACTTTGTCATATTGATAAATATCCAGGTTCAGGGTGGAGATCAGGGGAAGGTTCTTCCCCAGAGGTGCTGGCACTGCCCAGGCTCCCCAGGGAATGGGCACGGCCCCGAGGCTGCCAGAGCTCCAGGAGCGTTGGGACAGCGCTGCCAGGGGTGCCCAGGGTGGGCTTGTTGGGGGGTCTGGGCAGGGCCAGGGGCTGCCCTGGGGGATCCTGTGGGTCCCTCCCAGCTCAGGATATTCCATTATTCTATTAAATAATAACTTCATGCACCAAAGTTTTCTCCTTTCAACCTGCTCCCCTCAGATTAAACAGAGGTTAAAATAATTCTATAAAGATGTGGGGAGGAGTGCATGGACTCAACCCTGCCCACAGGAAGACATCACATCATCCAGACTGGCAGGGAGTAGAGAATTATTTCTTTATATGCATGAGTAACTCTTCCTTCACTCTGCAATCCCTGAAGCCAAGGATGTAGTTCCAATTCAAGCCAGGTCTGCATCAGGTGGATGGAGAGAAGAATTCACCCTGTGCCTCTAAAACCTCCCCACCTCACCAGACACAGGCAGAACTGGGCAAACTGTTTGTGCAAAACTTGTCTGATAACACTCATCCCTCTTTTTGAAAAAAAATAGAAGTGATGGCAGCGCTTGGCTTCATGCAGGGCCCTGTCTTGGGCAGCAGAAGTTGCTCCATCCTGCCTGGTTGCAGCAAGATTTGAGGCCACTCAGCATTTTGCTAAAGCAGGTACCTGTGTTGTTATAGAAGAAGAGGATGTTGCTGATTTCTGAAGGAGAATCTGCCCCCCCCCCCCATTTCTGATGAGCTCCATCCCAGGGAGCCTTTAGGGAGACAGGTGAAAGCAGAGACATCAGTTTATTATCTGTGTCCCCTTGGATTTTTATCTTTTCCATTAGTGAACTGCTGGATGAGGCCCAAAATCTGATGCCACAGAGGAAAACAGTGAGAAACAGGGCAAACATCTTCCTGGGTTGATCCATCTCAGCACAAGGGAGGGCACATTCCAGATTTGTCCCTTGTGCAGGGTGTGCTCCATGCCTTAGCACCAACTGTGATGGAGCTAGACTGATTCCTTGAAAAAATCAGCTGTTGGAGGCTGAGAAAGAGGAGGAATGATGCTCCAGAAGAGTTATTTCTCTGCTGATGATTTTCAGCTACTGTCTAATCCAGAATATGTAGGAGACAGATGGGAAAGCAGGTACTTAAAGAGGACCTGGATGAATCTCCCATGGCTGAGGGAGAGCAGCTCAGTCCCTTGGACTGAGCTTACTGTTCCCTTATCAGTAGAACCTCTGCAATCTTTGGGCTGGAGCAGGAAGGGAGGATGAAGAGTCCCCTGCAGTGGCCCTGGGCTCATTTCTGGGTGCTCCCTCCAGAGAGCTCCTGGTGTCCACCTGGAAGTGGTCTCCAGGCTGGGACAGGTGTCCAGACACCAGCAGGGGACACCCAGACTGCCCTGGGGACACCCAGACTGCCCTGGGGACACCAGCAGGTCCTTCAGAAGACTGTGCCAGGACCAAGGTAGGGACCAAGGGAAGCCTGAAACAAGGAGGGGAAAAGTTGCAGCTAAATTTGAAACATGCTTTTATGGACAAGGTCTCTCTGGTAGTCCTGCAGCTTCACCTGGACTCACAGCAGGCAAATCCATTGTCAAGGAGTGCATGGAAAAGGTTTTGGGGTCTGGGTGGGAGATGGGTTTTGCTGAGTATTCCTTTGCCCTAGAGGGGTGTGCCCGTGACCCAAGGACACCCCTGTGTGCACCAGCAGCATCTCCCTCCTGCCCTGCAGCAAGATGAAGCAGCCTTGGGAGCCTTTCATGGCACTTGCCCACACTTCATCCACCTCCCTGCCAAGCTCAGAGCCCCCCACCCTCCTCTGCAGCTCCACAGCTCCTCCCCAAGCCTTGGAGTGCTGGGGGAAATCTGGGCTGATGTCCCTTAGCACCTCCTGGGGCAAGAGTGTGCCCACGAGGAGAAAGAGGAGCCAAAGGACACAATGAGGAAGAGGAGCTGGGCAGAAATGATGGCCAGAGAGAGCAAGGCAAGGCTGAGACACCCCAGCACAACCCTGGCTTGGCTCAGGGTGACAAGCCTGTGCCAAGCTCTGGCAGGGCCCACACACTTGGATGCCATGATTATTTAACTGAACATCAGCCTGGCTATTTATGGACAGGAATCATGTCCAGGATCCAGGCTCCTCAAGGGTTTGAGTGCTCTTTGGGAATCTTCCAGGAAATGTCAGAAAATTCTGATTAGGCAAAATCCAGGTTTTTTCACAGGAGCCTCCCAGGCTGTTCAGCTGTGGCACATGAGGAACCTGTGATGGAGAGCAGGGACAGGCAGAGGCAGAGGAGGAGCTGCCTGCAGGAGAGGAGCTCCTCCAGGCCAGGGAGGACTCCAGCTTGGGAGCAGGGATCCTTTTTGCCCCCTTGGGAACTCACTCCACTGTATTCCATTGATGTTCAACCCCATCCCTGAGAGCAGTTGTCCATAAAAGTTCCATCAGGGAGGTGTGTTTGAGGAGCACACCATTGGAGAATTTCTCCCAGCTCCCATTGCACCTGCTGTGGGAGGCAAGGAGGGGAAAACGAAAGATGAGAACAAACTAAAAAATCCAGCTTGCTGTGAATGTTAGGGGAAAGCTGCAGCTTGAGGAGGTGGTGCAAAATTCCCCTCCACTGCAACCCTGAGGATTCAGAAATTGGGAGTTGTATCTCCCCAAACTGGGTCTCTGCCTTACAAAAGCAATCCATGAGTATTTATCTGTATCTCAGTGTGAATAAAGGATGGGAAGGGGCTTTAAATTTTCTTTCTGAATTTTGAAGACCATATTTTGAATCTCTTCCCTGCAATGCTGAAATTCAAATTTTTTTATTTTTTTTTTGGATTGGTGGCTGACTCTGCTGGGCAGGGCCCAGCTCCAGGAGCCACAGCTTCCAAAGGACTCCTGTGATGAAAAAACCAGCAACACCAGTGGAAATTGTCAGCATTCACAGAACCAAAAAAGGATTTCATTTGAGAGACAACTTCCAAATGAACTGTGAGCCAGGTGTATAAATAATGTGCCTGTGAAAAACCTTGTGGAGGGGAAGGATTTACTTTCATCTTTGCCTGTTAAATACTTCCCTCAAATTCAACTGTCCCAAAATTAGGCAGGTGGGTGGTAGGGAGCTTGGCTGGGTTGGGATCTCAGTCCAGGCTGGACATCCAGGCCTGCTGAGGTACTGCACCATCAGTAGGGAGGAGGAGGTGTCAGGGGCAACATCTCCTGGATGTGGGATCTTGGAGCTGTCAGGGGCAACTTCTCCTGGATGTGGGATCTTGGAGCTGTCAGGGGCAACATCTCCTGGATGTGGGATCTTGGAGCTGTCAGGGGCAACATCTCCTGGATGTGGGATCTTGGAGCTGTCAGGGGCAACATCTCCTGGATATGGGATCTTCCACCATTAGGGAATCCTCAGCATCTATTTTAAAGTCCGATGTAGGGTGCTCAGAGCCTGAGATCTCTGCAGGCTGAGCTCTCTCCTGGAGACAGCCTCTCTGGATCTGTTCTCATTTCAGCTTCAGCTGGGTCCAGCAAGGGAAAAGAGGCCAACAGGGAATGCTGTCTCCAGCCCTCCCTAGATGGGTGCCAAATCTCACAAACAACTTCAGCTTCAAGCTTCAAATGCACCATTGAGGGGGTAGATATGAAGCTGTAATCATCTGGGATTTGCTTATTGCTTATATGGTCACTTAATCCCAGAGCGGTTTGGCTTGGAAGGGATCTTAAAGTTCACCTCATTCCACCCCCTGCCATGGGCAGGGACACCTTCCTCTATCCCAGGGTCCTGCAAACCTCATCCAGCCTGGACACTCATCCTTGGACACTTCCAGGGACGGGGCAGCCACAGCTTCTCTGGGTACCCTGTGCCCGTGTTTTACCACTCTCACTGAAAAAAAAAAAAAAAAAAATCCTTTCTTATATCCAGTTTAAATTGACCCTCTTTTAGTTTAAAACCATTGCCCCTTGTCCTATTTCAACAGCCCCTGCCAAAAAGTTTGTCCCCATCTTTCATACAGAACCCCTACAAGTACCTCATCCTTTAATCCTGCTGGAATCAGTGGGAATGCCCCTCTGCAAAATTAGACCCTGAAAGAATATTTTGCCCTGAATTTTAGCAGGGCAGGGCATGCTGAAGGGCAGCCTCCCAACAGAGGCAGAACCCCGGGCTGCCAGAGCCCTGCCCCGTGCCCACGTGAGCTGCTCTACCCCCTGCTCCTCCCCAGGTACAGATAATTACCTTCCCCTAATTGCTATCTCCTGGTCATTAGCTATGTGAGCTGTTTACCCCAAAACACGGAGGCAGGGTAGGAGTGCTTCATCCTAGGAGAGGGTTAATCTCCCGCTGGATGCAGGATGCCCTCATGGGAATGGAATGTGTAGTGTTGGTAAGTGGTTGTGCCCCAGAAGCCTTTGAGAGCCCACTGACTACTGCATGCTAACGATTGGTATTATTAAAGAACAATTGATGGCCTGTAACCAAACAACAGAAACTAATTACTGGAAAACTTTTATTGTCCTTTAATTACTGGGCCTCTTTGTCAATTAGCAGAAGAGAGAGGGAGAGGGAAGAGAGAGAGAGAGAGACTCGTTTTATAGCAACAATAAATTTTCCAAAACTACAGTCATCAGTAGCTGCAGAAGCGAGTCTATTAACACACAATATTAAGGCCTGATATTTACTCTGGCTGCTAAATGTAGGTGCTTCTCTCCTGAAAAAGTGCAGAGCTCTAGGAATACTAATCAGGGGGTTCTTGCTCTGGCTCTGCTACTGCCTGGCACGGCAGCTCTCACTTCCCAAGGAATTTTACCCCTTGACCAGAGGTTTCTTTCTCCAAGGCTCCTCCAGCAAACTGGCCCTGTGCCCACCACGGAGCATGGAAACTCAGGGAGGCTGAGGGTGGGAGAGAGACAGGGCTGGGCACTCCAGGGACAAGGATCCAAGCAGGACCAGCTCCTGCCTGTCCCTTGAGAGGTTCTGTGGGTGCAGGTGTGTGGGACCCGCTGCCCCATCGGGGTTTGGCTGCACAGACCCATCCTTATGTTCTGCTCCTTGGTCCTGGCCATCCAGCACTATCCAAAAATACTTTATTCAACTTTTTTTTTTTTTTAATCTTTTCTCATCTGCTGCCAAATAAATTATTTCTGGGCATATTGTCACAAGTAGTTAACCTTCTCTGAGGAGCTTTGAACTACAGTTACCCCCTGAAATGAATCACCAATCTTTTTTCTGTCACTTGGCAAAGAGTGCTCACCAATATAATTTTTTCCTAGTCGATTTCTCTGATTAACTAGTTCGTGCCCCAGCCAAAGGAAGTGGTTTGGGCACCACCACTCCTCCCATAGCATGTGAATCACCAGGGAACCAGTCCCCACGTGGGGCTGGATTTCACATCCCAAAAGGTCCTTCCAGGTTCCTTCCCATCAGGGAGATGTGAGAGCAGAGAGAGGCACCAGGCCCAACAGCACTTTTCTCAGGGATGAGATGCTTTGTGAGACACAGTCATTGCCAGAATCCTAAAAGCTTCAGCTGTAATGACTTTCATTTGGGATGGACTTTTATTTGGGTTGGACCTTTTTCTTCCCCTCAGTGAGGGGATCTTGATATCTTTGAGTATTCAGGAGCTTCACGAGGTTTTATGACATCTCTATGGGCAGAGGCAGGGACAGAACTTATTGGAAGGAGTTAAATCCCTCCCTAGAGTACCTGCTTTTAAAAGCACCTTGCGAAAGAGCAAAGTACCAACCTTTTTATCAGAAAACAAATATCATTTCCATTCCTGTCGGCAAACACCGGAGCCGCCGGATTTTCCCGAACGTTGGCCGTGCCCACCCTGGCAGCCCCTGCTCCCTGTGCTCAGCACACCGACGTGGGGATTCATGGCTGAGGCAGGATAAGCACTGGGGAAGTAGCTTAGAAATTTGTCACAGCCTGTCTTACTTTATGTTGCTTGAATAGACTCGGGGTTTGTGCGAGCAGAGGGAATCCGGAGTAGCTCCTGCAGGTGACCTTAATAGCGACAGTAATCTGTGGTCGTTTGACACATCTATCCCTGTGTGATGATGCAGAGGAATAGCTAATCCTATAAAAAGCAAGCCAAGCTACATGAGATTTCTGGAGTTTACCCACAGGGCATTTTTATTCCATTTATCTCCCAAATTTCCCTCCTTTCCCTCTTCAGCCAGCCTGAGCAGAGGGCACACCTCTGTCCTCACAGGTGGTTTACAAACACCGTGTACCTGGGGCTGCACACCCAGAGATCCTTTGGGGACGGAACAGAGCCATAAACTCTGGGATGAGGCACCTGGCAGGGGTCCTGCGGGCTGTTATCACCGAGCAGGGCAGGATGTGGGATCAAAGCAGCACCTGCTGCAGAGCCATGGACTAACGGAGCCCAGACACCGCCCACAGGGACAGGTGGCTTTGCCTTCCCCCACCTTTACCCTTCCTTTTTTCCTTCTCTATGCCTTTTTCTTTCCCCTTTTATTCTACCTTTTCTGCTACTCACACAACTCCCTTTCTCTTCCTGCTTCGCAACTTTTTCTCTCTCTGAAAAATAATGAGGGAAGGTGTAATTTCCTGATAGGACTGATTTCAGAGCTCCTGTTCCTGAGAATTTCTGTGCTACACACGCACCTGGTACTGATAGGGAGATGCACTGCAGGGTGAGTGACCTTAAACAAGTAGGGAAGTCCTTACAGCAGCATGCATTCTTAGGAAATTGTACAAATAATAGTATCTAAAGTCAGGTTTCTGCCAGGATAGGTGTTTCAGTGGAAAACTGTTGTGACAGATTCTTGAAAGCAAGAGGAAAAGCGAGGAAAAGCAAGAAAAAGCACATATGGAGAGAGTCAGGGTTACACAGTCACTGAAATTGTGTTTTGCCTTCACCCACCTCATAGCCTTTTGCTCCCTGGCTGCTCTCCAAGGCCTGGGTCCTGTCAGTGCTAAGAGAAGGGGTCTCTGCTGGGCAAAAAGCCTCATTGCTCTGGGCAGATGCTGAAGCAGCCTGACAGAAAGCTGTAATGGTAAAGCAACTCCAAAGGCTGAGGCATCCCATCCCCTGGGCCATGGCTGTGTACCTCAGAGAGCTGTCTGCAGCTCCAGGTGCTGCCAGGGGGGTTCCTGAGCAAATCTGGGCTTGTTTGTCCTCTCAGGTTTGCTGCTCCTGCCATTCATCCAGCCTTTCCCAGGAATGCCTGTCAGAGCCCTGTCTCCAGAAGCAGCAGAGGGGGAAGCTGAGGCACAGAGGTGCAGCTTTTCCCACAGCACGCTGGGGGATCCCATTCCAGCCCCTTCATCACTGGGAGTGTGGCACTGCCCATCTCAACCCCTGAAGGTCTCAGTTTTGGCTCATGCTCCCAACATGTGCTCATCCCGGACACATGGCCATGCCTCATGCAGGAGTTACTGCTGGAGACAAGGATTTGGGAGACCTGGGACCTGTTTTCCCTCATCTCCTGAGGAAAGGGACACAAGCCAAGCTCTGTTCCCTGGCAGGGATCTGCAACCCTTGCTCGTATGTCCCAGCTGGTGGGTCTGTGGGAGCAAACCTCTGCTTGTCTCCAGAAGCACAGCTGAGAGCCTGACCTGTGGTTTGAGCACAGGAAGAGGCACAAAGAGGCTCAAACCTCAGTTCTGAAACACCATGGTTGGGTGGTGTTTGCTTTTAGTGCCCCTAAAACACAGAGAAGTCACTGCCAGGAGAGGGCTGGACTTGGGAGAGACCATCCCTGTTAGGCAATAAGCAATTACAAAAATTAATCACCTCCCTCTGGGGCTCTTCCTGAGGGGTTTTCTAGCAATTCTGGCATTGAGCACCAATATGAATCACATGCCCTGTCCTGGCCACCTCTGCTGGCAGCAGAGCTCAGCACCAGAGGTGAGATCCGCACCCTCCTTGTCACACGTCCCCTGCTCTCACAGCAGGGACGTGTGAACTTCACAGCTCTCTCTGACACACTTCAGCACAGGTGCTTTTCTCAGAGAGCAGAAGGAGTGATTTCCTCCCACAGAGCTGCCCTGGCTCTCCCTGGGAAAGGACAAAGCTGCCTGGGGGGTCCGTGTTCCCCTCTGGGAGCAGCAGAGCTATGAGGAGCCATGTGAGACACACACGGGAAGCAAAGAGGCACCTGCTCCACTCTGGGGCTGTTGTCAGGATGCTCCCCCCACTCTGACATTTTAGAAACCCCATTTCTAAGAGAGACACGTGATGGAGAGATATTTGGGTTTCGCTTCTGAAACCCAGAGATTTTGTGCTTCGTTGTGACTTTTCCCTGAAAATGAGAACAGGTCCCAAACCCAGGCTCAAAAAGCAGAAGGAAAATAAGGAGGAGTTCCAATTAAAAGTGAAAACCTTGTGACAGTTTGGCTGGTTTTGTGGTTTGGGAACCTCAGAAGTTTTTAACATTTGGGGTTGGCAATACTTTTAAATTACAGGGGATAACTTGGCTTTTTATAGAGTCTTTCATCTGGGGGATCCCAGCTGGCTTCACCAGCTAAACCCACAACTGCTACCACAGTGACATGGCCACTGGGAAGGTGAGGCTGGCAGAGCCAGCCAGAGGTTCCCAAAGAACCTTTACCAAGGGAGTGAGACCTTCTCCAACCCCACCTGACCAGGACATGGCTTTCAGAATCATTGCAAACTGCAAAATGCCAGCACAGATCCCAGCACCGGGGACACTCTGGTGACACCAGGAACTTTGCAGTGTGCGTCTGTCTTCCTTCCTGCTCCCTCAATAGCTGTTTCCAAACCAGTCCATTGCTGGTTTACCTGGATGAAGCAGATATTTCATGTTTTCTCAGACAGGCAGAAGAATTCTAGCAGCAGGCTTGATTTTTAGGCAAGTCTGTCTTTGTGTTGTCACTGAGTCACAGTGAGAAAGCTGAGATGGTTTATATGCAGGGATATGGATGGTGCATCTTCTGGAGATCATTTCCAACACAAACAAACACATTATTGTGTTATTATGCAATAATGAATATGATTTACTGGGTCTATTTATATGAAATTAAATCATTAACTAATGAGACTACAATTTAATCTTAATTTTCACTGACGTTTTTAGCTACAGGAAATTGCCAGAAACACAAAAAAATTCATCCTTTGCCATGGTTAAATGATTCAGAGCTTGGGTAGCTCCCCCACACCAACCTGAGGGCAGTAGTTTAACGACACATTCTTTTTACCACATCCGAGGACATGAGAAATCTCTCCAGAAATTGGGAAGGCACAGATGCTCACCACTTCTCACAAGAAACTGGTTTCAGGCCAGCTACCAAAGGACTCTTCAAAGAAATACATCAAACCTGGGCAAGGAAGAGCCACCCAGTGCCAGCTCCCAGCACTGAAGAGCCCTGGTCCAGGGTCTGGAGCATTTTGAGGTGCTGCTGATATTAATCCATCCAGCAGCAAGGTTCCCCATTTGAACCAGGCTGGTTTGCTCCTGGAATCCCATATAGAACACAATGGTACAATAGACCTGCAGTATATAATTATCATGCTGTATCTGCTTTCATATCATAGGTATTTTTAGATGTGTCAGTTTGAAATCTAGGATTTAGTGCACAGAGCCTAATGGATTGTTCTTTTTTTCCCCCTCTTTTAATGTCAACTCTCAATATGCATGAAGCTGACATAAAAGCACTTTTGTGCAGGTGCTGTGAATCTCTTAGCACAGATGACAAGGGGAGATGGTTTTCTAGATTCATTGAGCTTCAGAGGAGACAGAACTCGGTGATCCAGCCTGAGCTCCTGCACAGAGACAGCTCAGGTTTCCCCCACAGCCCCTCCAGGAGCTCAGCAGCTCTGCACATCCCAGCAAAGGCACAATGGATCTCCTTCCTCCAGGGGTGGCTCGATCCTCCCAGTGGGGCCACACTCAGGGCCCAGAAAGGACAAGAGGGGGAAGTCACTCCACTTCTGTGCAGCCCTTCAAGAGCTCAATTCAGCCCAGCTCAAATTTGGCAGCATCACAAAGGGAGCCAGAGCAGCCAGGTCCAGGCTCTTCTGAGAGGGGACCTGAAATCCTCCACCTGCCTGAGGCTGGATTTGACCTCAGAAATGCTGATTTACTCCAGCCTACAGGCACTTACTCCTGTCTGGAAGGCAAAATATTGGCTAGGACATGACTCAGGGCTAGGTGGGTCCATATCTGCTCCCACCCAAGGCACAGAGGGTTTGCAGCATCCCCCCAGAAATGGGTGACCCAAAGGCCTCCTGAGCCCTCAGAGGCTCCATGGTGAGCTGCAGTAGGGGGACAGGCTGGGGACAGCCCTCCCTGTAGCTGTGGGCTGTCATGGTGGATGCATGGAGGAGAAGGAGCTGAGGTGGCATTTGATCAAGTGACCCCAATGGCAAAAAGGAAAAAACAATTGAAACATGTTATCCTCTGACTTTTAATTTGTCCAACTGGCATTGGTATAGCATAGTTCTGGACATGCTCACTGTTGGACTAGATTCTTTTCTGATTCAGAGATGGGGGAACTGAGAGGCATTTTCAAAACTGTTATTCTTAGTCTCATGTGAAGGGTGAGACAATACAGATGTTATAACTCACACCATCACAATCAGAAGCCAACTATTTCTTAATTACAACACACTATAAGCATTTCTTGGCCTATCAGCTTTTGCTACACTATGTTGTAAATGCCTTCAAGCCAATGATCTAAAATCACCCCTCATGGGTCCTGCTGCAGTGTATCTTTCATAGTTGTACCCACACAACACAGTATCCACTAGGTACTGACCTCTGAGGGTTTTTTGGCAGACACATCAGAAATCCCTTGTTTTGGCAGCTGACCCTCTAAGAGCCCAGGTGTCTGAATTACACTGTGGATTATATTACACTGGTTACATTTTACACCACTGCATCTGGCCCCTGGACACGGCTCCACAGAGACCTACAGAGCTCTGTAAGCACAGACACACGTTCACTGGGCTCACAGAGGTGTGCAGACCCCATTAAGATGTCGTGCAGTCAGGTTAACACACCTTTCCTCTCAGCAGAGCTCCCCTGTGCCCAGCACAGGCTCCACAAACACAACCCCCGAGCAGGTTCAGCCCAGAGATCCAGGGAGGCTCGGCATGGCTTGCTCCCAGGGCCAGGCAACCAAAACCAGATCAATTCACCCTGACCAACATTGCCACCTGCTTATTTTGTTGCTGGTTTATTGTTTCTTAGTACAAACTTCAAGTAAGAATCACAAAGGTTTTTTTTTTTAATCTGATTTTTTTTTTTTTTAAACTAACTCAGTGTCAGCACAGCATTAGAGTAAATAAAGGGGCAGCTTTGCAATTGTAGTACCTGGCACAGTGGCAATTTCTGATTGTGTGAATGATGCTCTGGGATTGTAGGAGAGGCATAACTGAGACAAAAAGAAAATCCTTCTGCTTATTTAAGCTATCACTACCATAGAACAGAAGCCCTTGTGGAAACCAGTAATTCATGGGAGCAGATTTTCAAAGTCCCCCTATTCAGGCATTTCAGCCCAAGATAAACAACTCAGTTCTGGTAGTTAACCCCACCCTGTTTGAGGTTGAAATGAAGTATTTTGTTCCAGTATGGGGTATTTACTTAATAGCTGTTATCAAGTTATTAAGAGATCCCCCTTGCATCACCCACAGCAGCGTGCTGGATGTGTCACCACGGGTCCCACAGCAGAACCAGCCCTGCAGAGAGGAGTCACTGAGAAAACAAGCAAAGAACAAGGCAGTCAAAGATAAGGGGGAGATGGGGAGGGCAAAAATGTCTGTTTTCATGAAGGCATCAAACTGTGAGGAAATAAATTAATAGAATTGTAGAATCACAGAGTGGTTTGGGTTGGAAGGGACCATAAATACCATGGGGAGGGACACCCAGGCTGCTCCAAGCCCTGTCCGACCTGGCCTTGGACACTTCCAGGGATCCAGGGGCAGCCACAGCATCTCTGGGCACCCTGTGCCAGGGCCTCCCACCCTCACAGAGAAGTAAAATCCATCTGGAGCAGGTTTTTGTGCTAGACCAGCAGACAGCACTGAAGTGGATTTGACACTTTCCAGCTTTGACCCAAGGAGCACTTGGGTGACATCGTGCTCCAGCACACTAGGAAAAAGCTTATCTGGGGGGTGCTGGAGCTTAGGCAAGGCAGACAGCCCCATGAGGTCCTCCTGTGGTGTCCTCTGTGGTGGCAGGCAGGGACATCATTAGGACAGCACATTGCCCAGGGCAGTGGGTTTGATGGCACCACATTGTTCAGCTGCTGTGGGGAAGGGAAGGCAGGTCCCAAACCCACCCCTCTGCCCCTGAGGTCTGGCCCCAGCCCTGCCCCTCACCCCTTAGAGCCCTCCAGGCTCCTGCTGGGGCTCCCAGGAGCAGAGATGTACCACCAGCTGTACCACGTTGTGGGTGATGCCAAGTGCATTCTTTAGGGGAGATAACAATAGCAGTTGGTCTATTTTTAATTCAGTTCCTTGACAGAACATTTAGCTGTTCCTCTTAGAGAAGAATTTTGTAATGGGCTCCTATCATGTCAATTTGGAAAGTGTTCCAGCCTCCCACTACTGAGAAGTGTAAAACTATTGGCAACATATGGCATCCCCGTGGAGCTATTTAATTGTACAAAGGGCTGCCAAAAGATAAAAAGGGACTGAGAAAAAAAAAAAAGCAACCAACCAACACAACTACTACAGCTCTGTTCTTCCCCTTTCAGCATCTAACAGTAAACCAGCTTGTTACATTTCCTAAATCCTCTCTCAAACAAAGCTGGGCTGCTGCTTCCGTGCTTAATAAGCTGGGGACTCTCATGGTGTAACCAGGGATTTGACTCCAACCCAAGTTTCCAGTGGCTGAATTTTGATCCCAGTTGGGGGTGGAGGCTTCCCAGAGTGGGACCCTGCCCCACAGCCCCAGTGCTTCTTGTAGGGCTCAGCCTTGGGGATGGGGAGTTTGTGGGGCAGGAAGAGCCATGGGCAAGGTGGGAGTGCACGTGGAACCTGGAGGGGACAGGGCAGTTCCAGGGCAGCTGAGGGTGCCCCTGATGTGTCTGCAGCTCAAACTAGACCCCAAGGACAACCTCCAGAGGCTGTTTCTCAGGGCCTGTGGATATTGGCTGTTGAACTCACTGTCATAAAAGCAGAACACATCTCAAGGATCCCAAGAAGCTACATCAATTTTATGGTGGTTTTTAGGAGAGTTTGAAGGGTTTTCTTCAGAGCAGCTGGCAAAAATCAGCTTCTGAATGTCTGATTGGCCTTCAGTCTCTGCCTCACTGGGTGTGGGCATGGCCTTGTTTCATCCCTGCACTCTATGCTGGGCAAAAATGGTTCTGGATTGAGGATCTCTGCCCAAGAAAGCCATCAGCACCATCCCTGGGCATGTGGTACCTTCACCTGCACCAACACATCCCTGCTCCAGACCCAGGCATGAGCACAACACCCTTCCAGAGTGAAGGCAAAGTAGAGCATGCAACAGAACTCTCTTTATTTGCTTTTATCAGCTCACTCCCCAGAAGAAGCCTCCACACCTTGGGGACACTCTGGAGGTGTTAGGGTCCTCATATCCACAACTGATCCCTGGCCTGGGGAAATGCCTTTCCTGTCCTATAGAAACTTCAAGAACAGAGAGAACAAACCACCCTTGTGAAGGATATGAGGGGACTTGAGGCCAAAACAGCCCCCAGTGAAACAGGCAGCAAGAGAGCTTGCTGTGTCAGAGACTGGAAGGCTGCAAAAAAATTGTGGCACTGTTGAAATGCCAGTGAAGGGAAGGAAAAGCTTGAAAACTCCAAGGAATCTCCATTATTCATCTTGATCAGTACAAACCCCACACAGCTGTGGCATGTTTGTGGCTAGAAAGGCCAAAGCTCCATCAGGGCTTTTTAAGAGGACACAAGAGGGGATTAACTGAAAGAATAAGGAGGAGAAAAAAAATCAAAACAACACACAAGGCAGGGAAGGTGTCAGCCAAGATCTCTTCAGATTCTTGAGAGAGAAGAGGTGGAACAGAAACCAAAAATATCCAGTCTGTCACTAAAACCGCCCCTGTGCTGGAAACCTGGGGAGGCTCAGACAGCACAGCTCTGTGGGAGGAGCTCCAGGTTTCATCCTCACTACACAGGCAATGCTAGAGCTGGAAGACTGGATCACCTGGATCCTCCTCTTGGATGGGGAAAAAAAGGCGTTCAAATGGATTTTCAGAAAAACTTTTGACCCCATTTCTCAAAGTCAATTTTGATCAATGGTTTTCTCATTTTGCAGGTGTTGGACTAAGGCTGTGATGAGTCCCCATCCCCATCCCTGCCAAGAGCAGCCTGAGGGTCTCTAGGGACAATGCAGCTGTGACCATTCTTGTCCCTCCCTCCACTGCTGGCCCTCAGTGGAGGGACTGGAAAGCTCCACAGAGAACCCACATCTCATCCCCATGGAATATCTAAACAGACCTTTTGCCTGCTTTCTGCTTTTCAGCCAGCATTTCCTGACAATAAAGGAAGGAATAGCCTGTCAGACACCTTGGCTGAGATGTCAGATCTAAATCCCAGAGTCTTTCCTATCCTGAGCCTAAGGTGATATCACCGAGGTGATTTGGGAAAGTTCTCCTGTGATCTCAGCACAGACCTGAGGTTTGGCCTCTGTGGGAGGAAGAAGCCTGAGTGCATTACTCCACAAAGGGCTGTTCAGCTCCCCACTGGATGCATTATTTATAGCAGGACCTGCAGTAAATTAGTGTGTGATGAGCTCTCAGATGGAGCCTTTGCATTGGCTCAGTCCCACTAATGCAGCCTGAGGAAAATCCCACACAAAGGGAGCCACAGGCTCCACCAACAGCACCCTTGGAAGAACACAGAACTTGCCTGTGCTCCTAAGATCATTCTCTGGTAGTTTTTTCATTAATTGGAGCAAAAGGTGGCATTGTCAAGGCCAATCTAGTCTTTGGTAGTGTACGTTGGATTTAATTTGAAAAAGCTTTTATTGCTTGGCAAATAATCACATCTGGGAGGTCTGATAGGGAAAAATCATTGCCTAAAATCACATTTTTGGTTAATCAGAGGAGTAGCAAATGCTGAATTAACTCACTTTATTTTCCTAAGTTGGGCTGGACCTCATTGGTAAAGGAATTATTTCACTGTGAAGGAAGTTAACAGTTCAGACAAAAACTAGAACTCTTTTCTTGACCAAATGCATTTAAAGAACTCATCTCTGTCCTTGTTCCCTTTTGCAGCAGAGCTGACTCATCATTCCAAAGACAGAGATTTATGAGGTTGTCCTAACAGCTTTGTGTCATGGCTTGGACTCAGCATTTGGGAATTCCACAATGGGATCTGCAGGATGTATCTGGCAGGACCCTCAGGACCATCAGCAGAGCTGGGGTTGGACTGGGCCCCCCAGAATGGTTCCTCAGTGAGGATCCCCATACAGAAAACCAAGAGTTGGGGAATCTCTGGGCACCAGAGGTGGTGAGTTCATGTGTTTCTTTATTTATATGATCCTCCCCTGCCTTTCAGGATCCCTTTCTGCTGCTCCCACAGCCTCCCCTTCTCCCTGAGATGCCTGCTCCCATCCATCCCAGTCCCACACCCACTGGAATTCACTCTTTCCTTGGTTTCACCCCCAGCTCTGTGTGACACGAGGAGACTCCTGTCCCTCCTGGAACATCTCAAAAGTGATGGGGACAGCAGAGTCCTGAGGGAACACAGGACTGTGTTGGACATGAGGTGCTGGATTAGCTCAAGAAAAAGCCAGAGCTGGGTCCAGGTTTGTGTGGCCCCAAACTCAGGGATATCATGCTTTCTTCTTTTTATAGGAATGGTTTTAAAAATGGTTTCATCTCAGTATAAATTGGGAAAGTCTTTGACATGTCAGCACTTTTCACTGGGATGAGAAATGCTTTCTGCTGCACACCAAAAATGAGTGGATCCTGCTGTCTCTCCCTAGACTTCAGTCAAATAATGAATCCTATCAAAACCAAACCAAATCAAAACAACCAACCAAAAACAAAACCAAAAAAACCAAACAACCCAAACCAGATGAGAAACACTCAAACAAAGGAGAGGATGAGAAAGGCTGATGCAGGATGACCTATTTTGCTGCATAATATCTTCATGTGGAAGAAAACTCTCCAGGCTCTCTTCTCTAACCCTGGCTGCCCTTAAAACTGCTTTTTCTTTGTTTGGTTGGGTTATTTAAACCCATCCAGAGACACTGCACTTGTAGGCATCTGAGGAATCTTCAAGCAGAAGAAATGCAGAGGACAAACCTCAGCTTTTGGCAGAGGGCTGTTTTTTAGTCAGATCTGAACTGCAATATCAGTAACCTGAGCTCTTTTAAATAAAACTCCAACCACAGGAACCACGTGTGCAGGGGAAAAGGTTGCTGATTTCTCAGAAAAGTTTCTTGTTTCAGTTCATATTTTATTGTTGCCATGAGATTTTGCTGTTGGGTGAGCAGGGAAACAAGGTTGTTCTTATTGTTACCAAATAAGATCAGAAGAAGGGAATCTGACTACTTTTTCTTCAGCTACCCAGTAATGTTAAAAGTAGTGTTTAAAGTATTCCCAGAGAAAGAGGGGCTGTGGTCACCTGCAGACCCTGGCAACAAAGGTTGTTCCATCAAATTTTTGGCAGATGTTCTTGGTGCTGGAGAAGAGAAGGCTCCATGGACACCTTAGACCTGACAGATCCTCATGGGGCTCCAGTAGAGCTGGAGAGGGACTGGGGACAAGGGATGGAGGAACAGGACACAGGGAAAGGCTCCCACTGCCAGAGGGCAGGGATGGATGGGAGATTGGGAAGAAATTGTTCCCTGTGAGGGTGCTGAGGCCCTGGCACAGGGTGCCCAGAGCAGCTGTGGCTGCCCCTGGATCCCTGGCAGTGCCCAAGGCCAGGCTGGATGGGGCTTGGAGGAGCCTGGGACAGTGGAAGGTGTCCCTGCCATGGCAGGGGTTGGGACAAGAACATGAAAGGGACAGAGGAAGAGATGGATCAGCAAACTCCCTCAGAGTACAGAGATTGCAAGAGTAAAATGAAAGTTCCCAAAACTCAAGCGAAGTTACAACTTGCAAATTTATTTTAAATAAAATATCCCAGGTCACACAGACAAAAAAAAAGAAAGCAAGATGGATGAAATAAAAAACCAAAAAATTTAGTACTTTGCTTCAATTTTCAATAAAGAAGCTGCTGCAGGACACAAGGGCACAGGGACGATCACTAATGGGCATGAGATTTATAAAAATGGAAATTTCAGCATCCAAGGTGAAAGCAAAACTGAAACAGCTTTAATGCACTGAAGCCAGGGGGAAAAAAATAATCCAACCCAGACTCCTAAAAGAACTGGCACACGAAATCATGAGTCCACTCTCCAGGATTTTTAATACATAAGTCGAGTAGAAAAATGACAAGCCTGTTTTAAAAAAGAAATAAAGGATCCAGGCAACGAGAGACATCAACAGTATGCAAAGCTCAGAATAAATTTGCAAGGAAAGAATAATTAAAGACCCGAAGGTAAATGGAAAATCGGATCAAATATAACAAATAAAACACTTGGATGATCCTGACAAGGGAAGTAATAGAAGCAGAATGAAATGCAATAGTACAAAGTGCAGAGCTGTGCATGCTGGGAGTAATAACTCGAATTTCTGCTTGGAGCTTGGGCCTCATCACTTGGAAATGGCAGAACAGGAGAGAAAGTTGTTTCCACTCCTCTGTCACAGGGGATGGGGAGCCTCCAGCATGGCGCAGCTCTGGGAAAGGCTTATCCCAGGCAATGTTTTTCCCACTAGGAATGGCTGAGAGTCAGTACTGCATCCCTGCCCAGGTGTGGCCACAGCCAGGAGCTCTGCAGATCTCTCCCCCCTTGAAGGGCAGTGATGGGAAGGGGAAGGGAAAGGCTCTGGAAGGGGCTGAGCTCATCTGCCTGGAGAGAGGGAGGGTTGGCTGTTGCAGGAGGAGCAAATAATGACCAAAAGAGACCTGAATGCAACGAGAGAAGGGGGAATAAACAGAGAGGAGGAAGACAACTACTTAAGCTAAAGGATTGTCTTGGAACAAGAACAAATGCAGCATGCACGCCATGAAAGCATTCAGGAAGTTATGAGAAGATTTTTAATAGAAGAGCAGTAATGGTCTGGAAAATCTCCTGAAGATGAGGGGAAGGAGGAAACTAAACCTTGGCTTGAAGAAGAGATGGAGACATTCCTGGCAGGCTGTGTGGTGTGGGTGCTGGAGGTCTTTTCTCATCCTCTGGCTGAGGAGGGTGGTGTGAAAAAAGAGGATGGGCAGGAGGTGAAAGGTGTGGCTCAGCATACCTGCAGCACAGCCAGATTTGCCTGGTTGCTTCTCCTGGAGGTGCAGCAGTGATGGTCAGCACTCAAGTGCCTCTGGTATCTCTGAATGTTCAACCTTTCACATGATTCTCTTAGGAAAATCACCTGGTTTGTGGGAACTTTATTATTCCTTTGCCACTGAAGTAATATTTTGGGTGTTAGTGTTGATGTTTGTACAGATAAAATAAAACTGAAAGTGAGTAAAATTAGAGCTGCCAGTAGATTTTCATCTGGAAGAGACAAGAAAGCCAGATTTGGGCAATATTTACCATTAGGGGCAGAGCTGGGAAAGTCCATTCTAACCTCCACAAGCACCTGTTTTCACCCCAGGTGCTGGTGCTTGGCTGTGGTGTTTCTAAAAGGCTGCAGCACAAGAGATTCCCCATCAAATACTGGGTAAAATATTAGTTCTTTGCAGAAGGGCTGTGCTTTGAGACTGGACCTATGAGCTTTCTCTGTATGAATATTAACTCAGCTTTCTCCCATGCCCATGGCTCAGAGTCTGCTCCACTGACAAAGAGCTTAAATCCTCACGGTGCCGAGCAGGGCAGGCTGGGCACAACATCTCTGCAGGGCCCCTGGCAGCTCCTGGTGTTGAGAGGGTTAATTGTGCAGGGAGTTGGGAAACAGGCTCAGCTCTCACTTGCCCTTCCCTTGCTCTGGCTGTCTGGTGCTCTTCCCCCTCCAAATACACCTCTGAGACACGGGCAGGGCTCGCTGATCTGCTGCTGGAGCAGGAGGCAGAGCAGAGCCTGGGTTTTTAAGTATCTCTGGAATCATTGATCAGCTGATGTGGGGACACCGTAGCTGGACAGGCAGAATGAACCCCCTGGAGTGTTCCCATGGACTGAAGGCACATCTACATTCCACCTGTTAGTTGCTGGCCTGTGAAATCAGAAAGTGCTGCTCTCCATCATGGCTGGAGCCACTATTCAAATTCACTTGGATCACAGAGTAATTTTTCCACTCTGTTTAAGGTTTCTTTCACAAGTGCCACTCCATGTCTCTTGATTTGATTTCCTTGTACCTTTTTTAATCCATTTTTAATAGGTTTCCAGATTTTTAATAGCTTTGGAGATTTCTTTTCTCCTTCATGTCTATGTTGTTGATTGTAAGACTGGCTTTTGGATGTCTCCTTTCTTTGATACCTCGCTTGCCTGGGTCGTCTTTGCACTTATCCTTTAAGCACATTCGCAATGTACTTGGTTTACTTCATTGAGCATTTTTGAAAGCATTGCCTTTGCTTTTCCTCTCAACTCTGTTATCTGAATACATCTTAGGTAATTAATCAGCTCCCATTGATCTGAACATAAATTTCCAGATTTTTCAGACATTCATTACATGTGCTGAATAGAAGTAAGAGTGGCTGGATGAGAGAATTCATACCTGACAAACAGCCCATCCAGATCTGAGCTGTTCCTTCTCCTTGTGCTCTTCTCATTGAGTAGCTCAGGGTGGGGGGGAGTGATGTTTTTCCGACAGCTGTGAGTGAGAAGCAAAAGCTCAGAATATAAATTCACTCTCTTAAGGGCTCTTCTTTCTAGTTCCTCTGGATCAGCAGCCATTTCTGAATTGGATACAACCAGGATTAGCTGGTCCTGGGAGCTCTGTTTCATTTCTACCTTCTGTTTAATACATCTGGATTCCAAAGCACAGCCTGGCCATGGGAATCTGGACTGGCTGATCCCAGCTCCTCTCTGCTTGCTGTGAGCACCAGTTACCTCCCCTCACCCTGAAACCCAGCCCAGGGCTCTTCATCTGTGCCCTGAGAACTGAGGACAGGGAGTAAAAAGCAACTTTATGTCCAAATTAAAGGACATAGGTGGAGAGGCAGGAGATCATGCCATAGCTTTGTCTCCACTGTCATGGGGGAGGAGGTTGCCTAGGGAGAAAGACGTGGATATGATTCACTGTGAGGTGGTAGAAGTGCAGCCACCCAGCAAAGCCACAGAGCATTAACATGAGGGGCTCAGTGACCACCTGTTTAATCTCAGGGTGCCCTGGTGCGGGTTTTTCATTGAGTTATATCAAGCTGCATAACATTATCCTCCTTGCTGCTATACTCAGTACTCCTGGAGGTGCAGGATTTCCTCAGAACTGGATTAAAAAGCAGCCCCAGCCCTCACATGCCTGAACCAGGTGCTGCCACCTTTGCCCCAAGCACAATCACCCATCCCAATGACATGGAATTCAGAAATGCCACTCCTCTGCCACTGGAACTTCGCAGAGCAGCTCCCAAGTAGTGAAGGCTTGTTAGGGGAACATTTCCTGAATATTTAAAGAGCTTTGAGCCCCATATGCACGTACCTCATTGGGCTTCACTGCCAAAAGTGCAATTAATGGGTTTTGTGCTGCAGTGCAGGGCAGGAATAGCACTGCCTTCCTCTTTGTGCTCTGAGTGGTCTCCTGCTGTGAAGAATGAGGAAAGTATTGGTAAGCAGAATGAAAAAAAGTATGAATTGCACATCTTAGTGAGTGGCCATGAAGGATGAGGGCTGTGGGTAGGGCATGGATCAAATAAACTCATCCTGCAACATCTCATCCTCATCTCCCTGGCAAATCACAGTGGAAGGTGTTTGTAATGCAAAGAGCTCAGGTTAATCAAATCCTCCCTCTCTGTGGATATATTTATGTGGTCGCTCATTAGTTTATCCCCACACTTTGGTTTCAGCTGGGAGATTTTCAGAGTAAGCTACAAACCAGCTTGAAAGAAGAGTGTTAAAACTACATCTGAATTAAAACGTAATTACTTCTGCTAGGAAAACACAGTTCTGGGTCAAAGAGAGCAGAGCAGTCCAGGATGGCCAGCACCATGTTTCAGAGGGATAATTTTTTCAATGCTTAGTTATTATTAACTATACCTCTTATTCATCCTGTCTCTTGATCCTTTTTCCTGAAGCATGGAATTTGCTCATGTAGTACAACTGTCTATCAGAAATCACTGTTGCAAACTGATTTCCAGTTGTCAGGCCCAAAGATATTTTTATTTTAGTCAAATATTCTGTTCCACTAATTCAGTCAGCTCACCCACAAGTTTAACAACTGCTCTGAAGAATGTGCATGTGAATATGATTTGCTGGTATTCCTGCTTTTTGAGATGGGCTATGCCTGGTGTGTGCATGAGAATGATTTAATATTTAAAGGGACTGAAGAGGATTTGAAGAATCTTCATAGCTGAGGAAGTTTGTGAAAAATCTCCTTTCTGGTTTAAAATGGATTAGAAATATGGATTCTGTTTATTGCTGCAGACTCAGTTTTCCCAGTGTTCAATGCAGCCTAGGGAAAAATTTTATTTCATCATGCAGTACAGATCTAATCCTACAAGGTCTCAAATGGCCAGGAAAAAGCCACTGAAAATAGCAGGATGGCTCCTGTGCCTGGCAATAATATGTTTGTGCAGACATAGGGGTGCAGAAACAGGACTGTTCAACACATAAAATCAAACCCCAGCCATGAGCTGGGGGTCAGGACCTAAAGGCAGCTTGTGGGTGGCTCTTGCCTCGTGCCCATCTCCAGCCCAGCCTCACATGGAGCCCCTCCTGCCCTCTGCTGAGTGCCTGCTCTGTGTGCCCAGAGAGCTCCTGTCCCTCTGGACAGGGCTGTGGGACACAGCCCCAGCACTGGGACTGCACCATGGACGTCCATCTGTGTCTGGCACAGGAAAGGACATCCCTGCTGCTGCCTGTGTCCCTCTGGGGTCAGCTTCTCCTGGCTATTCTGGGCCCTGGGAGGGCCACTGCTTTTGCTGTGCCCTTATGGGATGTGACCCTGCCCCTGTGCCCAGCCCTGGAGGCACCTCTGGGTGCTGTGTCCAGCTCTGGCTCCTCAGCACAGCAGGGACAGGAGCTCCTGGAGCTGGGGAAGGGCCTGGAGCATCTCGGGGCCCACGACAGGCTGAGGGAGCTGGGGCTGCTCAGCCTGGAGAGGAGCCCTGGCTGAGAGGGCTCAGTCCTGGCTGGCCCTGGCTGTTTGTCCCTGGCTGTTTGTCCCTGGCTGTCCCAGTCTGTCCCTGTCTGCCTGTCCCTGTGTGTCCCTGTCTGTCCTTGTGTGTCTGTCCCTGTGTGTCTGTCCCAGTCTGTCCCTGTCTGTGTGTCCCAGTCTGTCCCAGTCTGTCCCAGTCTGTCCCTGTCTGTCCCAGTCTGTCCCAGTGTGTCCCAGTCTGTCCCAGTGTGTCCCAGTCTGTCCCAATCTGTCCCTGAGTGTCCCAGTGTGCCCCAGTGTGTCCCAGTGTGTCCCAGTCTGTCCCAGTCTGTCCCTGTCTGTCCCAGTCTGTCCCAGTGTGTCCCAGTCTGTCCCAGTGTGTCCCAGTCTGTCCCAATCTGTCCCTGAGTGTCCCAGTGTGCCCCAGTGTGTCCCAGTGTGTCCCAGTCTGTCCCAGTCTGTCCCTGTCTGTCCCAGTCTGTCCCAGTGTGTCCCAGTCTGTCCCAGTGTGTCCCAGTCTGTCCCAATCTGTCCCTGAGTGTCCCAGTGTGCCCCAGTGTGTCCCAGTGTGTCCCAGTCTGTCCCAGTCTGTCCCTGTCTGTCCCAGTCTGTCCCAGTGTGTCCCAGTCTGTCCCAGTGTGTCCCAGTCTGTCCCAATCTGTCCCTGAGTGTCCCAGTGTGCCCCAGTGTGTCCCAGTGTGTCCCAGTCTGTCCCAGTCTGTCCCTGTCTGTCCCAGTCTGTCCCAGTGTGTCCCAGTCTGTCCCAGTGTGTCCCAGTCTGTCCCAATCTGTCCCTGAGTGTCCCAGTGTGCCCCAGTGTGTCCCAGTGTGTCCCAGTCTGTCCCAGTCTGTCCCTGTGTGTCCCAGTCTGTCCCAGTCTGTCCCAGTGTGTCCCAGTGTGTCCCAGTCTGTCCCAGTCTGTCCCAGTCTGTCCCTGTCTGTCTGTCCCAGTCTGTCCCAGTCTGTCCCAGTCTGTCCCAGTCTGTCCCTGTGTGCAGGAGGTCAGGGCAGGCCCAGGCTCTGCCCAGGCCCAGCCATGGCCCCAGAGCCACGGGCAGGGCCTGAGCCCAGCAATTCCCCTGCCCAGGAGGCAGAGCTGCTGCCCTGGGCCGTGCCCAGCCCTGAGCAGAGCCCAGAGAGGCTGTGAGGTCCCTTCCTGGGGATATTCCAGAACCCTCTGGACACAACCCCGTGCCCTGTGCTCTGGGATGGCCCTGCCTGAGCAGGGAGGTGGCACCAGATGACCCCGCCGTGGTCCCTTCCAACCTGACCCATCCTGGGATTCTGTGCTGAAGATGGAAGGAGCTGAATATCCCTCTCCACCACTCTGGGGTCCCCCTGCCCATCCCTCAGGAACTCCCTTTTCCTCTGGCTCATGCAGACTCCTATTCCCTGGTCTCCATGTCCTCTAATCAGCTTAGCAAAAGCCCTCTACTGCATATGGTCAGATTGCAATTTTTGAATACTTCTAGCATGGGCAAATCAAACCCAATTTCCTCCAATACAAAGCCCTGCACTGCTCCCCAGTGAGGGCTATTTTCCTGCCAAATTGCATCTTTCAAACCACAGCCAATTCAGTTGTAGAGCTGCCAAGAAAAAAAGGTCAGAAAGACTTAAAAAAAGGAAGATATTTTCCTCTTTACTGTATTCAAAGGCAGATCTCCTAATTCTGCACAAACTTTCAAAACAAGGGAGAAATCACTGTGGGATAGGTGCTGATTACAGGCAATTTCAGCCCAAAGGACAACATTTTGCAAGCTTTTAAATAGGACCTGAAAATAGCAATTTCTAATGTGGCCAGTGCTGGAAACACTTTCCATCTACCCTGGTTCCTATGAAGGCCTACTCCAGTGGAGCCAGTGGAATTATACAGATTTGGGGCCTTCCTTAATGGAGTTATCACTGCAGCTTGTACAATATTTTATATACATCAGTTTTACTTGAAGGATTTGACCATGAGCATTTGCTTAGCCACAGACTTCATGAGATAAAAATGCAATAAATGGGGTGATGGGAAAATCATCTCTCCTTTTCTATACAGGAGAAAAAGACTGGACTGGGAGGTGGTAGGAACAAACAATAAAATATGTAGAAAGAGCAGAGTAATGGAAGATTTTAAGTGCCCAGGCAGGGAGCAGAGGAACATTAGGGAGAGAATGCTAGCTGGAAGCTTGTTTGTGGAATGGGCATGAGATTGGATTTTGACTTGGTGCATGGAGCAGCTGAAAAAGAAGAGAGCTACGTGACGTGTATTAAGTGCTGCACTATAAGGAAGGTGTTTGAAGACAAGCTGTACTCCAAGGAAAATGCCAAACATCCATGTCCACCGTGGTAGGCTTAGGATAAGGGAAGGTTTCGAAGCAGGAAACTTGGAGAAGTTTCATTGTCTGCTGACAGGTGCTCAAAGAGTCAGCACAGAAAGCCAGCACTGAGTTCAGGGTTGGATGGAATCGTATGTAAAGTTTTATAATCCAAATCCCCGAACACCCAGAACAAACACCCAAATCAAACACATCTCATGGGTGTGAAAGCAACCTAAGGGCAATCAGGGGTCAGGGCAGGTGAAGGAAGAGCCTCTTCTCCTACAGAAAATGTGAAATTTATTGTTGGCTGAGGTGAGGGGAAGAAAAGACTTGTGAAAACACTGGGGGCAGCGACAGCAGCCGACCAAGTGATGGAGTGAGATACAATATCCATGATGCTGCCTGGGATTTGCTGCTGCACAGGGAGGGATGTTCATGCAGGAATCACAAAATTCCCTCCTCACAACAGGTATTCCAAAGGAAGGAGCCTGAGGAAGTGGGATTAAAACATTAAAATGGTTCAGCACAATGTGTGAGCAGGTAATTAGTGCTGTTGAAGGAAGACAAGGAACCTGGATTGCTGAAGGACATTGCTGGGTCCCAGGGCCAGTGGCAAGAGGGAGGGAAGAACCTCCAGCTCTGGAAGAGGTTTTGGGGCAGTTCCCTCTGTGCTGGCTGCTGTTTTGGTACTAACAGTGCACTAACAGGGCTGATGGCTGCCGTCCTGAGCTCTTTTATGGAAGGTGAGGGTGGGAAATACCAGGAGCAGAAGTGGCACCTGGGGTCATGGGATAGTGGTGGGCTTGGCAGTGCTGGTTAATGGCTGAATTCAATGCTTTTGGAAGTCTCTTCCAGCCTAAAGGATTCTATGAATAATCCCTTTGTGTAGGAGGGGATGTGACCTTATGGCAGAGATTACATGCTTTTGTCAAGGTTGGAAAACAGGGACTTCTCCCAGACACTGGTGGACTGAGGTTTGGAAAGTTTTCACTTGGGGCTGTCTCCCCCAAGCTCCTGCTGTTCCAAGCTGGGCAGGTGACAGCAGTGGGTGTGCAGTGCTCTGGGGGCTGGGGATGAGCATCCAAGCACAGAGGTCTCTGGCAGTGTGACCCTCCAGGACCTTGCTTGATTTCATGTCTTCCTTGTTCCCTTTCTTAGCTCACAAATTTTGTTTGCTCTTTGACAGCTTTTGTAAACCATACCAGGCAGATGTTCCCATCTCATTTCACATTGATGATGAGCTTTTATTGGGCAGTTACAGTCAATTTAGAACCCATTAATGGACACAAATAGTCCAGATTGTCCCTTCCAATTCCCATTACTTTGCCTTTTATGCATCAAATTCGTTCAGCCACTGCACTACCCCATCGTGGAACTCGTGGAATTTCCTCCCAAAGCTTTCAAGACTTGACCATTTCACGTAGTTTCATATTTATCCACAAATTTTCTTTTCACTGCCCATGCACTGAGATGAATGCTCAGGCATCCAGGCTATTAATAAATACACTTGATAACAATGGTCCTCATGTGAGCCATTAAGACACTGCAGTATTAATAGCCTTTCCTTTTGGAGAAAGACTATTTATTCTTTGCCTTTTCCTTTCTTCAGGCTGGAGCTGATCGAATTGTTCATTGTGAGTAATCTCCTTGGAGAGTATAGTTCTTATTTCTCTATGAAAATCATTCATTAATTCATCCTGTGAACTTTATGCTGAGATTTTCAGCCTTTTGCTTTCACTCTTTGCTCCTCATTACTCACATGGTCTTGGTTCACCTCTGTGTTGTAGCATGGATGCTCCAGCATGTCTGGATGCTGAGATGACTAAGCAAGGAATGACAGGCAGCCAAGAGCCAAAATTGTATTTCTTCTGTGATTGAATCAGCCTTTAGCAAAGACATAAAACTTGAGAGGCCCTTGAACTTTCTTTGAATGGCCAAGTTGTCATTCTGTCACAAGAAGCCAACTTGATGACTCCAGTGGCAAATCCATGGGTGCTCTCAGCCTTCTCCATTTCCAAACCACAGCAACCAGGTCCTCTTTGGACATGGAAGCCTCTTGGGCAATTTCTTTGTATCTGCAAGCCCATTTTTGGGTGAGAGTCACCATTACACAAGGGTCAAGTGGTGTTGGGTGATGACCTCAGGAACCACTTTTACCCTTTTCACCCCCATTTTTTACAGTGTTCCCACTGCCCACTGCTGGGTTGAACCAGGAACACCTTGACACCTCTGAGCATTCAAGCCCAGAAATCACTATTCCAAAATGAGCACCTGTTTCTGTTCATTTCCTTGCTGCTCCACAGCCACCCTTCCCAAAGCCCACATGATCACGCTGTCTGCCTGCTCCTTGGGAAAGCCCATCTGCTACTTACAGTCTCTCCGCTGATTATTGACCATATTTTATGGGATGGGACTGGATAAAATCTGTCCCCAGCACACAGATAGACCTGAGAGCTCCAGATCTGCTGCAGTTCATTTCTTTACCCATGTAACTCAGAGCACTTCAGTTGGTAAGAATTCCTTTACAATCAATAAACTCTAATTTCCCAAACTACCAAAAAAAGCAAGGTTAAGAGCATCTTCTATGCACTGAAGATAGAGCCCTGTCTGAGCCCTCACAAGGGAAATGACTAATAAAGAGATAACCTTAATTAATGGCAGAGTAAGCACTGGACTTACAGGCTCAAATTCCTGCAGCTTTTCAGCTCACATTCATATAAATCATTATTTGTCTTTGCACATGGATGGTGGTTTGGGATGATCAGCATCTTGAGTTAAGGAGGCTTTAGGCTCCCAAAGCTGACAATTTAGGCCACAGCTCTCAGAAATAACAATGGACATGACAGTGTTGATTCAGCAGTAACCAAGCTCAGTGCTTGTGTCTCCAAATTATATTACAAGACAAGCCAGCAGCTGTGGAAAAGAAAGGAAAATCTCCTAGAGATTCCAGCGGGATGTAACCTAAACATTTATTAGCCAGCATCCTCCCATGTAGATTCATCAGTCAAAATCTGTCCCAACTAGTTAGAAATGTGTATTGTCAAATTATTATAACAATTTTTATTATTATTATTATTATTAGGAAGTTAATTAAAATAAAACACCTCCAAAACTCACAATTTAACCATAAACCAAAGGAGACTAAAACAGGGGGTACAGAAAGAGGAGGGAATACAACCAAACAGCCTGATTTTATTGGTCAATGTGATAGGTGGTGCTTTTAATGCACCCAGGACCTGTGGGTGCCTGCCAGGGGAAAGGAAAGTCTTCAGGATGGGTTTGCAGAATGATACTGAGGTGGTTTTGAGGGCATTTCTGAAGACAGTCACATAAAACAGAGAGGTCAAGCTAATTGTAGTTCTCAAGGTCTTCTTTTCCCTTCCAGCTAAGGATGCTCAGTGGGTTGGATGTGTCCAAACTCTGTACCTCATAAAAAATGAGATGGATCTCAGGCAAGCTCATCCAAGGCAGAAAGATGGACATGCTGCGTGGGTGTGAAAGGAAAGGCTGGGCAAAAAATGGCCAAAGTGGGTATCCCCATGGATACCCCGTGGGAGGAGGCAGTGTCCTGAGCAACATAATGAAGGAGGAGTTGTGGGGTCAGGAGAAAATCCTAACAAGAAAACACAAGCAGACAAGATTTGAAGGAGATGCACTTGTTCCACCCTGCCAAGAAAGGGCAGTGATTCATCCAGAAGAATAAATGTGGTGTCCTGCATCAGAAGGAGGAGGGGTTTTGGGTTGCTGAGTCTTTTTTTTTTTTCTGATCAGAGATGTTTGCATCAGTATCCTCTTCTCATCAACCCCAGTCTCCAGCACAGCCATCCATAACTCTCAATCTCAGTCAGCCTCTCTGCACAAAAGGTTCTCATTCAGGCCAGAGAGTCATGTGAGAGACTTTTGAGAAATTTGAGAGATTTAAAATGTGGAGTCCACTTTTCTCTGGGCTTAAAAATCCCATTTTTTGTAAAAAAAGACTTTATATAGTGCTTCTAACCTTGCACTTTCAGGGGCACCAAGCGTAGCTGGATCGTTTTAGAATAAGAAAAGCAAAGACAAGAGTGAACAGGAGCTGACTTACTATTTAAAGAATTTAATTTTCGTTTTGAGGAAAAGTGTGAGTCTAAATTTGCTGTTATGTAACAAACTGCATTTAAAAGCAATTGCTTTTGAAAATACACTATTGAACTTTGAAATTACTGTGATAATATAGCTTTAGTCTGTGAATGCTTCAGTCTGGGAGGAAGCACAACAGCAGCCTTTGATGAGGACATGAATTTGTTATGACAGGCTAATTTTACAAATCCAAGGCTGCCTTACGGCAGAATTATAAAGATATAGATTAAAAGACCCAAAAGCCCAAGAAGCAAGAAATGTATCATGTTGCTGCTGAGAAAATGTTCTCACACAGTCAACTCCCACAGGTCAATTCAAGGTAGTACCCAGCCACCTTTGATAGCTCAGGGAGCAAAATATTGTGAATATTGGGCATGTTTAGACTGATGGGTGACTTCAGCTGTTTGATCTGTGCCTGTGTGTGTCTGGGAGTGCCGTGATATGAACTGCTTCATGTAAACAGCCTAAGACACATCTTGGGGGAAAAGCAATGGGGAAAACAAAAATCAATCTTCCAGGCCTCCCTGCCCCCCAGATAAGATCAGAAACAATGGAAATCCTGCTGGAACCTTGGCGCAGCCCGGCTGTGCCTGAGCGAAGCTGACACGGTGAGTTAACATCAGGCAGAGATCTCCTGGAAATAATCTCACTGCAGATATCCCCACCAATCCTCCACAGGAAGGGCAGGAAGGATCTCCTGGATGGGGCTGGCAGAGATGTCTGCTGGAGATAGGGAAAATTGGGAGGTGGAGGAGAACGTTTGGAACCACAGCTTGGAGATCCAGGGAGAAGGGTGGATCCTGGAGGAAGGGGGAGTGGGAAGCTGGGCTGAGTTCTGTGCAGGAATGGAGGAGAAGCCTGGTGGCACAGCTGAGGGGTGTCCACCTTAGCCAGAGTCATCAGCATATAGGAACAGCCTTCCAGTACCTGAAGGAAAGCTACAGAAAGGTTGGAGAGGGACTTTTTGCCAGGGCAAGCAGTGATAGGACAAGGGAGAATGGTTTAAGGTGAAGGGGAGTAGATTCACCTTGGGTACTGGGAAGGAATTGTTCCCTGGGAGGGTGGGCAGGCCCTGGCACAGGATGCCCAGAGCAGCTGTGGCTGCCCCTGGATCCCTGGCAGTGCCCAAGGCCAGGCTGGACAGGGCTTGGAGCAGCCTGAGACAGTGGAAGCTGTCCCTGGCCATGGCAGGGGGTGGAACTGGATGTCCTTTGGAGTCCTTTCCATTCTAGAACACTATGAACTGTGGGATGCACATGGGAAGGAGGAGGAATCATGTGGTGGGGCTCTTACGGGATGCTGCTTGCTCCTGTGAAACTCTTGTGACCAAGGACTCACTGAAACACTTCCCACAATGTTTGAGGAAAAGGCAAACAGAGCTTTGGGGCTAAGGAAATCCTCTATGGACAGATGCCAAGATGCACTCAAGACTTTGGCACAGATTTTGTGTGGTGCTGTACCAGCCAGTGGCCAAAGGCGCCCAGTCTGTGCTCCTGACAAACCCTGTAAGGCTCCAACACTGCTGAGGGAGTTCTTACAGCAGCTCCCATCTCAGTGTCACTGTGTAAATCTCTGCAGCCTGTCACTGATGGAAGGGTCTATGTGACAGGTGTCACCCATAAATCCCATTTAAATACATTCATTACCACACACTGTATCACTCACAATCACCCATGAAATGTCTCTTTGGAGTCCAGAATCAGACAGGGATGATTTAGGGCCATTTCTCTGGTGCAATGGGATTAGCTGGATCTTGCAGCTGTTAGGATGTCAAGCCCAGCACTGGCCCCAGAAGGGATGAGGGAGAGCAGGCAGAGACAGCCCCAGCAGCAGCTTTCCAGCAGCCTTTCCCACACAGCCTGGAGCTGCTTCAAACTCAGACCTTAAAAGTGACCACAGAGACTTCAAAACCCACTTCCCATGGGAACACATGCAAGAGTCCTGTCGGTGCCTTAAGTTTTAGACCCAATGAGATGAGACCTTTCTCTGGCTTTCTGTCATCATTTCCACCTTGGCAAGTGGAGTTCACATAGCTTTACACACACACACACACACACACACACACACACACACACACACACGTGCACACAGAGTTCTGCCTGAGACACAGACAGAGTGAGGTTTTTTGCCACTCAGCAGGTGGGTTTTTTTCTAGTTTTTCCTATAAAAGGAGCAGGCAGCTTGAGAGATCAACCTACTCCAAAAAGAAAATTGGTGTCTCATTTAATTCAGAACAACATGGGAACATCTGCAAAATAAACAGGGCAATTTAGACAGGCAAATGCTTATTGGGAGACATCAGCGCTGGCTGCTGTTTCAGCCTGTGCTAGACAGGAACCATGCTGACAGAAGAGGCTGGGAAACACCCCAGATGAACAACTCTTTCAGGTGCTGCTGAGTAAAAGTAGAAGAGGAGAGATGCCCACATATCCTGTGTCTGGGTAGTGTCTGGCAGGAGCAGGTTCAAAGGAAGAAGGGCTGAGACAGTCCCAGTGCCACAGAAACAACTGAGGCTTCCTGACCCTGGTAAGAAGTTTCTGCTCTGAGCACTCTGCTCCAGTTCCAACACCAGGAGAGCTTCACTCCCCTGTAGTGACTTTTCTCATTACCCACAGAAACATTCCATCCTTTTTGCCATGATGGCCTTGATAACAGCTCTGGCACTGGGATCAAGTGTGGAGCATTTGTATACGGGGGAGCAGCTGGATGCAGTCAGGCCTGAATTAGGATCGGGTCCAAACAGCAGCAAGAGGCAGCCAGAGATGATCCCAGGTTCATGGGTACAGCCCTGCCTCCATTTTCCAGAAAGGGCATGAGAAGGACAAGCCATCATCACTTCTCCTTGTCCGTGGTGCTGCTGGAGAGGGATCAGCTCGCTCAGTCAGGAGCAGGAGGAGATGAGAGGGAATGTCAGTGCAGGAGGAGAGGACATGGGTGAAGCAAGGAGCTGGAGCACTGTCACTTTTAATGAGCAGGGTGATTATGTACTGGCAGCTGTTTGCAGATTAGAGACTGAGGACTTGGTCAGGGATAATTATCTCTCTCTGGAATTAAGAGATTTTTCTCTCTTCTGGCAGGGAAAGAAGTGCTGGGCAGTGCCCAGCATCCAGACCTGCAGCCCCAGGAGGGGAGGGCCGTGGTATCTCTTTCCCCCACCCCAGCAAAGGAGGAGTCCTGTCCTCAAAGCAGCCCAGAAGGATTGGATTACAATCCATGGATTAAACCAGTGTCCTAGGATGTCCTTAGCTCCTTAGCCCAGTGTGGAGTAACTGGCTTCCAGGCAGCTCCCTGCAGGATCCAGTCCTGGGTGTTTTCCAACCTAATAAAAGTTCTGAAAACTGGATATTGGGATGATCTGCTACAGAGGTCACACTCCTGCAAGAGCCAGTAAGGGGTGAGGGCAAGCATCAGCATTTCCCAAACTGCACCCAAAGGCTGTTTCTTCATCTCCCCTGAGAAAAAAGAAACTTTTTTCCCCTGAGATGGAAAAATAAGCCTGCTCTCTGCAGCTAAAAACTGGTACTAACAACAATAAATGACTTTTCAAAATAAAATATTCAGCTGCAGAAAATATTTCTCGAAAGCAATGCTATTGCCTTCAGCTCTGCCAGCAACACAAACTGGCACAGAAATCATGGCACATGGAGAGCATTGCCACCAGCTCTTGCTAAAATCCCAACCTCACCCCACAGGTGGTGTGGAACTGTGGAATATGATCTTCCCAGGCTAAAAGTTTTAAGTTTATCAGCTCATCTATTGCCCACAAAAGTGACTTGAAGGGATCGTTTAAATATGCTTTTGTAGCAGGTTATGGGTGCTTGATGATCCATCTTCTGCTTTAATTAAAGGAGGTTAAATTGATTATCAGGGAATGCCCAGGGTGGCTGCAATTGTTTTCCAGTGCTGAGGCTGCAGTGTGAAAGTGGCAGTGGTGGTGGGAATGTTACCTACATGTGACCACTGTCACTCATCTCCTCCTGGTATGGAAACATAAATTATACAAAGGTTGTAATGGGAGGGGAGAACAGCCTGGGCCAACTATTAAAATCTTCATACAAAAAAGAATGTATTCATAGCAAAATGTACTGCACCAGGAAGTTTAAAACCTTCCTCAGGTTGGCTTGAAAAGGCTCGTGGTGAATCCAGGCTTGCTCCAAGTGACCTTGCTCTTGGTGCAATATGAACACAGGAATGTGGGAACAAGACAATGCCTGTTGGAATATCATTGTGGATGTACTGCTCTGGAAGGCAAAGAGAGTCAGACAGGATGGTCAGATAGCCCAGAGTGGTGCCACCAGAGCTTCTGTGACAAGGGACAGCAGCCAGCAAAGTGATCTGTCCCTCTTCTCTCTCTTCTATGAGGCACCACTTCTATGAGGAACCACAAAGTTGTTATATAATGGGAAATTTTTCCACTAAAAGCACAGGAGGTTCTTGGGATGGAAACCCTGAGACAAGGACTGGATCAGGCAGAACAGAGGGGAGCAGGTGGCTTGGTGGGAGCTTGTCCTTGTGTCCTCATCCTGCCATGTTCCACGAGTGCCAAGTGCTCACCAGGAGCAGTGTGCTCCATAGGCAGCAGCAGCAGCAACATTCCAGGTATCTGGCTACAAACTGAGTTAAAAATTGTTCTGTGGTCAGAAAAATTAATGTCTTGGAAAAATAAACAGGATTTTCTGAAGTGAGTGGGATAATCATAAATTAGACTCAAATGGCAAGTGTTTCTGTGAGCACTGTGTGACACACTGAGCCAGCCCTTGGGGGTTTCTGCCTTCCATATGCAGCAGTTCAGCTCCTGCCTGCCCTGCCTGCCCTCACAGACCTGCTCAGGACAGGCCAGCCCTGCCAGGAGCAATTTCCCTGCATTTTAAAGGTGAGGGACCAGGCCCCAGTGCAGGTTGTGGAGTCTCCTGCACATGGCAAAGCCAAAAGGTTCAGCAGGTTTTATTACTCCAGAATCCAGAGCTTGCCTATCAGGTGGCCAAGGAGTGAGCTGAAGGTGTAAGAGGAGCAGTGCCCTGAATCAGGCACATGACACCAGGTCACACAAATTTATCTTCTGGCAAAAACCCAAAAGAGTAGGGCTAGAAGGGACCCCACAAAGTGAATCCCAAGCAATATCACCTTCATATTTGTTGTTTCTGACAGGAACCCCAAAAAACCTATTTATTTTAAAGTTCAGTAATGGATCCTCCCATTCACATCCTCTTCCCTCTCTACCCAGCCCTGCTGGCTGATCCACCCCAGTGCTTCACCATCCTTGGAGTCAAAAGCCATTTTTCCTTAACTCCTGTCTGCATTCCTGACCAGTCCCAGCATGAGAGAAGCCCTTTGAGTTCTGCTCTCTCCACCACCAGAGTTGGTTATGTTCCTCTTCAACTACTACTCTTTACTTAAGGACATTTTTCCCCTACTTAGACAGGTTTAATCAGCTGCAGGTTTGTGGCTCCCCAACAGTCCAGAAAACTGTAGAAAATAGTCTAAAAATAATAAGGAAAAACCACTTGTAAAAGCCCTTTCCTTGTTTGGGATCCATTCCCACACGGATGACAAGTTGTTGTGAGCGCTGACGTGTAGGCGGAATTGGCAATGCCTAATGAAAATGCTTTTAATTACCACACTCAAGTTATGATTTTGCAAAACAATAACATTTTGCTTGTCTGAAAGCTGAGTATTTATTATTCTCCAACTGTCAAATATTAGTCTGAGTACAAGCAACAGCCCTTGGATTTCTCTCAAAAGGCTTGGGTGATCTCTTGCTAGCAACAGATGAAGGGATGCAGGTGTAGAGCAAATAATCTGTTTTTACACTTTTCCCAGATTTTTTTTTTTTTAAATCTGTCCATTCCAGGGCTCCAATCTGAGCTTTCTTTTAAGTCTCTTATCTCCTGGACTTTTCTGGGCAGCAAAGGACACCTGGGGATCCACCAGCACTGAGGAACTCCTCTTCCTTTTCCCAGGTACACTCCTGTTGTACATCCCTTCTACTTTTGTTCGCTTGCACCAGCACCAAAACCTTTCCCCCTTGAAATCCACTGTTTCTTTATTTCTTTCCCATTACCTCTCATTTGGTATAAAATACAGGACTAAGGGGTACTGGAAAAGGAAACTTTGGCTTTTTTGTGGTCTGCAAAAAAGATATCTTGCTTTTTGCAAAAAGCAAAATAAAAAAACTTTGCTTTTTGTGGTCTGCAAAAAAGATATCTTGCTTTTTGCAAAAAGCAAAATAAAAAAACTTTGCTTTTTGTGGTCTGCAAAAAAGATATTTTGCCTTTTCTCCAACCTAAAAGGTCAGAGTGTCACCACTTTTCTCCCCAGTCTTTTGGAGCTGATTGATTGGAAGAGAAACAGCCCCAAAACTTTGACAGATGGATGAATGGAAGTGCTGAGCCTGTGTTGTCAGTGAGGGCCAGGGTCAATGTTGCAGCCTTATGGTATTGAAATCCTGTGATTTTTCCTTTTCTGGTGCAAACACACTCACCTGGAAGGGGCCTTTCCACACAGGTCAGGAAATTTGGGGGTGGCTATGGAGCAACCACAGCCCCAAGGCTGACAGAGCTCCAGGAGCATTTGGACAATGGTTTCTGGCAGAGGGAGGGTTTTTTGGGGTGTCTGTGCAGGGCCAGGAGCTGGAGTGGATGACCCCTGGGGGTCCCTTTCCTCCAAGGATATTCCATGATTTTATAATGGGGCAGCCAAGAAAGACAAGGAGTTCAATTCCAGTCCCAAACTGGAGAATTTGACTTATTTCTGCCTTAGAGCAAATCAAATCTGTGCTGACCCAGAAACATGGCAAGAGACACTGCCACTTAGAGCAGGAGGCTTTCTCTTCCACAAATACATGGGTCCTGCTGGAAAATAATTAGAGAAAAATTAGCACAGGACATTATGCATGACAGTGTCTGATCTCAGAGAGGGAGGGGTTTGGGAGAATGAAGAGTTTACATTTGTGAGGCTGCTGGGAGTGCTGGCAAACCCATGTGATTTGCAAATTCCTCTTGTGTTCAGTTAAATAAGCTCATGGCCTCTTTGGTGCCTGACAAGAAATGTTCTGTCAGGAAGGCATGGGTGTGTTTTCTGCCTCTGTCACACACACATGCACACAAAGCAGCTGCTTGTTTGCAGCATTTTCTCTGCATTTTGGTGTATGACTTGTGGTTGTCGAGAAGAAATGATACATAATTCTTTTCCTTCTATTCTTTCTTCTAGGACAGCAAGAAACTCTGGGAGACTACATCTGCAGCCAGTGTACACTGCAAAAGTGACCTAAATTACTATTAATTGTAGTGGCAGGACTAAATAGCTGTTCTCAGTGTGTTTACAACTGGTGAGACAAACAGTTTGTTCTCAAGATAATGACAAACCACTTATATTTGGTCTACAAAAGGACTGTTTGTTCCCTAAATACCTGCACCAGGAACTGTGTTTGTGATGGAAAAACAAAATGTCTTCATGAGCAGTGCCCTGCCTGGAGCTGCCCACTCTGGGATGCTGGCTCTGCTCACCCACCTCTAGTCAAAGCAAAAAAAATTCCAAAATTTAATTTTCTTGCCAAGGAATGAGGACTTGGGAGCAAGCCCTGATCAGGTCAGAGATGTAAATATGTAAAGAGAAAGCCACTTGGCTTGTTAGAGCTTTCTAACATTGCCACAAATTTCTCAAGGCCTGTTAGCCACCAAAACCGTCCTGATGCCAGTGTTCAGCTGTCTCTGAGGTTTTGGAATCCCTGCAAGGGAGGTTGGGCAGAAACTACAGCTATTCTGAGTAGTGCCATTCACTAGCCAGCACTGTTTTCATCTCTGATGGCCTCTGAAAATATCCCCAAATTAATTATCCAAGAGAGGCCCATTGAATCAAGAACCTCAGAAAGCCAGAAGAAAGAATGGCTGAGACCTCACCATCTCACCTTAAACTTCATCTGATCTGGAAACTCAGCTTCTATCCTGTCATCAAGGTGTCAATAAAATTAAATTATTTTAAAATGCTTTTAGACCATTCCTACAGATATGTCTTTCAGAAAATATTATTATTCTTTGGTTTTAAGGGTAGGTTTGACTCAAATGCTGATACATCCTGCCTGTGCTGAAAACTCCAGTGTGGGTCCATGTCCCACCCTTTCTGGATTGTCACTGAACACAAGAAAAGCAGCTTAGAGAAAGAAAGAAAGAAGTAAAGACTCAAATCTGGATTCACTGTCAGCTGTCTGTGTGTATCTCTCAGACTTATATCAGAGCCTGGGAAATTTGTAGCAGCAGCTCTGATTAGATGGAATGAAATAGTGCCACAGAGATGGAGGTGAGTACTGAAAATCTTTACCAGTGTGGTTTAGAACCTCCTGCTGCCTGTGTGAATGCACCTGCATGGACTCCAATGCAGATGGACCCACCTTCATCACTCAACCCATCAGACACCATTTAGGGTCATCTTTTAATGCCTTGCCTACATGTGGGGCCACCTGGTAGGTGAGCATCTACAGCAGAGTTCAGGCTGCCAACTTCCAAACATCCTGGCAACCCTTTTTTCCCTGCTGAATGGCTTTGTTGTGCTTAGCTTAGGTCCATTCCTCATTGTCAGGACCACATTCCACACAGTCTGGGATGAGCTGGAAGCTCTTCTTCCAGGCTTGGGGCTGGACATTCAGCTGAACTGTCACCTCCAGGATGAAGCAGGAGTCACAGGGTATGACAGTCTCCAAGTGGGAAGATGCACAGGGTGTGATGGCAGCTCCTCTCGGGCAGTTTCTGGTCTCCACCATTCCCACAACTCCAGGGAGCTGGGACAGAGACAAGGAGCAATGAGAAGGATGTACAAGAAGCTGGGACATGGGCAGCAGGATGGTCTGTGAGAGAAACAGCTCCTGTTCCCTGGATCTCACTGCTCCCAGCAAGCCTCTGCATTTCCCCTGTTCAACCCAGACACAGGAGGAGATTCTTCACCTGGATTCTTCACCTGGATTCACACATGATGGTCCATGAGGACAATATCATCAATCACCAGGCAAAGCTGCTCTGCTGAGCTCTATAAATAAACAGCTTCCTCACAGCCTCGTGCGCCAGGCTGCTGGAGATTATTTCTGCCAGAGATCTTCAGTGCTTCCTTAGCATGAATTCTGTTTTTCAGAGTGATTCACCTTGAACAGTGAATGTTTTCTGGAGTATCTCATTCTGATCAGAGTGTTCCCCCCGACCTTATAATCTGCAGCTCTGTTAATGCCTTAATGGCCCCTGGTTATCCTGGCACAGCAGGACAGTGCTGGATCCACATGCCATCCAGGATTATCAGTCTTCTGGGCTTCCAGGGAAACCCTTGCTGCTGTTTGTAGAACAGTGGGATTTCTTTCTTCCTTACTGCAAAGTACAGGCTTACAGACCCCTCACTACTGCCTGTAAAAAACCGTCACTCCCTCAGTCAGGGCCAACTCTTTAGAACTTTTATTTTGTTTCTTTTTTTTTTTTCTCCTTTCCAAAATTGCCTCTTTTGCAGAAAAGAGCTTTGCTTTTTTCCATTCTACTTGTCTGTCCATATTCATCCTTCACAAGGCTTTTCAGGTGCATTCCTTTGAAACCAGCAAAAGTTTAGTACAAATAAGCACCTTTTGCATTCCTAACAACACCTTCCTGGGAAAGAAGGGCTGAACTTATTCTTGCTGCTACTTCTGCTTGAATTGGCTTTGCAAAGCAGACTGCAGTGGCCCAGGTCACTGGAGTTTTCCAGCAGAGCTACTGCAGTATCTAGGTCCCAAGCTGCAACCCTCTAATGAGCACTCAATATGTATTTAGGACCCTTCCTTTCATTTCCTGTTTTCTGAAAGAATTTTGGCTACCTTGAACGTGAAAACTTTGCAAGTTCATAGCTCTTACTGAGAAGAAATGCAAAGCACTGAGTAGGACTAGCTGAGTTGATAATTTCTCTGTCTTTATCATTTGTTTTCCTAGCCCTGTTTCCACTGTGGTCAAAAGAAAACCTTGTACCAGTTTGGTTTTTTTTTCTAAAAAGCAAAGACTTGCTGGCCCTGCAGACCCATATTTACCTTGCACACTCAACTTTTCCAGTATTTGTCCAAGCTTCCTGACACCCAGCAATAGGAGCCAGGAGCAGTTTGTAGGGAAAAAGAAGGAAGAGCTGCAGGAATCAGGGCTGGGCTGGCAATTGTGGTGTCAGATTATTCTCAGGGCTTGGTTAGATCCCCCCAGGACAGTGCAGTTGTGTGTGTTCAACAAACCCCTGTGATACTCCCTGGGATTTTGTAACATTCCTACATTGCAGCATTTGCACCTACAGGGAAACTGTGAATATCTCTGGCATTCAGAGGCACACACACTCAGGGAAAAGTGTAAATGCACATTATATGGAGAATTGTTACACCAGAATTTTTTGACTGTTGCAAAAGGAGTGAAGTCATATTTGGCAAAGACATTCACTGGTTATATGCAATTACAACCACTGAAAATGTAAAGGTTTTCTCTTCATTTTCCAGGACATATTAAAAAAATTGCTTTGGAGGGGGACTTTGGACAAGGGCATGGAGGGATAGGACACAGGGAAAGGCTTCCCACTGCCAGAGGGCAGGGTTGGACGAGATATTGAGAAGGAATTGTTCCCTGTGAGGGTGGCAAGGCCCTGGCACAGGGTGCCCAGAGCAGCTGTGGCTGTCCCTGGATCTCTGGAAGTGTCCAAGGCCAGGTTGGACACTGGGGCTTGGAGAAACCTGGGATAGTGGAAGGTGTCCCTGCCCATGGCAGAGGAGGGATTGAAATGGGCTTTAAGGTCCCATCCAACCCAAACCATCCTGTGATTCTGTGATTCTATGTCTCCACCCCATCCTCCCCCCTAATGGTGCTTCACTCAGCAAAAGCAGGCGGGATTAAATCTGAAATTTACACTCAAAATCTGAACTGGGGAATTCTGGTGTTTGTGGAGCACGGGCCATCCTGCCCTCACTGCCTCCCAAGCCCCCTCAGCTTGAAATTTCCAGTCCCTGCCACATTCTGTGGCAGGCCAGACACGAGTGCAGATAACATGAAGTGGCACAGTGCATCGTCTACTGGTCAGGAGTAGGAGGAATTGATTTCTGACTAATAAAGAAAATTCATTACCCAGACTGAATGAGTCAGAAGGAAAGGAAGGCTGGTGTAAAGAGGGAGGATGGACTCATGCACTCTGTTATTTTGGGCTTGCCTGGTTGCAGAGAAGGTCTGTCTGTGCAGCATCTCCATCTGCCCAGCCTTGGCCCGTGTCCTGTGGCACAGTTTCAGCTCAGAAACTGCTGCTGCTCTTCAGGAGGAGAGGCCTTTGGTGGAGGCAGGACTTCAGCATGATTTGTTCTTCCTTTGGCAAACTAACACTTTTTTAACACACCCATCCCTCCCCAGGGCTGGGAGAAGGGGACATGGCAGTGGCCAAGCAGAGCCAGCACACCCAGAGGACAAGGACAGCCAGGAAGGGCTGGATCCTCAGGAGCAGAGCCATGCTGGTGACAAATACCTGCTGCTCCTCAGCTCCAGAGCAAAGTAGCAAGGCAGGCTCAGAGATACACTCAGATGAGACCAGGTCTTGGTCCAAGGAGCTGCCAGCATGCCTGGATTTGGCTCCTGGTGAGGCTTTACTTCACCAATCACTTTACCAAGCTGGAGAACAAGAGCAAACTGCCTAGCCAGAGGGACAACAGGCCAGAGCAAGGTTTGGGGTGTCCAGGAACAAGAGTAACCCTGGGATTTGTCTTGATCAGCTCTTCATGCTCCTTGCAGCTCTGCACTTTTCAGGGCAACCTCTGTGGGAGGCAGGAGGAGCAGAAGGGACGTGTGGGAGGGAGGAGATGCTGCAGTGAGGGCCGTGGGCTCTGTGGTAGCAGTGTGGGCATCACCTTGTCACCCAACATGGGGCATGTGTTTTGTCACCTCTGACCCCGGCAGGAGAGGTCCAGTTTTGCCAAGAGGTCATGGGATTTTTTTAACAGAACCCTCCTTTGCATCCCACTGAAGGCTCTCTCCTTGGAGGCATCTTCCCTGTCCCTCACTGCTGTTTGTGCCAGGACTGACAGCATCTTCCATGGCAGGGAATAATATCTTAGTTAGGAGCCTCCTTGTTTAGTCTTACAGCTGTCAATTAATCCCACATTTTTGCTATTCAGACTAGCTGTGGGTAGCAACATTTCCTGCTGCAGTGAAAATTTGTTGTGAATAAGAGCTGGAAGGGGAACTGCATTAATATTTGACAGCAGTTAGTGCTGAGGGAGGCTTTGCACTTCACAACCTGAGACCCAGAGGGGTTTCTCAAACCAGCAGTAGTTTAACAGCTTTTAACCACGCTTTTGCCACATGCAGCCCAGCTGGGGACTGCTGCTGGCCCAGACATGCTCGTGCCATCCCCAGCTCAGCTGAGCTTCCCATCTTGGGCTTGTCCTTCAGAGCAGAGATTCTGGGCCATTGGGAGAATAAAAGTAGCTGATCACAGAATTGTTGGATCACAGAGTGGTTTGTGTAGGAATGGATCTTGAAAGATCATCTGACTCCCTCTTCTGCCATGGGCAGGGACACCTTCCACTAGCCCAGGCAGCTCCAAGCCCCATCCAACCTGGCCTTGGACACTGCCAGGGATCCAGGGGCAGCCACAGCTTCTCTGGGCACCCTGTGCCAGGGCCTGCCCACCCTCACAGGGAAGAATTTCCTCTGCAGTATCCAATCTAACCCCACCCTGTGTCAGTGTAAAGCCATGACTCCTCTGTCTGTCTCTCCATCCCTTGTTCCCAGTCCCTCTCCAGCTCTCCTGGAGCCCCTTTAGGCCCTGGAAGGGGCTTTGAGTTTCCTCGTCACCTTCTCCTCTGCAGGCTGAGCACCCCCATCTCTCCCAGCCTGGCTCCACAGCAGTGGTTCTTCAGCCCTTGGATCATGTTTGTGGCCCCTTCTGGACTCACTCCAATGGGTTCATGTCCTTCTTCTCTTGGGGACCCCAGTGAACAAGCACTGCCCAACTCTGGGTCCTGTGTGAGCACAGACACTCACAGCCATCAGTACATCAACCCTGTCCTTGCACCAGCCTTGCAGGTCCCTCCCCAGTGACATCCTGAACACCCTGTGCCAGCAGACCTCCATGGCACAGGGATTCATGACTGAAGCCACTCAGTGGCACTGCAACCAGTAAATATCAGGGAAAAAAATCTTTGTAGGGAAAACTGAATGCTTTATGTGGTCCAAAATAGAGCTGCTCATTTTATACTTTTCTTCATTTTTTTTACAATGTTTTCAATAAAACTACATTAATTTCAAATGATGAAAGGGATGTGTTTCATATTTAGCAGAGTTTGAGGATGGTTACATAACCATATTGAGCCTGAATGCATTCCATGGTTATAGATGCCTGCAATTTTTTTCACCCAAATTAGGCTTTCTCATAAACTGCTCCCCAGTGGGGCTGCCAAAACAGTAGTGTTAATGTTGAGAGAAAATATACTAAATCCACCTGCAAGCTCGATGAACAGGGTGGTGACATCCTGAACACCCAGAGGGCTGAAGCCAACCCAGCACTGAGCCTGCACTTACCAGGTCCTCAAGGCAGCAGAGGTTGTAGGGTGATTGTGCCTTGGGTTGTAAGATATGTGTGTTCTATCCCCATCTGTCAGAGCTGGGGCAGTTCTCTGCTGTTCACTGGGCAGTTTTTTCTTCATCTCTCCCACAGCCAATCCTCCCTCCAGGAGATCTCTGCTGTCCATGGCCACTGAGTGTCCCTGCAGGGCTGATCAAATTCCAGCATCCCTTGGGAGAGGCTCTGCCCAGGGGAGGAGCCAAGCATTCCTACCTGGATCCAATCTGCCCTTGGCAACACCCCAGCAGCCTTTGCCCCCTGCATTCCCAGAGGAGCAGCTTTCTTCTGCCCTGCATTCCCAGAGGGAGCCCAGGCCCATCTCCAGCAGCCCTGGAGCTGGAGAGGAAAACTCCCCCCTTGTCCAGGATCCCTGCTCCAGCAGAGCCACAGCTGGCACTGCAGGAGGGCTGAGCCACCCTGGGATGGGACTGCTGCCACCACCCTGACCCACAGCGAGCCAGGGCCTCCTCTCATTCTGGCAGTGGGGTTTTTTTGTTGTTGTTGTTGGTTTTTTGTTTTGTTTTGTTTTGTTTTGGGGTTTTTTGTGAGTTTTTTTGTTTGTTTGTTTGTTTTTCTTGGGTTTTTTTTGTGGGTTTTTTTGGGGGTTTTTTGGGTTTTTTGTTTTTTTTTGTTTGGGGTTTTTTTTGTTTGTTTGTTTGTTTGTTTTTTTGTACTATTGCGTTTATATTTTTAATTTTCCTAGTAAAGGACTGTTATTCCTATTCCCATATCTTTGCCTGAGAACCCCTTAATTTTGAAATTATAATACTTTGTAGGGAGGGGGTTCACATTTCTCCTGCCTTCCTTACCAGACACCTGTCTTTTCAAACCAAGACAGTGACGCTTGCCCACGTCCCTCCACTCCAGCAATACTCCAGCCAACTTTTCCATGGAAAACTCCCTCCCAGAGTCTCCTGTGGCTGTTGTGGAGAAGCAGAGTCTGGTGCTGCCTCCCGAGCCCTTGCCAGGCGTCTCCAGCACCTCCAGCCCCCGAGGCGGGCGGCCCTGGGGGTGCAGACAGTGTGTGTGAACCACCACCATCCTCCCACATCCCTGCTCCTCTTGGCACAGATAACAGCCCCCGAGGAAGGACCTTGGGAGACAAGGCACAGATTTATTTGGTCTTTCAGCTGCGAGAGGCTGCTGGCTGCTGTGTGATCTTTGATAAACTCGGGGATGCAGAGAGACGCGAGTTTGCAGAAGTCCCTGCCAGCAGCTGACACAGATGCTGCCTGGCATGGCACCAGGGAGCTGTGACACTCATTTGATCATATGTTTATCCACATGTCCCTCACATACTGATAGGCACAGCGATAGCCCCTGGGCCTGCCCTCACAAAGCACGAGCAGCTGAATTTCTGTGCTGCGCGCAAGGTTTAGAAATGATGGTGCAACATTTTTTCAAAGGCCTCTCTGCGTGCTGTAGGAACTTTCCAAATGTTGCTGGCACCCAAGACAGGGAGCTTAAAGAACAGGTTTTGTCTTGCTGTGAAAGAAATCATGGCAAGTCTGCACTTTGTGACTCCCTAGGCCAGATCTGCCCCACAGCATTTCTCCCTGCTTGGCCAAACATTTTCTACCCAGACAGTCTTCAAGCCCTCCTGGCTGAGAGCTCTCAGTCCAGAGTAGCCCCATCATGGTGTTCCTTCAGTCCCATGGCATGAAAACAAGACAGCAGTGACCTTGTGGGTTCAGAGGGACTTCTCCCCTCTCCCCAAGAGTGGTGGTACTGGCTGCAGTGAGCCCTGTGACTCCTCTCTGTCAAACTTTGGTCCCTCTTATTGCTCTAACTCTGTATTTAACCATCCATTTCCCATATCCTTTTGCAGACACAGCCCACCCCAGCACCCTGCCAGCAGGGCTGGAGCTGGGGAAGAGCCTCCAGGAGTTGCAGGGGGTTTCAGGGTTGCAGTTTGCAACTCTGCTCTCCCCAGACTGGCATGGTGTTCTCCCAGAGCAAACATGTGCTGTGCCTCTGTATCAATTGCATGACCAGCTTCATTTTGTACTGCTTATGAATTATTGCTGGCCCCTGTGGCTCTTGTCAGCGCTTCCCCCTGTCTCACAGAGACATTGATTCATACACCCATGGATGTTTCCAGGCTTAATTAAACTCCTGCTCCCTTCCTGACATTCTCCTTTGTGTGCACAAAGGTGGCTGATCAGCTTTGGGTGGGCTGGGGATGTGCCCACTTCCCCTGCTTTGTGCCTCCTCTGTGCTCAGACCCCATCAAATTTCAGATGTCTCCATCCCACCTTGAAATGGATCTGTCATTTTTCTTGCTCTGCAGTTCAGTGTGCTAAATTCTGTTCCCCTTGGCTCTCTTGTCCACCCAAGCCCAGGGCCTGTGTGTGACCCTGTTGTCCAGGCTCCAGTCACACTGGCCTTTCATCCCTGGATAGGATTATTCTCCAGCTCTCTTCCACCAGCCATAAAAAGCAGTATATCACCAGCAAACTTGAGATCAAAACTGACAAGCAAGCTTTTTAGATGAGCCTGTTCTGCTGTATGTAATTAATGTGTCTTGTTTTCTTCATTTATATTTTATTTATAGGCTTTTATGTATTGTGAGAACCTCCGAGAGGGTTTTCTTTTTATGAATTACGCTTTGTAAAACAGGAGAACTGATGTTGATGAAATAGTTATTATCAGCTAAAGACTGCACTCCCAGATTGTGCCTCCCTTCCAACTGGCAATCTGTCACTCTTCCAAACGTGACCGACAGACAGACAGCCAGGCAGCTCCCAGGAAGGAGCCAGGGGGAGGAGGAGGAGGAGCAGGGATGGTGATGAAGGTGATTAAAAATAAAGAAAGATTCCTTCGCCACAAATCACAGCGAGAAGTTTCAGAGAAGAAAATAGCAAACCTAAAAGATATTGCCTGAGGGGGCTTTTACTGATCTTAGACTCTGCTGCTCAGATCAGTTCGCTCCAGTGAGTGTCTGTACCAGTTTTTTTAGGAAGGAAGAAATAATTGCCAGCATGGGGGCTGGAGGGAGGATTTTTTTATTTTTAATTTCGTTTCCCTAAAAAGCCTTTCTTCATTTAAATCTTGGAAGCAGGAGTGTATCTGAGGGAGAAGCTGATTGAAAATGGATCATTTAGAGCTTAGCTCCCATCTTTGTGTTGATTAAGTGTTTACCAAGCTACTGCCCCAAAGGGAATTTCACTGTTTTTTATAATAAATCCCTGAAAAACAAGTTTCACTGGAACCACTGAGATGGCAATCAAAGCTTGAGTGCTGGAATAAGGGAGTAGGAGCACAGAGGCTTCTGTACATTATTCACTCAAAGAAAACAGGAAACACCTCTACAAGTTCAGCAGCATCCTTCCTGCTAAATGTGAGGTTTAACTGGGACAAATGATCTCCCAATGAAAAATCAAGACTGCAAGAGGAATCCCTGCCCAGCTCAGTGCTGGGGAGCATGGATTGAAGCAGGGCTGTGCTAGGGGTGATGTCTGGAGCCTTTGGGGTGAGAGCATAATGAAAAGAGTGGGTTCTACCCACCCTCCACAAGCATTCATGAAGTTCTCCACAGAGTCAGAGAATCCCAGAATGGTTTGAGTGGGAAAGGGCTTTAAAGACCACCTAGTCCAACCTCCCACCTTCCACGATCCCAGGTTGCACCAAGCCCCATCCAACCTGGCCTTGGACATCCCAGGGATGGAGCATCCATGAGCAGCCCAAAGTGTCCAGAGCCCAAAGCAGCCAAGCTGTCACATAGCACTGAGGCAGCCCAAGGCAGGGAAATGGTGAGAGATCTCTGGGAACACCCCTGGGAAGATGTGTGTGCTGTGACTGAGCCTGAAACATCTCAGATTTTGGCACAGTTTTATTTATTTGGTGCCCTTTACCACAGATCTTCTGATGAGGCTCCTCACGAGTGATTTGGATCCTCTGATAAGCTCCTGCAAGTCCTCCCTATCACCATCACTGGCTTGAATAATGCTCTAAATGCCACTGCTGGGACAGGAAATGCAGCAGTTTTGATACCCTTGCTTCTATCCTGATGATTCACATTGACATTTACATGACCAAGCAGAGGGGGGGAAGTTGCTGAACACATCACTGAGACTGCAGAAATCTTCACAGTAACAGGATTCAAACCAGCAGAGCCCACAGAACTTCCAGGAAACACAAAGGCAGAAGAGCTTCAGCAGGCTGTAGAGAGCTACAGCCCCTCCCAGCTCTCTGAAGGATGAGCTCCATGCCCATCCTGAACTCCCCTTTTTGGAGGATGCTGAGTGCAGGTACCCGGTGTCCAGGACCATGAACACCAAGCTGTTAATAGGGTGTGAAGGATCATAAAAGGAGGTTTAGCATGTGGGATGTCATTTTTCCTTTTAGGATGTTTTTCACTTATCATTTTAGGAGTGTACATGAAGGCAGGTAACGCCACTGGATGGAGAACTCTTCAAGAGACAGGGTCAGGGAGGTTAACTCATCACCTGGAGGTTGCTGAGAAATAGCCCAGCCTCATTATTCTCATTACATAAAGTTTCCATTATAAAACAAATAATTTATCTCCACTGCAGCTCATGGGCACTCATGGAAAAACCTGCAGCTCATGAGGAACCCTTGATAAAGAAGGTGAAGCAGAGTCACAAACCCCATATTTCCAGGTTGTGATGGAGCCTGGGGAGGGACAAGGCTCTGCAGATTCCTGCCCTGAAGGCCATGGCCTTGTGTTCTGAGCTGGGCCCTTGTCCTTGGTGCCAGTGCTGGCTGTGTCCCTGTTTTGAGGATGTTACTGCAGTGTTTGCTTGGCTTCCTGCATGCAGCCCTTGTGATGCTATTTTGGGTGGTTTCTGTGAGACAGGCTATTCCCACAGGCTTTACAACATCAGCAAAGCCTCTAATCAACCCAAATTCCCAACTTCTTGGTGGAATTCTGTGCTGTGTAAATCAGGACATGTAAATACACAAAGATTTCACATTACATGTGTTGTGTGTGTGCTGGAGAGCACACCCCAAGGATCTCCATGCTCAGAAACTTTTCAAAACTTGACTAGATATGACCAAGAGCAACTTCACCCAACTTTCAGGTGGGTCCTGCTCTGAGCTGTGAGTGACACAGAAAACTTTTAGGAAGCCTTTCCAAACTAGATTATTTTGTGACACCTATTTGAGGTGACCCACAAACGAGTTATAGGTAGACAAAGGGATCCAGGTTGGTTCCAAATATATTTTAGGGAGTATTGCTGGAAATTGATGGACTTTCTACCCATGACCCTGTGAGAAAGTGTTCTTGTGACAAATCCTGTTGTGCACTGTTCACTGCCCTCCCAATGAATTATTGGCAATGTTCCTAGGTTCCAGCACAAACTGAAGGGATGGTGGCAAAGCCAGCCCTGCCAGACAGCAGGGGAGAAAGAGGCTGTGCAACTGCCACTGATGTCTTGGAGTGGCTACCTAGAACAGAGGCTGGACAAGATTAAGAGAATAAAAAGGGGGTTTTTATTAAAGGCCTTCAGACAGGTACATCCTGGGCAGCCAGAAGCCTCCGAGGGGCTGCACCCAAGGTGGATGATGGTCACCAGTTTTTCCTACAGGTTTGGTCTATTTACACATCAGGGGTTAATCCTCCAATTACAGCTTCAGTAACGAAGTAACTTACCCTCAGTGTGCTCCCCCCTCACAACTCACTTTTATTTATACTTTTCGGGGCCTGAGGCAGAGTGTCCTTGAGTTTCAGGCCTACAGGGATTGTTTTGTCTGACCAAAATGTGAAGACTGTAGCTAACACTGTATGTGGAGTTTAGAGTTATACACTAATGCAGTACTGCATTTGAAAAATATAAAAGCTAAAATCCTAAGGCATCACTACCAGCAATGAGGGAACCATCCATCCACTGGGCTTCTGATTATTTCCCAGCTGAGTCTGTGACAAATGCAGCTGTCCCCACAGCTGTCTCTGGGAGTCTAGGGCTAAGAATCACCTGGAGGTGTGGTGCTCCCGCTTTTCCATGCCCACATCTGTCACACATCTGTGTGCACAGTACCTAATCTCACATGTATGTGGGTACAGAATCCTGGGCTTCTGCTGTTCAGAAAATGAAAGACCTCAGGGAAAGAAAGGCGAGCTCATCCAGCCCTCAGGAAAGCCTGATGTTCAAAGGTTTAATGGAGCTAGATTCACAAGAAAGTTTCGAGCAGCTCCAGTAGCATATTGAGGCACAAACTCAAAATATAACTTCTCAAAATCCTAAAATTCCTTACATTTCCCCCCCCCAGGCTCACTGAGCTTGAGACTGAGGGTGCAGTGGAGACTCACTGCCCAGCTGGAAGCCTTGGGGCAGCCTCTTCCCCTTAGCATGGAGACAGCCCCATGGCTTAGGTGCTGTCCTTGAAGGACAGACCTGAACACTCAGTGGAGAAGCCTTCATGATCCTGGAGTCATGGAGACACATCTTCAGAGGGTCTGCTAACCCTGCAGACCTCTCCCCAGTACCTCCTGCCACTTCAGCAGCTCCTGGTTTGCTCTTTGCTTGCCCCATGCACCCCTTGGGGCTGCAGAGGGCTCCTCATAAGGTGTCCAGCTCCTGTGCCACAGGTAGCAGCACTAAAATGTAATTATTGCATTACTGAGTCCTGCTGAATTTAGGGCCCTGTCTCCACTCCCAGCTCTATATTTAGCACGTTGAGCAATCCCAAACACACCAGTTCCTGAGCCATCTGCATCAGTTGCTCCAAAATAAAGCAGCCGAATGGCAAATGGTGCTGTGCTCCAGCAAGAGGAGTGCTTTTGGCACATTGCAAAAGCAATGAAAAGTCCTCCTTCTTCTGCTCACTTATTTATTTATTTTGCTCCAAAAGAAGGACCCAAAGATACAGAAAGCTTTGGTTCAGGCAGCAGCCCCAGCAATTGTATTTGTCAATATGTGAAGAGTGTCTGAAAGTGATGTATTTGCGACATATATGGTCCATTGCCTGATTAACTCAGAATGAAAACCACCCAAGCTTCACACTGAAATCAGTTAGCAATACAATATCTCCAAAGATTGTGCAATTACTTTTATTTTTTTTTTCTGAATGACTGCCAATAACTGCAACTTTCACAGAAGATAAAGATCTTTTCTGCTTCATTATTTCTGAGATGGCACATTAGGATCAAATGTAGCATCCTATTAAATAAAACTCCAGGAACACTATATATAGCACCATGGCAAATGTGGCCTGCAAAGCAGCATTGATCAGATCAGCACAGCAGCCTGTTTGCATGTTGAACAGTTAAAATATTCCTGCTATTAAAATTTATCCTCTTCTTGGTAAACCTGTGTGTACATGTTGCATATTGTGCTCACACAGCTGCTGCTCTGTGAGCACAGACTTCAGCAGCCTCCTCTAACCTGTGTCATGGGGAGAGGTTGTGCTTTATTTACCTCATCCAACAGACTCTTGAGATGCACTCTCAATTCTCATGGACCTACAGGTCCTACCCATCCAAATTCCCCCGTGGCTCAAGGCAGAGATGAGGGCAGAGGTGGTGGTTTTTTGGTAGCTGGACAGGCTGAGGTCCTCCTGTCCTCGGGGGCATGTCAAGGACACAAAGGACTGCTACCTGGGGTTTTTTGCCAAAGAGGAATTGATAGTCACCTGAGGGTAGTGGGTGAAAGGCAAGGTTTGACTGACAGCCTAACCTTTCCCAGGACAGCCATGGAACCACATCCCTGTGCAGAGCTCCCAGCTTTAACACCCAAACGTTGTTCTTGTACAAGACCAGAGCCCAAATCTGCCCCAGGTTTTGGCTGATGGGACATCACACTTCCATCAGGAGGGTAATACCCACATCACTGGGTCCCTGGAACCACCCTGGGCTCACACAAGGCAGCACTGAGGCAGCAGCTGGCGGTGCTCCAGTCCTTCGGTGCTGGGAGTCAGGGAGAGATCCTCCAGGAGATGAGAGAGCAGCTCTCTCTCATCCAGGGAGAGAAAGCAGCTCATGCAGGGTGCAGGCCACTCTTCCAGGGTCCTGCTTCCCTGGCACCACCCAGGGGAATGGCACTGCCCAGGACAGAGCCCTGTCCCTTGCTGGCCCCAGCTCCCGCCCCAGCAGAGCCCAGCCCGTGGTTGGCCCTGGGGGATTCTTGCATTCAGTTATCAAGGGGCAGGTTTTGAAAATGCAGAAACCCCCTCTGAAATGATATTGCAGTGCATTCACAAATTAAGTGAAGGCACATTTGACTGGATGGGCATTTACATATAAATTGCTGTCTAATTGCACTAATTGCACACGTTCACAGATGTGCTATTGCACAGACAGGTTTTGCACATGGATATCAGGTGTCTGCTTTGTTTTGTAGCAAAGATGGCTTTAAATCAATATGAATTATTGGCTCCTCTCTTGCCAGACCATGGCTTAGATCAACCACTGTCCCAGTCAGGGTTAGGAAGACCTTCTGAAGTGATTTTCCAGCTCCTGTTCTGAGTCATCCTGATTTCATACCCTCAGGCTTGCAAGCTTTTCCTTCCTTTCCAGGTCATAAATACTTTTCTTGTCTCAGGGAAACATTTGGTGCTGTTAGGTACTAAGGACACAGTGTAAAAATCAAATATCTTGGCATTTTACTTTTATATTGGAAACTGATCAAATAGTAAAAATGAATCTTGGATGAAGAAAATTTTAAAAGATAGTAAGCAGAATTTAATGTACTTCAATAACATCTTTTTTGTAGACTCGTTACCTCTTTATTTACCCTTCAAGATATTTGCTTCTGTTTTATAGCACAATATGTATTGAAGAGAGACATAAACTGGGCAGGGAAATGCCATTGAAATGAGAAAATAGAAAGTTAATGGTGAAACTAGAGTAGGCTAAATTAATTTACTGATTATATGACCATATCCCATCAGTAAGACATGAATTATTTTGTTTACAGTCTTCAGGTTGTTGCCTGGCCCTGCTACCCTTCGCTGTTTTCAATTTAAACTGCAGTGATTGTAAAGAGAAGAGAAAATAAACCAAATGTTCCCATTCCACTTATAAATTTTATGTTTATAATCTTGTAGCCATCCATGGAAACCATGCCTGTTATTCAAGTGCCTTGCCTCCCCAAGCTGAGCATAATTATTACTGATACATCTGGATGTTTAACTACCTACTACAGACTCTTGAATTCCTTCCAGATATAAAATATCCATTAATACAGGAGTGGAGAAGAGTGGAGTCACAGGGGGAAGAAGAGAGGGGAGGGTTTATGTCTATTACTTCAATTCTCAGAGGATTTATGCCTTGCTTAGCACCACAGGGAGTAAAACACTATTACCTAAGCTGGTGTCATTCAGATAAAAGGATGTAACATGCCTCTTTCCACTTTGCTTTACAAAGAATCCTTCGTGCACAGTGGGACAGATCCACTCTAGCTTGGTGTCCTCAGCAGATGGAGATACCCTCCCATGGTGCAGCCCTCCCCCAGCCCAGGGGCATCACTGAATCATGGTTTTTAAAGCCCTTTGGGCTGGGCTTTCACTCAAAACCCACATAATTTTGTAGCCAATGGATCCATCTGTAAAAACAGAGCTTGGGCTTTAATACCATGCAATGTTTCTTGCTCTGGTGTCAGCTCTTGAGGGAAGTCCCAAAGGAGCAGGTGGGTCTGTGAGGAGCCCAGCAAGCACCAAAACAGTGGGTATGAAGAAAGGGGCTCTACTTTGAGCAGTGTCACCAAAGATGTTGGTCTCTGAGTAAAGGGTGCATGTCTTACCTGAGGGAAGAGCCAGCATTTGAGGAGCATCCATAAATCCCCTTCCATCGCTCCTGAAGGCAGCATTGAAATGCCATTTAGGAATTTTAGCTGTTTTGCAAAGATAGTTCTGCCACACAGCATTTCCTCACCGTATCAGCTCCATTAAGGCTCCGGCCCAGACTTATTGATTACTCCCTAATCTGTGCCCTATTAAATTCACACATCCCTCTCACAATTACATGCGTGGCATCAGTCACTCTCCAGCAATGCCCCATTAGTCCCTATTACGAAGAACACAGTGGTAGTTGTGTTGCTGCTGCCTCATTACCCTCAGGATATACCTGATCCATGGCACATCGGGCTGGCTCTAGTCCAGGGAGAAGCTTCCCCACAAAAAGCCAGGGCTGACTCCTCGCCTCACACCCGGCACTGGAATCGTGGTTTTCAAATGTTCCGTGTGTGAGAAACACTTAGGTACAGAGAGTGTCAGATCCCTTTCTGTGAAACTATTATTTGCCTCCAGATAGAATGGGAAACAACTTGTCTCTGATCATAGCAGTTACTTATAAGCTGCCAGACTGGAGGGATAAGTGAGATAAATTAAACTGTGAGTGCTCGCTTTCCAAGAACAGTTCACTCTATTTGCTCAGGCGTTTAAGTACACACACAGCTTTTAGCCTGTAATCAAAGCACAGAGCTCAAGCAAAAGGATCATATTTAGTGCACCAGATGAAAGAGGGAGAGCTCAGAGTCATGTACCAGTGCAGTCCCTCCTGGTGTTCCAGCCCTCCACCACAACCTCTGCTCTCAGGAGCCTGAGGACAGCTGCCCTTTGCTGCAAACAGGACATAACCACACTCAGTGACAGAACAGAGCAACCAAAACCTTATTCCATCCCCACCTCCACCTCTCACAGCCCCATAAAATCCCCATTTTGCAAATCCCCGTTTGCAGAGTGTGCAACTGGTATCATTCCATCTTCTGTGCCCCTTCCTCTGGTGGCACCACGAGCGGAGCTTCTGCAGTGCCTCCCACAGCTCTGCAATCCCTCTCCCCACAAATGTGCTTGGAGTGCACATGGCTGCCAGATGGAATTTCACATTCCACACATGAAGGGGACCAGATGAGCACAAGAGGCTGCACAGGCTGTGCATTGTGCTTCCGATTCTTGTGGATTCCCTCTCATGGAGGAAGTGGCCTGGAATGGGAAGCCCCATCTGTCACTGAGATACTTGTTGAAATTGAATGTTCTGATTGGGTTTTAATTTTTTTTTTCCAAGATTGGAAATGTTTTGGTCCCATCAGCTCTGCCTTTAGCTCTAGTCTCACAGTGGAGGTACAGAAAAAACGTAAGAATATTTGGTTTGCTACATTTACCAAAAAAGGATGATGTTTTGTTAGGAATAGAACCTCTTAATTTTAAGAGGTTCAATATAATCACCATGAAGTGACCTGGAAAACTTTCATAAAGGACTGATTTATGCACTTTTGACTGGACCTCCTGTGGCTTTAATTTTTAACTGAGATTCTCAGATGCACCTCTGAAATACCCAAGGAAAAGCCAAGCAGGCAGGATCTTAAGCTAAAGAAAAGGAGGATGTGAAGCTGAGTGTTTAGACCCAAAGGGGATTGAAGGTGCACAAAAGAGGATAGGAAGACAGGAGTGTCAGAGACTGCTCTTAGCAAACAAAGATGGGAACATTAAAAACATAATTATGTCAAGTTTGGATCAAAACTGCACATTTTGTGATCCCAAGTCATTTCTGAAGATGCTATGGAGCCAGATCTCCAATATCTGAGGTTGTCCTGAATAAATTTTTTCCTTATTTTTAGGTTGGGTTTCGAATAGGGAAAATTGCTGTGAGCAGAAGGACAACATCACAACAAGGATTTGGTGAGGGTAAAATATCATCTGTGAACCAAATCTGGGCATCCAACCAAACCCTTCTACCAGGCATTGTTTCATCCATTCAAGGGTGTGCTTCCCTTTCTACAAGGTGTCCGTGGCCAGCCAACATCACACTTGGCTGACTTACAACTGAGAACTCATTTTGCTGTGATGATGATGATGATGAGCATCTTCTCCTGACTCACCAGCATAAAACCAAGACCCCAGTGACTGAGGAAAAGTTGCCTCAGTGACAAAGCCAAAGCCAAGGCAAGGCTGTCACCACCCACCAGTGTGAGCAGGTTCTGGGGCAGTCCCCAGGTGGTGAGGGGCTGCTGAGCTGTGCAGTCACTCCTCTTGGCTGGGCAGAGCTTGCTGTGCACCTCAGGCAGGCTGACCTCACACCCTGACAGAGCTCCTCCTGCAGATGGGACACTACTGCCACTGTGTGAGACCTTCCAGCACCCCCTGACAGTGCTGCCACCTCTGCCACCCTGTCCCTGTCCCCGCACTGCCTCTGCCATGTGCTCTGCTGGGCTCCTCAAACTCCCTCTGCAGAGGCTGGCACTGCAGCAAGGGGTTGGGGCCATGTAGGACAGCCCTGCCCAGAACAGGAATGCCCTGAATGGAGAACCCCCTCCATCTCTTTGCTTTCTCTCTCCCAGTGCTTCCTCCATTGTGGGTCTCTTGAAATAGAGCTGGGCACCTGGAACAGCATTCTTGTGTCTTAATCTGTGTGGAATGGAACTCCTTCCTTGAATGTCCTACAATTTCATTTTCTCTGAGGACTCACAGGCACCCTCTGCTCCCACAAGGACATTGGCATGGCCCTGCTGTCTACTTTCCTTCTTTCTTTCCTCTTTTCCTTTGGAGCTGTGCCCTCTTCACCACAGCTCAGCTGGAGGGACAATTCCCAAAGCACAGCCAGTGTGATCATTTCTGATTCTGTCAGCATCAAGTGATCATGGCTCATGCTCCAGATGAGTGGGTTTAAGATATCATGGGATTTTAAAATAGTAAAAAAAAAAGGCATTTCTCTCTTGGTGTCAGGCTGTCCAAGGATGATGTTTTCAGAACCCTCTGGGTGGGTGGAACTACAAAAAGAAAGCATGAGCTGATAACACCTGAGCAGCACTCTGGGAGTGAGAAGGACCCATCCCACCCTGAGAGCCAAGAGCACTGCCTTCTGCCTGGCTCTTACATTTCTCCCTGGTGCACCCCTTAGCTTGGAAGGGGAAAATCAAGCAGCAGATACCCCATCCATGTGTTTTCTGCAGCTTGGAATTCACAGGACAATTGTCTCGGTTTGAGTGATGTTTGATGGTGTATCATGAGTCCCCTGAACTCTGGTGAGGCTGCTCCTAATCCCAGGTGAGCTGAGGTGGATACCAGGATGGCAGAGGATGTCCAGCAGATCCATCATGTCCAGTGGGAGCAGCGGGGGTGGCCCTTCCCAGCTGCCTTGGGCCTGTGTCCCCAGGCTGTGCAGGAGGAAATGAACCCCCAGGCTGGGCTCAAGCCTGAGGAATCCCTGGTTTTCCAGGGAGGACTGACAAGTGCATCAGCTCTGGAAACTGCTGATTGCAGACACTTGTGACTTTGCATTCAGGCAGGCTGAAAGTCTGCTCTGTGAAGGTGCCTATTTCATATTCCTAATGCACCCACACCTATTTTTGATTAATACTTTCATCTCAGACCAATACTGAAACCCTCTATTATATCTGAGGCCCGTGTGCACTGTTTGGGGCTGGTGTTAACTTATTAGCAGTTTCTAGTCAAGTGAAAATGGGTGTGTGGGAAGGGAGCATGGTATTACCAAATGACCTTTTACTCTGTGCCTGGGCTCAGCTCAGTGTCTCAGGCACTGCTGAACAATGCTTCAAAAATCTTTGGCAGGGAAGAGGGATTATGGTCTGTTCTGCATTACTGGGGTGGTCCCACCTGGCCTGGAACACTTCCAGGGATGGGCAACCTGTGCTAGGGCCTCACCACCCTCACAGGGAAATATTTCTTGTGGATATCTCACCTGAATTTCCCCTCTTTCAGTTTGAACTCCTTGTCCTATCACTACAGTTGCTGATGAAAAGTCTTTCTTTGACTTCCTTGGAGGTCCCCTCCAGATACTGGAAGGTGCTTTGAGGTCTCCTGAACAGCCCCAGCTGTCCCAGCCTGTCTTAATTTCTGTTGTTGCTGGCTTTCTCCCACACTTACAACCACCACTGCCCCCCACCACAACCCAAAAACATTTTTAATCTGCTTTATTGTGAAGTAGTTGACTTAATCACTCATTAAAAACATATTTCCTACTCTTAAAATCTATTTTCTCCCTTTCAGACTTGTTTATTCAATGATGGAATTCCTTCTTTCAAAGCTTTTGTGAAGAAAACGGTGGTGGTGGAGGGACATTTTAAAATAAAACCAAATCTGCTTCCTGGATTGAAGTGTTGATGAAATGGTCTTAAAATTCACCTGTTGCCTCTGAGAGATTGAGGTCTCAGCTCAGGTGCTGCACATGAAAGGAGGTTTCCTACCTCACCTGGCAGCTGGTGTAGGGCAGGGAACTCAAGGTGTGCATCCAGCTCCAGCTGCTCCTCTCGAGCCTCCTCTGAAGCCTTGAGCTCACTCTCCCTCCTTTAAAGCTGTATTTGAGAGGTGGAACCAGATGATCTTCAAGGTGCCTTCCAACACACACCATTCTGTGATTCCCTGATTTCCAAGTTCTCCTGACTCTGCCATCATCAACGTTCATGCTTTGATGTTCACCTGGAGAAGCTCTGGTGCCCTGAGCATCTGGAGACCTGCACAGGCTCTTCACCAGGTCCCAGGACACTGAGGAGCCTTGGGATTAGCTGCCTGAGGATCAAACCTCAGTGCCCCTGGAGCTGCCCCTGGGAGCAGCAGGGCTGCCTGCAGCACATCCACCCTAAAAACCTGGGCAGTGCTTTGCACCTCAGCAGCTCCCTAATTTCCAGTTTGCAGGGAGAGACACGCAGGGATGATGAGCTGAAATGATGGAGCAACAGGAAGAGGACACTGATTTTCTGGGCTGTCTTCACTGTACATTTTCCACCCAGGAGCAGAGGCACAAGCAGCTCATCTCCATGGCTTGTGGCACATCTTCCTGATAAGGCTGCTGTGCCCGTGGATGAGCTGGATCTGCTGGGCATGGTCCTGCAGGAACAGGGATGGGGCAATGTGAGGAGTCGTGAGGAGCACAGACATGGGGAAACTTTGTCTTTCTGGAAGAAGCAATGGCAGAGTTTGATGCAAACACAGATTTTCAAGCTCCATGGAGGGATCTGTGCATGGCTTATTAGTGACTTTTCCATTTGCAGCCAACACCAGTGATACTTTCTTGAATCTGTGTGGGCTACTGGCCTGCTTTATTATTTTCCATTGTCTTTTCTCACTCACATTTTTAAGTCTTTAGCTTCTTTTATGTACTTGAGAAAAGAGTCCCACACAAATGTCTCAGAGCCTTGCAAAAGAAAAAAAAAATTCAAACACCTATTGTCTTTAAAGGTGCCTTTTTGGGGATTTTTCTCGTGTTTTCTCACTAGTTTGGGGAAAAATGTCTTTGACTTAGGAAGATTTAATAGAGGCAAGTCATGGTGCTGGGAGTTAATCCAAGACAACTCTTCATCTTTCCAGAGCCCCTTGTTGAGGTGATTTGTTCCATTGTACAGTCAGACAGGCACAGCACAATCCAAAGGGAGACTCTTTTCACTCCTTTCAGTGATGGAGTCAAATGGACTTTTTGGAGTGCTGGGCCTCCCGGCTTGAGGGAGGTTTTAATTCTATAGTGGGCCTTCAAAACACTCAAGTTCTCACCTGTTCCTTGTTCTTCTCTTTCCTGACCTCCTCATCTACTTCAGTCCAAGGCTCTGCAGATTTTCCTTGTCACAGACTTTGGAGAAAAATTGGGATGGGTGGCTCTAGATCAGGTCCCATCACTCACCCTTGAGCTTCAGATTCCTACACAATGTCAGAGCTCCTTGGCATGCAGATCACAGAACTGGCTTAAAAGTCAGCATCTCAAATATTGTGAATGTGATGTTCACTTTGGGTTATTTACAGCTTCATAAGTATTTTGCAACTCTATTTTAGACTTCTTAATAAAAACCTTGATGATTACAGTACTTCTACAATTTGAAACCCAACCTTTTATGTGAGGACTGTATTTCTCCAATGAAGTTTTCGTGCACAAGATACACCAAAACAGATCCTTAGACTCTGCAAAGACAATTTTTTACCATTAAAAATATTCTTTTTAGTAATATTTTCCCTGTGAGTGGAGCCAAGACGAAAAAAACTGATCCTTGCAAATTAAAAAGTCAGAAGAAGGCTAAAGAGAGTAGCAGGACTTAATTCTCTTGTAAGTCACTCAGCACCTGGGTGGCAGTGAAGAGAGGGAAACCAACACCTTCCAAGGCTGCTCTGGTGTTTTAATAATTGCACACAGTAGGATGGGATGTTCAATTTTTTCTGAAATTTGATTGAATCCGACTTCTCCCTCCTGTCTACAACCTCCTTTTAGTGGTTCCAATCCTATTTTTTCAGAGACTTTTTGTTTATGAAAGTTTTCCAGACCAGGGAGAAGCTGGGTGATCCCAGAGCAGGCAGGAGTTCAGGCTGGTTGCCAGCCACTGTCAGTGTCCTTATTCCAGGACAGACTGGAAGGATGGTTTCTCTGAGCATAAAAAACTCTATGGAAATAACTGGGAAAAAAAAAAAAAAAACCCAACCCAGACTTTCTGCTCCAGGTCATGACCTGCATAAAAAATTTCTCTCTGTGTTTTACACTCAATAGGTAATTTCACACTGTCTGTCTCAGGCAGAGCTGTCTGATATGAGCTGTTATGCCACTGCCTTCAGCTGCTGGAGGCTCTGAGTCTCACCCCACCTATAAGTCTGCAGATATTGATTGACTTCAGGATGATTTCTAATAATAACTGGAGAATCACCTCCATCCTGTACCAAAGTGTTGGAGCCAGATGATCTTTAAGGTCCCTTCCAGCCCAATCCATTCCACAACTCTCCCACCTGGAGGCAGGACTGAAACTGCTGTGACTCTGAATTTGCCAGGGAGAAAAAGCTGCCAGAGAGGAGCCACTGTGGGCAGGGGGAGAAAGATGAGTGTTTGGTGGCAGGGACAGCTGGCAGAGGGCTGGCCAGCTCCAGTCCTTCCACCAAATTCCTGGAGGAATCTTGCTGATCAAACCTGCAGGTCACACACAGCCTGGTGAACTGGTGAGGAGCGCAGAGCCAGTCCCACACTGCCACTGGAGACACTGGTGTCACCTGGAGAACAGGGCCTAATCAAAAGGAAAAGAGAGGAAATCATTTTAATCCAGCCTAATGCAAAGTTGCATTAGGAAAAGAGAGCTGAGAAAGGTGAGCTCCAGGCAGGATCTACCCCCAGCCAAAGCTCTTTGAGGGGTGGTGGAGCACTTGAGCATGAACTTCTGCTGCAGCACATGGGGTGTCTCTGACAGGGAATGAGGAGAGAGGCAGAGAGAGAACATTGTCTTTCCTCTCCTCCCAGCACTCCCTGAAACTCGTGCAGCCAAACTGCAGAGCTCTGGCATCCATACATTAAGTCAGATGTTGGAATATTCAGGGAACAGCCAAATAAATCATAACAGAGCAAGAAAAATATCTTGAAATGAGACATTTATGGAAGTCAAAGAAAAGAATAAAAATTAAGCTGGGATAGAAATGTCTAATACTAAAGAGCTTGCATTTCTGCCAAGGAAATGCAGAGCAAGAAAAGGCTGGAAGGTGAATGTGAACATTTTCCACTCAGGAACAAGGCACACACTTTCGGGACAGATGACAGTTAACAGCACTGGGACAAATTCCTAAAGGAAGAGGCCAACCTTCCACTTTTGGTATCTTTAGGTGGGGCCTGGGATCCTTTCTAGCAGCCATGCAGGACCCCACAGGATTCTGCAGGAACTGGGCAGAGTTAGCTGAGCTGGAATAGCTCAGGCTGCTGTCATGGAGATAACCACTGCCACCCACAGCAGCATGACTTGGGAAGGCTTCCAGCTTGGGAAGATGGTGTGGGGGCTGCTCTTCCCATGATTTACACTTCCAGGCTGCCCAGACAGCTGATGGCAGAGAGATTCAGACGGGGTGCAAAGAATGGTGGGATCCTCCATCCACACTCTCACCCCAGGATGACAAGCAGTGCCTTGTCAGAGGGGAATGGGGCATTTATGGACCAACACTTTCCTCCCTTCCTCAGAAGAGAATAGAGTGGGGCAAGAACAAGATAAAGAAAGAGAAGGGAAAAAGCACCAGGCACAGGAGTGGTGGAGAAAAGCAAGGAGTGAAAGGGAGAGGAGCAAGGCAGGGAGCAGGAGGGCAGCCAGCTCAGTGCCAGGGCAGCACGGCAGCAGCAGGGCACCAGTGCTGTCCGCTGGTGACAGTGGCATCGCCTGGCCTGAGTGCCAGCACGAGCACGAGTGGCTTTGCAGAGCTGCCCGGGCTCGGGCAGCCACAGGAGCAGTTCCCCATCACTCGCCCGGGAGGTTTCCCGTGCCAGGAGGGGCTGAATCAGCCTCCCACGGCCCGGGGTGAGGGCGAGGTGGGCTGGGTGAGAACGGAGCCTGTGAGTGAGGGGGGTGTTGGGACTGCAAATCACTCTTTCGAGTTTTCATTTCCTCGCAGACACAGGCTGCCCTGCTCAGAAATGAAACTTACAGAGACGTGCCAGCGCTTCCTGAGATGGAGGGAACCACAATGACAGGTCATAGGATGCAGGGACAGGGTGGCTGCTGGGTTGGGTGTGCACAAAGCAGACACAGCTCTGGGCAACGCGCGGGGCTGGCTGAGCCCCCACTCTGCTCGGAAGGAGAGGGGAAATGTAGGTAACACATTTACAAGTGCAGAGAAGGGGTCCAGGAAGGCAGAGAGGTGATGAGAGAAGGGAAAGAGCTTCCCTCCTGCTGGCTTTGCAGAAAGCAGCGCTGGAGGGGATGAGCCTGTTCTCACTTTGGAGCTGTTATGGGTGTGGAGCAGCTTTCACAAGCCCTGGAGCATCCCATGTGTACTTCTGCCTGTGCCTCAGGCTGCTGCCCTGGGCAAGTGCCTGTTTGCCTGTGCTCCAGCAGAGCGGACATGTCATCTCCCATTCCTTACCAGGAGACACAGCTTCTTGCTCCGCTTTGTTCCAAGGCAAGGAACAGCCTTAGCCCTGGTAAAAATTACAGTGCAAAGCTCCTTTTCCATAAGCAACTCCCTTGCATCAAAGGTTCTCTTCCTCACACAGCTGGAGCTGAACGTGGAGACGCTGAGCCAGAGCTGAGCCAGGCAGGGGTTCGGCCAACCCAGATGCCCTCACAGAATCCGCCTGATTTCCAAATGGGAATGTGCAGGAAAAGAAAGCAGAGACTTCCAGCTTCTACTTAGGGATAGAGGGAGAAGTCAGTTGGGTTTGGCTGGATAACTCACTGCCCACTGTGAGGATCTGGATGGAGCTGTTTCCTGGTGGGGTGGTGAAGAACTAAATCTTCATCACTTAATCTACTAAGGAAGTACCATCGATGTTTCTCATCAAGGACAGCGACGTCTTTTGTAATGCAAAGGAAATGTCTGTATTCTGTGTTTGTGCAGTGCTCCAACAATGGAGCATTTAAAACATAAACCTAAGTAAGCACTGCACCAACCCAGAGAAACCTGGAGACCTCAGGCAGCCTGAACAGGAGCTCTTGTTCCTACCCACAAACCACTGGGATAAATTTGGGGTAATTAGCTCACAGAAGCAACGGACTTGCTCATGTGAAGCAAGAGGACAAAAGTAGAAAACATGAATGAAAATCAAGTTGAAATGCCCATCCCATCCCAATAACATCCCAAAGATCTCTATGTTGCCCATTAAGAGACAAAGTGTCATGGCCATTGCTGTGCACCAACTTTGAGCTGGTTTCAATCTCCTTTGCATCCACTTTCATTCAGAAAGAACAGAGGCTGAAATATTTGTCCAAACGATTTCAAGGGTTCTTTAGAGGATTAAACAAATGTAGTGTTCAAAAATGAGCATTTTAATTGTAGAGCCACGAGGCAGGCTGAGGTACGGTGTTCAGTGATGCTTCATAAATCTTGCCAATTTGTACAGTTAGCTTAAAACGAAAGTGGTAATTAAAAGCAAAGGAACAGCTAGTCCGTTACAGACTAAATGGTTAGATTAAATATTACCCTGGATCTGATTATTAATGTGCAGGAGAGCTGTTTAGTGGCTGGGTATTTGTTCAGCAGGTTTTATTAATAGCTCCACGGCAAACATTTCCCGTAACGCAGGATCCTCGCACCAAAGCCAAGCGTGGAAAGTTGCAGGCTTTTCCTCCGCTGGTTTCACTCTGCCTGGTAATTTCCACAGATTTTGTGCCTTCTTTGCTCTCGGGTTTACTCAGTGTGACCCTGGCACGGCTGGGTTTTTCACTGCCCCATTCCCAGCACGGCAGAGCCACAAAACAACTGATTTAGATTTTCCCCCTGCGTCACTGGAAGGTCCCGTTCCCTATGACGCACGATCCTTGATTGCAAGAAAAAGTAACTCCAAGGTCGAGTCGAAGGAGCCCATCCCAGCCTGCCCTGGCCACCCACCAGCACCAGGCAGGAGCTGAGACCCCCAAGGTGTGAAACCCCAAGTGAGAAGCACCACAAAAGCTCCAGGCAAGGAGGAAGAGTCAGGAGGGCAGAGGGCTGTTTGCCTCCATGCAGCTTAGGTGAGTTCAGTTTCAGTAACCTCAGACTCAGCATCTCAGATGTCAGTAGTTTCCACTGAGAGCTCAGGCCAAGTCAGTGAGGGATGCATATTAATAGGGGTAAAAAACGGTGCTCAGTTGATGGAAAAGTCCCATTAAACAGAAAATTGACCCAGATGAATGTTCACACCACCCAGCCTGCTCTTCTCACATAGAATGCCAGAACATGGCCTGCTCAAGAAAAGGCAAACAACTGACTTGGGTTTGGCTGTTGCAGTGACTGGAAAAGCTTAAACACCCATGGACCCTGCAGAGCTGAGGTATGCTGGTGGAGCACTCAGTGGCACTGGAGGAGCACCTTGTTCCTGCATCACCACAACTAAGGATGATAGAATCATCAAACTGTTCATTTCAAGCTTCTCCTTTTTCTTTGTCTTCAGTAAAGATTCCTTCTCCCTTTCTTTACTTCTAATCCCACGGGGAAAGGAGCTGGAATCCTTCTTCTAGCACATATGTCTGGGGTTTTTTTTCTGCAAAACCTCTGAAAAACCATTGCTGACAACATTAATGCAGGATTCCAGGGATGAACTTTATTAATTTGTCATGGATGTGTGGGAAGAACAGAGTGCAACCAGAGTGTCCCAGATTGAGACTGTGAGGTGTGCAATGGCTGGATTCCCACCATCCTTCTTTTTTTAAAATAAAAAGCATCTCTTTGCTTGATTTGCCTTGTTATCAGTTGATGAGATTAATCCAGAGCCTACCTCTCACTGCTAGCCCTGCAGGAATCCAGGTTGCCTGCAATGTCAAGCAAGTCTAATAAATAATTTGGATGGAGTCAGTGCATTTAGTCAAACAAATAACTTCATTCAAAGGGCAGAATGGATTTTGTCAAAAGCCTTTTTTCATTATGTCAGGATGAAGAAAAAAACTGTGCAGCCCTTTCACTCTGTCACCACAAAGGCATTTGTTCAAGCTTCTGGCTTTGCTTGATGTAAAAAATGTAGTTGTCAAGGCCCACACAGTGAATTGCTCTTCCCCACCCTGTCAGCATGAGCACACTCCTGCACAGGGATGGAGGGACACGAGTCCTGTCACTTCTCAGAGACACTCCTTGGATGGGCTGTGTGTGGAGAGCAAACAGTGGGTGGTCCATGAGGAAGAGGAAGCAGCATTCCAGCTCTCCTAGACTTGTTTGTGCCCCTCCCCTGTGCCCCAGGTTGCCTCCACCAGCATCCTGGGACATGTTCTGCAGCAGGATGCAACACCCTGAGAGCCCGGAAGAAATTCAGACATCCCAGACCTTTCTGAAAAATCCCTTTCCACTTCACTGAAATTGCTTTGCTAATTTAAGCATGTACACATCAAACATACATGGGAGCAAAAACAGGGAAAGAGGAAGTATGGGCATTTTAGGCATATCTTCATTATATTTATTAAAAGTAATTAAACAAAAGACTAGAACCTAGGGGCAAAATGCTGGGTGCCAGAAGCTCATTGATTTACAGCCAAAATGAGAGACAAAGAGAGTGTTCAGAGCAGAGTCATGGGTTGTATCTCCTGAGTGTGCTCTCAGACAAGATGGAGCCACCCACAGGCACGACTTCAGAATCACAGAATCATAGAATGGTTTGGGTTGGAAGGGACCTTGAAGATCATCTCATTCCAACCCACTGCCATGGTGTCTTGGTTTGGGCAGACAGGTGTCTGCTAAGGAAGGCCAGAGCCTTCCCTAGAATAGAGAATGTAAACCCCCTCCCTCTGAACTGTTATAAAATTTAAATCAAGGGGCTCTCAGGCAGAAAATATGGGAGCAGGGATAACAGACACCCGGTTGGTCAGGGTGTAGTCTCAGTCCAATTGGAATTGTGGCTGCAGTCTTCCTGGACTCAGTCCTCAGGTGTGGTTCTGTTGGAGCAGGAAAATCCTATCGAAGGAAAGGTGAAGATCTTCCTTTGCTGATCCAGTTGAAAAGGGGTAATTCTCTTTCTGAGTGAAACGCAGCAGGAGCTGTCCCGTCTCTCCAGACTCCCAGCTATATGTGTATAGGAATGCTTGGCTCCTCCCTCTGGGCGGAGCATCTCACAATGGGATGTTAAAGTTCTTATAAGTCATGCATTGACATTCAATAGCCTGTTATCAGCCTGTTATCCCTCCCCTGGAGGGAGGAGTGCTTGTGGAAGAGATAAGGAAAACTGCCCACTTCACAGAAGACAACTGCCATACAGATGGCAAATAGAATAGTGTTGATTTCACAACCCATGACACATGGGCAGGGACACCTTCCCCTTGCCCACTCTTGGAGTGATGTGTGTTGCAATTTGCCACATCAATCTCCATAGTCACTGCAATCTGTAGCCACACTCCCACCCTGACATTCCAAACCAGCAGCCCCCGCCAGAGGTGTCCCAGTTTGGATGCTACAGGTGCCCAGCTAAGCTCTGTCAGTCACAGGAGCGGGGCAGTCACCATGCAGCTCCCCTAGCTCAGAACAGCAAATCCAGAGGGACATCACATCCACAGAAACTTGTCTACCTTAATGCAGTGGACTCCTCCGACAGAAAAGATGCTCCACACACAGCAGTAGTCTAATCAGGCAGCTGACTCATAGCTGCTGGGGAAAAGAGAGAGAAGACATCAGTACAAGAGGCTATTTTTGTATTTTGAGTGGTGCTCTGGTGCTGTAGGGGACACAGAGAGCTCTGCGAGGCTCATTCCTGTATTGCACCAGCTCAAGTTCATGTTACGCTGCTCTTCCATCTCGCCTGAGCTCCAACATCTTCATCCATCTCCATCCTCTCACTTCCCACACCCCACAGCAGCCTCAGCCAGCTGTCCCTTTCCTCCCAACCCAGGAGCCTCTCCATCCTTCCTCAGACCCACCCTGGTGCAGCTGCTGGGTCAGAGCTGAGCCCTGCATGCTGCAGGAGGCTGGAGCAGAGGCCCTGCAGAGGGGGCACGGCCGTGGCTCCTGCACACCCACCCCTCCCAAACCAGCCTGGAGGGGGGCACAGGGACTGCTCATCAGGCTGGGAACGTGGCATGTCACATCCCTCTGGGAGCCCTGGGGGTGGCAGACCCACAGAGCCCCACATCTGGGCTGGGATCCACCTAGGAGAATGGCAGAGCAGGGTTTTATTTAGAGGTAGCAAAAGAATAATGAGTTCATTAGATACCAATTGATTGATAAAGAGGGATTTATTGAAAGGTCTAATGTGTGTAGCCAAAATTAGTTTGCCATGTAATTAACTAAAAATGACTTAAGCAATGCATTCTTAATTATTATCTTAGTACAGCCAACTTGTAAGAAATTTCAAGCATTTAATTGGCATTTGATAGAATAGCTATAGCAAGCTAATTAGGTACCAAATTATGGAATGCGCTAATTGATATTTAATAAGTATGTCAATTGGTATCTAACTAGCCAATATGTTATAGCTATCTTGGAATGTGTCAATTAAGTGCCTAAAGATCTCTTTCAAGTAGATTATAAATGTAATCTATTAAGGATGTAATTTGCAACATTTTTTGATTATGGATTGTAACTTATTTGCTTCCTGAATATGTTACTGCTATTCACAGGCTCATTCACACAATATAATGTGCAGCGTTTTGCCTACTCCAGCAACTTTGACGACTGATATTTTCCTCAGCTCTACTCCCCTCTTACTCTGGTGTGAAGAGATTTTCACTCTCTCCACAGATCCCAGAAGGGGACATCTGAAATACACACCACACAACAGCCATGGATGAATTTGTCAGAGATTATCTTGGTTTAGTGGCAATTGGAGTCTACCCACAGCATTTTGGTTATTTCGAGGGGTGGCACAGTCCAAACTCTTTGATGTGTGGTCCTGTTCAAAGAATCACAGAATGGTTTGGGTTGGGAGGGACATTAAAGCTCACCCCTGCCATGGGCAGGGACACCTTCCACTGTCCCAGGCTGCTCCAAGCCCTGTCCAGCCTGGCCTTGGGCACTTCCAGGGATCCAGGGGCAGCCACAGCTCCTCTGGGCACCCTGTGCCAGGACCTGTCCATCCTCACAGGGAAGAATTTCTTCCTAAAACCTGATCTAAACCTACTCTTTTTCAGTTTAAAAAAAGTCCCACTCAGGAAAAATCAGAGGGATGCTTTTACAGTCAGAGCACAGGTCTGAACCAGGGGAGAGTTTTTCTTTCCCAAGTTTGTTCATAAATATCATAAAAATTGCTGCTCTTAGGACAGGAACAAGAGGGGGTAGTGCATGAGAAGCAGCTTAACCTAAAGGGTGAGATGTCCTCAGTGTCCCTTGTGGGGCTGGCATCACATTGGGGGATGCCAGGCTGGCTCCTTTAGCTCCTAACAGGATTTACCAGTTCCTTGAATGCCTCAGTCAGCCCGAACCCCCCGGGAATTTCACCAAAGGGTTAATTTAAAACACGGTGATGACCGTGCTTATTTTCTTTTGATTTCTTTGATACAAGTTGCCGTTTACACCGAGCCTCGGGAGGTTTTTTCCCTGAAGCAATGCTCCCGTTTCTTTGTGTGGTGTGTGAGTATAAGGCTGGTGTTGTGAGAGGTGCAGCACACAACATTAGTGCCACAGCGATCGGAGCACTTTATCTTCATGAGTAAAGTACCCAGCTGCTCTTGAATTCTACTGAAAAAAAAATATGCTGCCACTCGTAAGAGCAATACATTTTCAGTTACTAATAACAACTGTTGTCATGGAAACAGCCGGTCCAGCATGAATGTAAGGATTTGCTTTCAGGTCAGTGCTGTATTAGTCAGCAGCCTTTCAAAACCACATCTCCCCAGCACACAAGTCTCCTGTCCAATTTACTCTTTGCAGCACTTTTTCTCCATTGTGAATTGCTCCAAATTAATTACATTTTATGACAATTGTGCGCAGCTCCTTTTCAACTCAGCTCGCTGCATAATTACTTGGAAATGGATTATGGAGGCCGAAAAAAATTTCAAAACTGTATCCAGTTTTGGGAGTTCTGGAGGTTTTTTTCCAAAAGAACAGTAAGAGTAGAATAGGCTGAATTATCATTATGATCATTAATGATAATTGAGCATCGTGCACTTGGGATGTTTCCAGGTTCCTGGCCATTTTTGGGGTCTGTGGATTGGTTGGAAGGGGCAGTGCAGGGGGTGCAGGCAGCTGGAGAAAGGCATGAGGGTGTACAGGTTTCCCCTGCTCTGAAGCTCATTTTGAGCTCCTGGGGTGGGTGAAGGTAAAAGGAATCTGCCCCAACCCAGCCCTGGGGCTCATTTCTGCAATTTCCATCAATCCCAAGGACAATCAGCTGGAAGAAGCTGATGTCCTTCAGCTCCCAGCTGGCCACATCACAGCCCCAAAAGGCTCCTTCCCCACTGGGCAAGCAATGCCAAAGGAGGCTGGCTCTGGGGTTTTTCACCAGAGGAACCTCCAGGCTGGATCTGGGCACTCAGGAGGCACTTTGGGACCACTTCTCCTGGCTTTCCTAAATGTCCATCACCTAGAGCTCCTGTTGGTGGGAGCAGGAGGAAGAAGGGTTTCACCCTTTTTGCAGCCTGATTTGATTCTCCATTAAATGCTCTGCCTCTCCCACCAGAGAGAAGCAGCCCCATTCCAAGTGTGGGCACACCAAGCCTGTGAGACCCTGCTCCTTCTCACGTACCTCTCAAAGCTCCCTCCCACACAGACATATCCCTGCTGTTTCCTCAGAGGAAGAGCAAAAATGTGCTTTAAATTTCTACCATTCTGGGACAAAACTTGCTGGAAAAATATCCCCAGACAAAGGGGCTGATGCTACTCCCAAACATAACTGGTGGCTGTGGTGCAGATTTTTCCAGCAGTGAGGAGCAGAGTTTGATTCTTCCTTCACAATCCTGGTCCATCCAGCTTCTTTGCTTGCAGAATTGCTGCTATCCCTGTCCTCGTGCATTTCCCTTCTTGTTGGTACTTTTAGTTCTCTCCACATTTTTTCCTATCTATCACCGTAGCCTGAAAATCAAATTAAACCATTGTATCCTTTATTGCAGGGATGGACAAACAGCCCTGGCTGGAGGGTGAAGTCCTTGCCTTGCTGTGGGGATAACTGCAAGGATGTGAGAAAAATAAGAAAGGGATTTGTGGTTCAGGAATGTTTTCTGAAAAGAAAGGTGGAATACACTTTTGGGAGGAAGGACTGATTTCAGGGAGCTGCAGATTTCACCATCTTGTGGTGCTTTGGGACATTTTGGGTGCTTTGCTTGGTGGGGCTCCCTGTGGTGGGGACACACCTCTGCCTTGAAGCCTTGCTGGGGAGCAGGTCCCAGCTCTGCATGGCAGGGGGGCAGGGACAAAGATGAAAGCCATCAAGAGGCTCAGTCAGAGCATTCCTGGCATGCAGTCAAACTTCTCCAAAGGCACAGCTGGAGTGGAGGGCAGGATTTTGAGTCAAAATCTGCAGAGGGAGAATGGGCTCTGACTTTCAGGGTCTAGATGCTTCCAAGAGAGAGGGAACAAGAAGGGCTGGAGGGAGCTGATCTCAGAGCAAAGGCTCAACACCTCTGTACTTCACCTCATGGTGTGCCCTGCCTCCTTCCACCCAACCCAGCAAGGCTGAACAGTGGGCACAGTTTGCTTAACCTTGAATGCTAGGTACAAAATCAATCCTGATAATGACAACGGAAAGGGAAAGAGCCTGGCAGAGATTGCTGAAGAAATGTTTGATTTCTGCTTTCACTCCAAGTCCTGCCCAGCCAGGTGGAACACACAGTCTCACTGTTTGCCTGTTAACCTGGCCCTGAGTGATTTTTTCACAGATGCTTCAAGGGGCTGAGGGTCTCTAGAGGTGCTGCCCCTGCATCCCTGGGCGTGCACAGTGCATTGTCCCCAAAATCAGGCTGAGCACTTGGTGGCTTGGAGTAGCTGGGTCAGATTTGGTTTGATGCTGTTTAAATTATCTGAACCACAAAAAGTCCTTCTGGTTCGAGGGGTCCCCTCTGCTCTTTGCAATCATCCCCCCTCTCTGAATGAGTCACCCATCCCAAGGAAATGTAGGTGGCTGGAGCTGCCCAGAGATTTTAATGAGAGCATTTCACGTTTGCACACAAAGGTTTTGCCCAAAGCTGAGATGCACATCCCACCTGGGAGGTCTCTGCCACCCTGCCCAGAGGCCATCACACCCCCAGCCCACCCAGAGCTCTACCTCCTGCTCCTCAGAGATTTTCCTTTCTCTGCTTGACAGCCAGTCCAAGTTTTCAACTTGCCTGCTAGCTAAAATAAGTAAATGTAGGGTGAACATGATGGTTTCAATGCTCAAACTGTAACATTTCCTTCTCTGGGTCATTGGTCAGAATATCCAGCAGATGCTGTGGGTGTCTCTATGCCTTTGTATTAAGAGGAAATGAGCTGGGTCAGCACCTGCTCACGAGATGCTCAGACACATCCACAGGGTGGGGAAGGGTTTCACCTGTAACTTTCCCCCCTCGTGCATCAGCCTGGGCAGGAATGAAGGTGCCAACCTAAACTTTGGGCTCTGTGCTGATGGCAGATTCTGCCAACAGGGACCTCGTGTCCTGGCTCAGCACAGCTCCAGGAGCCACACTCAGCCTCCTCCGTGCTCTTCCTTGTGAAAGCCTTCATCAAGCTCCTGCAGGCTTTGGACCACCCTGCAGGAGTGAGTTGGGCCATCTTTGGTACAGTGCAAAATAAAAAGATTAAAAATGCTTTGGGAACATTTTGGGAAAGAGAAAAAAAAGGAGGCATGGGAAATATTAGACATTATCCCATTCTGGAGTTACAGAGGCCAGATCCAGAAGGCCACCAAGGTAATTCTGAATGCTTCCCAAAGTTCTGGGTGAGATCCCCAGGGTGCTGGATTACCCTGTAAACTGAAAAGAGCCATGTGCTTGTGGGGCCAGTGGTGCTCCAAGGCAGCAGAGCAGGACCCTGGCTGGTCTCACCCACTCCAAGGATGACTCCCATGTTCATGGCCTGTTTGGGACCCCAAACCTTATATCACTGGTGAAGAGAAACATTTCCAGCCTCCTGGAACTTTCAAAGCTGCAGCTTTGAAACCCCTTTGCCAGGCCATGGAGTCATGGATAGAGGCTGGTCCCAGGAGCTATTTAATAAATAAAATTTGGAGGCTTAGAAATCCCTGCTCATTCCTTTGCTACTTATTGTTTACTCGTAGTACTCAGGCCTTTGTCAACCATACATGAAGTGTATGAAATAAAAGTGTTGGAAACCCAAGGCTCTGAAAGACCTCTCCTAGAATTATATAAGATCCATTTCAGGCTGTCCAAAATCCTTCCACAGACTAGTCAAAAGCAGGAGGAAAGGTTTGCCTAGAAAATACAACCAGCATGCCTCCCACTCAGCCAGGAGAGCTCTATCTTAGAAGCGAGGCATATTAAAAACCTAAAAATACAAAAAGAGCATGACAATAATAAGATAACAAATGAATAAATCAACCTAATACTAATAATAATTATAACAAATAATAAAACAAATATAATAGTATGAGATCCATCCCAAAAGGGTAGGATACCCAAATGCCCCAACAGGCTCAGCCAGACCTGCCCTTGTCACATCCCAGCTGTGCCTCTGTGCCTTTCCTGCCGAGATATCCCTCAAGCTGGGGAAGAGACAGATTTTATTCATAGCCCACTGTGTTCTACCTGTTTATTATTCTGTTATGCCCTCTGAGAAGTGTGTCCTGTATAGGCTGCAGATGAAGCTTTGCTCTTACCAATACACGGTGCGCTGAAAAACAGGATGACAACGAATTGAGAGCCGAAAGAAGTCTGGCTCTTATATAATACACAGAGTGTGCTGATATAAATGAGTCTTCAAAATGATAATGTCCTTCTCCCCCAGGCCTGCTCTGCCGTGAAGTTGGATTTTTGGAGCCAGAGTTCCATTTGCAGCTCATTGTGTATGCGGGAGTTTTTCCCTTTTCCCTATTTTTGAATTTGTTTGCAGGCTGTAATGGGCCCCTTTCTGGTTCTTCCTCATCTCCTTTGGATTGTTTTACAGGAGTGAAATGGAAGTTTTTGATGTATTGAATATATTTAATATTTTAATGCTGAGAATTTGCAGGACAGAGCAGAGACTGCCTCTTGTGATAAGAGACATTATTATTGTTGTGAAGAATTCCTTTAAGATTCCATCTTAATCGTTCTGCTATTGAAATGGAAGAATAAAGTAATAAATGGTTTGAATAGACTTGATTAAAAAGAATAATTATATTCTTCGTGTGGGTTAAATATATAAACTCTTTGTGGTTTTGCATTCTTCCAGCATTTGCCTGGTAGAATGAGCTTTTCTCTTCAGTAAGGAGAAGGGAAGGAGAGAGTACTCTTGGCAAGGAGGTTTGGACCCTCGATGGCCCCTCACCTGAAGCTAGGCACTGCCCATATTTTTTGCCCTGCTTTGGGGCTGGATTTCTGCCAGAAGTCATCTCTGAGCCCTGGGAGATGCTCCACGTCCTTTGGGATCTTCCCTCTTTCCCCGCCTCTCTGGGGCACCCACAGTGGGTCCAGAGACCTGTGGTGGGATGTTCTCTAAGGAAGACACAGCCTTGGCCATCCTGACAACCTGGGGAGAACATGCTCAGGAATTTGGGCAAAAAGGGACAAGTTTCCCATTGGCAAAGGCTCCCTTGTGTCTTGGGTTGTAAGATATGTGTGTGTTCTGTCCCCATCTGCCAGAGCTGGGGCAGTTCTCTGCTGCTCACTGGGCACTTTTCTTCATCTCTCCCACAGCCAATCCTCCCTCCAGGAGATCTCTGCTGTCCATGGCCACTGAGTGTCCCTGCAGGGCTGATCAAATTCCAGCATCCCTTGGGAGAGGCTCTGCCCAGGGGAGGAGCCAAGCATTCCTACCTGGATCCAATCTGCCCTTGGCAACACCCCAGCAGCCTTTGCCCCCTGCATTCCCAGAGGAGCAGCTTTCTTCTGCCCTGCATTCCCAGAGGGAGCCCAGGCCCATCTCCAGCAGCCCTGGAGCTGGAGAGGAAAAGTCCCCCCTTGTCCAGGATCCCTGCTCCAGCAGAGCCACAGCTGGCACTGCAGGAGGGCTGAGCCACCCTGGGATGGGACTGCTGCCACCACCCTGACCCACAGCCTGCCAGGGCCTCTTCTCACTCTGGCATTGTTTTGTATTACTGCATTTTTTATTTTATTTTTATTTTCTTCTCTAATAAAGAACTGTTATTCCTGCTCCCATATCTTTGCCTGAGAGCCCCTTAATTTCAAAATTCTAACAATTTGTAGGGAGGGAGTTTAAATTTTCCATTTCAAGAGATGCTCCTGCCTTCCTTAGCAGACACCTGTCTTTTCAAACCAAGACATCTTGCCAATGTCAGCCAGGTATAGAGGTAGCAAACCTTGGGGTGCTCACCTGTACACCCTCTGCCAGGCACAGCCTCCACCTGTGCCCTGGAAGGGATGGGGAAAAGCCTTTCATTCCTGCTGGGATCCTGAGATGTGACATCACATTACACCCTGGCTTAGCAGGGGATTCAGCCTACTGTGCAAAATCAAGTGTTTCAAGGTGTTTCTCACCAGTGTCCTGGAATTCATGGAGGATGGTGCTTCCAGTGGAACACTCTCCCTGCCTGCAGTGGAGTCAGCACCTTGCTGAGGTGCTCCCCTGCTGCCTGGCAGAGCTTCCTTCTCACCTCAACTCCCCTCTGATGGCATTCCAAACCTCAGCTCCCCACTGACAGCATTCCAGAGACAAAACAGGGGCCAAAATCCACATGCCACTGAATCCACATTCCCTGAAGGAAGCTGCTCTTCTGGAATCTGCCTTCATCCCCAAAATCTCCTTTTAACCCTTGCAGTGCTGGGTGTCACAGGTCTGCCCTCTCCTTTGGTGCTTGAAAACTTTTCTTGGTGAAGAAGACTTTGCTTCCAACCTACATTTTCCTTTCCCCTCACGTCAGAGAGCAGCTGCCTGCCTCCCCCTTCCCTTGCAGATGTGATCATAGATGCTATACTACTAAGGCTTCATTATTTTTACAAAAATCTACTCCAGTAAGAAGTGTTATAAATAATTAAAGAAACACTGGAGTTGTCAAAATAAATGAACAAAGTACACTTTGAGATGCATGCTCTTGGCTTATTTGGGGTTTGTTCAGTTGGCAGCTGAATTTCAGAATTCAGTCCCTGGAAATACCCAGCAGAAATGCAACCACTGAGGTTCAGCCATCCACCAACAAGGAACCTTTGTGTTTCCCCCAGAGTCATCTAGGAACAGGGCTGGACATCAAATATCATGTATAAAACACCAAGCTCCAGTCCTCCTCTTGGCCTTTCCAGGGAAAGCCAGGACCCAAAACCCATCCAACCATGCATCCAGAAGTTAGCAAGACCACTTGTATGGCCTGCTTTGTGTGATGCTAATGTTCCAAGTGAATGCCTCATTGCTCTGCACAATAAACCTTCTTCTCTTCATTCAATGCTCTTTTCCAGAAGGTCTTCTTTGTCTCCATGACGACAAATAAATTGCTTCTTGTTCACTGAAATCTGCTAAAAAGCTCGTTATTAAGCTAATGTGCCCAGGGTGACAAGGCAGCAGAGGAAGACAGTCCTGCTCCAGCAAAGGATGCTTTTCTTCTTGGTTTCCCATGTGGACACCACTTCTCTGGGCTCTCAGGACGGCGTTGCTCTCATTTGCTGTCAGAGATGCTTCAAAAAATCGAAGACATTTGAGGGAGGAGGAGAAAGAACTCTTGAGTGTGAGCCAAAGACACTGATAACTGTCTGCCTGCCCTTTCCATCTGCCTCTCTGCCTACTGCTGAACTCCTTCCAAGCACACTGAAACTCCCACCCCGGGTTTGTGCTCCGGCACACGGAGATCCAGGCGGTGTCCCCAGTGCTGGGTGCCACCAGTGTCCTGCTCCTGTCACCTCAGGGAGCTGCCAAGGGGACAGGCCAGCGTGGGCAGGTGCCATGGAATGAAGGGATGGTTGGGGTGCTGCCAGGCTGTGCTCTGGGTTCCCCAGGACACTTTGCCTTGGAGAAGGCGCCTGAGAGCCGCTGTGTGATTCCACAGCATCCTCAGGAAAACCCCCAGGAGCTGCTGGTGGCTTCTCATGGGCTGCCAACACCATTTAGCATTTCAGAGTTTGCCTGCTCCTTCCCCAACCACAGCATTTTTTACCATTTCTGGCTCTCCCCACAATCCAAAGTGCTAAAAGGTCCCATGAGAGTAAAGGGTGAGAGCTTTCATGTGGTTACTGTCACTAGGGAAACCACTTCCTTCTGATTCACGTCTTCTCTGAGTCTCTCTTCGTTTCCCTCTGCATTCAGAAAGGTAATATTGTGCTGGTACATGCTGGGGGGATGGGGCAGGGAACAGGCACAGGCAGCAGCAGGAAAATGGATGAATATGCAATTGATTGCAGAGTTTTGGGGGAAAAAACCACCATTGTGCCAGGGTAGGGTAGAGGTCATCATTAGGAAAGGATAAGTATTCAGAACTGGTTAAAAAAAACCCAAACTGACTCAATGTGACAGTCCCACCACACAACAACAACAAAAAAACCCCAAAAAAACCAAAACCTAAAACAACAACAACAAAAAAAAACCAAACAAAAAAACCACAAAACAAAACAAAAAACAAACAAACAAAAAAGAAATAACATAAATAAATAAAAATAAAAGGCCTTTTCTCCCCTTCTGATATTACTTTGCTTTTCCCTTCTACTTGATCACAGAAGAGCTCATCATTAAGACAGGCAGACTAATTACCCCCATTTCTCTTCTTTTGAAGTGGAAGAGCCTGGTGGGAAGTGTCCTTTGCCCCCCAGGTAAGTGGGGCAGGACAGGGAGGTTTGCCCAGCAGGCCAGAGAGGGGCAGACACAGGGCTGGGGTGTGAGACAGGGCTGGTGGAATCAGCTGGGATGAGAAATAACAGCCAGGCAGCAAAAAACCAGGATTTGGAGAACATCCCAAAGCTCACACAGAATAACTGAATGGTTTGGGTTGGAAGGGACCTAAAAAAAAAAACAGTGCCACCCCCTGCCATGGGCAGGGACACCTTCCACTGTCCCAGGCTGCTCCAAGCCCCATCCAACCTGACCTTGGGCACTGCCAGGGATCCAGGGGCAGCCACAGCTGCTCTGGGCACCCTGTGCCAGGGTCTCTGCACCATCACATGGAAGAATTTATTCCATATATCTGACCTAAATCTACCCTCCTTCAGCTTAAAGGCATTTTTTCCTGCACCTATCACCACCAGTCCTTGTCCCCAGTCTGTCTCCAGCTCTTGGAGCCCCTCTAGGCACTGGAAGGGGCTCTAAGCTCAACCTGGAGCCTTCTCTTCTCCAGGCTGAACAGCCCCAGCTCCCTCTGGTTCCAGCCTGGTTTCATGTACTGGAAATTTGGAGCCCAGGAACACAGAAGAGACCTGAAAGCCCATGGTTATTCCATGTACCTCAGCCTCCAGGCTGTGGCCAGGATAAAGTGCTGCAGAAATGGAGGCTTTCTTCAAGCACAAATTAACACACTTATTCTTGTTCAAAGGGAAAAAAAAAAAAAAAAACAAAAACAAAAACATAACTACCCTTTGCATTAAGAGAAAAAAATTTAATGGAGATTATTTTTGATCTAACCCCATTTTTCCATTTATATTAGCTTTTGCAAAACATGTTTTCATTCAGAAGAAAGTGATGATTTAGGGGAGGTAGAAGAATGAAACCTCTGAAAACAGAAAGGCTGCAGTCAGCCCTTAACTCAGACCATTCCTGGTGTGCTCCAAGCATGAGAGAAGTCCCAGGTCTTTGGAAGAGTTCCCATGCTGGGCTGGGATGGGAATGTCCATCCTGGAGCTTCATCCCATCTGAGTTTCTGCTGTAGCCCTCACCTCCCTTTGCAGCACCTTGCTGAAATCACATCTGTGCTGGCTCAATTTGCTGCCCCACAAATTGAGTTAACATTCCAATCCCTTTTATAGCCCTGGAAGGTGGGTGCTTAAATCAAATGAAGATGAATATATTTGCTGACATATAATTGTTTTCTTTAGTAATTGCTCTCAGGTCTCTTTATATCTCATGGTTAATGCTGGGCCAGGATTGTTTGTGAAATGTCTCATTGTTTCTGATGAATCCTATGAAAAGTGACATTCCTGATTATTTTGCCATGCAGGAGATTACACCAGGCTCTACTGCTAAGCAGTATTGATAGACCCTGTGCTGTCTTTTACTGTTTAGTTGCTACTAATAAATCAGAACTTGGTTTCTTCTCCACGTGCTGAATCTTTTATCACACACAAACGTGAGAGAAGAGCTTTGGATGTGGCAGCTTCCCAGGGGTGTCACGTGGAGCAGTGGAGATGCTGGTGCTGCTCCAACATGGGGCTTGGGGAGGGGGTCCTGAACCCCTTCCTGGTGTTGGGAGCAAGATGTGACCACTCGTGGTGGCAGCAGGACCTGGCTCCTTGTTCTCTCATGGAATGCCAAGTTTTCTGCTGGTGCTGGCAAGGAAGGGGCTCGGCAGAGGCATGGCCTGATCCCAAAAGGGAGATCCCAGCACCTGCCAAGGAGGCAATCACAGCTGCCTGACCTGAAACGCTGTCAGCAGGAGGTGACAGAAATATTTCATATCTGAGAGATGCTGTGCTCTGAGATCCCCCTTTCCTGTGACCAACCCACAGCCAAAGGGAACACAGAGGCAGGGAAGTGTGAGGGGTAGGAGGGCATGCTGTGCCCCATCCCAGGGGACAGGGACATGCTCCCTCCAGCCCTGGTGGCATGGAGCTTCCCATGTGTGCCACGCTTGATGCCCAGGTGCCAGTGGCAGCAGCCAGGGACAGGATCCCATGGGCAGGTGGGAAATAACCCTGGATGCCAAAAATCTCAGCCCAGCCCAAAGCCAGGCTTAGAGAAGGAAGGCATTCAGGGGCCAGGAATCTCAAAGCTCAGGCTGCAGCATTCTCAGTGCTCCCAGACACACTGGGCTGGGGGAAACCCTGGGTGCCACCAGGGATGGCAGCAGCTCCATCACCCCTGGGAGATGCCCATAAACCTCAGTCATCCCCTGGGAAACCTCAGTCATCCCCTGGGGATGCCCATAAACCTCAGGGCCTGCAGGAGGAGGTGAGGGATCAAACAGGGAGAGCAAGAAGAAGCACACACACACACACACACACACACACACACACACACGCCTCTGCATCCCCCCCAGCCTAATTGAGCTAATTAATTTAGCAAAGAGACAGCACTCTGTAATTTGCCTAATTCAGTGAGAGGAGAGGCAGCAGCAGCAGCCAGCCCTGCTCCCCTGGATCCTCCCCTGCTCCTGCCAGGGGCTCAGCACCCCGGGGCAGCTCCCACCAGTCACACCAGTGCCGGCCACAGGCTCAGCACCAGCAGCATCCAACCCCTGAGGAGCTGAAAATCCCACCAACATTCCTCATGGCTGCAACTCCCAACAGGAATGGAGCAATTCCAAACCGAGCTCTGATTGTCAGGAGCAGTGAGATCTCTGTTCATTCTCCCAGTGTTAGGGTCCCCTTCCTGTTGTGAGAAAGCTCCTGGCTAAGGGGGTTTTCACAGATTCCCCTCTTCCAGAGGCTGCTTTCCTGCCTTTCTTGCTTTTTTTCTCTCTGTCTCTTAATGAAGGTGCTGTGTGCTCGTCGCTGCAGAGGTTCTGGATACGGATGCAGATGTGGAAAATGCCATAGCAGGGGACTGAAGTGAGCAGGCAGCCGCAGGTTGATGGGAACCATTCAAACCCCTCCTGCCACCGGCCCCGGCGCAGGCGGGAGGGACTTCTACGCTGAAATGGAATGCAAAATAAAAATTGCATCGAGCTGAGGTCATTTCTTGCATGATGTATCTTGGGAAAAGAGGGGTTTCTCTTCTTTCCCTGAGATATTCAGAAATTCAAAATAAAAGCTTTTCATTGAGGTGAGCAGCACGGCAGAGCAGCACAGGCAGGAGCTGAGAGCGCTGTTAATTTTGCCTTGATTTTTTTTCCTCCCTATCTGGCAATCTTTAGGAAGAAAAAAAAAAAAATCTTGACATTTTTGTTTCCTTACTTGCTTGTCTTCTCAATATGTCAGGAAAGAGACAAGATCATAACAAAATCCCTGCTTGCAGCAGACATATATTTGCCATCCAAACAGGTTTTCCCCTTTTAATGTAAGCTATTAGCCCAAGTTGTTGCTATAAATGTAGCAAACCCCATCTATTTTAATCAGCTTGTTTATGAGCATCTTTCCATTCCCAAATTGCACAGAAGCTCTCCTGCTAAATATCCCTTTCTTTTTCAGGTAAGATAATTTCTGGGACAAAATGTCAGGGAGCTCAACACATCCCTTCAATTACTGCTGTACAGATTTTCTCTGAGCTACTGGACAATAAGTAGCTTTCAGGGAAGCATTAAGTAGATTTGCCCTCAAGGGTTTGCATTTCAGTGGAGTGACAGTTATTTTTGAAAATACAAAATAAAAAAAGAGGAAAGAAAAGAAGGAAAAAAACATACATACACCTTCCCCCAGCTCCAAGAAAATAGTCAGACACGGGCTAGACAACTGCTTATTATCTGAGAACCTTGAATCAGATAGGAAAACCAGAGTTCCTAATGTCTTCAAATGTCACAGCATTATGATTTATACCAGAACACAGTGTACCATGCTTCATTACAGAGAAAAAAATAAAGAAAAATTGAATTACTGAACTAATGTCTTCCCCCTTTTTTTTTTTTTTTTTCAGACTACTCTGAGGATATAAAATCCATCATTAGTTGTTTTTAAGCTTGTCTCTAATGATGAAAAAAATAATGGGGCATGAAACTCAGACTTAACAAAACAAAAATACAAAACACAGCATTTTACAGACTTTACGTAAACATAATGTGACAATGCACTTCCTTTCATTCTCTGCTATGACAGTTAATTCCAGACCAGGAAAACTGTCAAAAATGTTTAGTTCTGCTTGGGTTGAGTTAATTACAGGCCCTGGGGCTGTGTTGACTTTCTCCTGCTAATGGCACTGTGCTACAGGTAAAAATCCATTTGCAAGAATGTTTTCAGAGCTACAGATCTAATTTACTGAATATCAAATATTTATGCCACTGCAATTAAAGTGACAACGTTCTACCCCTCTTCAGCATACAAGCTTGGGCTTTTTAATAGAATTTATTATACAGTAAACATTTGGTAAAAAGTTTTGCTGGAGCTTATAATGTGAAAGCTTTGAATATTTTATTGATTTTATTTCTTTTGCACTCTATCCCTATCAATGCTGGGATGTTATGAACTTCTGCAGCACATAAAATACCATTTTTTACTGTCAGAGCTCACAGATAAAGGCTGGCACTGAGGGATGGAGCTGTGTTGTCACTGTCACATGAGGAGGAAGAGGAGGGACAGCAGCAGGGAGGGACAAAGTGCCAGGCCAAATCTGCCAAGGCAGGAGCTGGAGCACAAAGGAAATGAATTTTCCTCGTTGGATGAATGGGTGAGGGGATTGTTCCTGGTTTATATCCACAGCCACTTTGTTTTGTTTTGTTTTGTTTTGCTTTTTCATCTGAAGGATCAAAAAACCTGCTCAGGCTTATTTGCTTCTGCTGAAGGTATTTTTATTCGCAGGGAAAAAATCAACAACAAAAAATATTGTTCCTGAGCACGTGTTTTAAAAAGCCACGTTTGCTTAAGATCCTAAACACTTCCTGAAAAGAAAAGAGCTGTGCAAAAGGGGAGTAAAGAGGGTGAGGAGCCACTAAAATTGCTTGTTCTGTCTTAGGGAAGCATCCAGGCTTGCCCTGGTGGGTGGCCCTCAGCTGCTGGATTAGGGGACAGAAAATCACAGAATGATGGAATTGCAGAATGATTTGGGTCGGAAAGGATATTAAAGATAAAAGATATTAAAGATCACCCAGTCCTACCCTCTGCCATGGGCAGGGACACCTTCCACAAGAGCTGCAGCTCCAAGCTCCATCCAGCCTGGATCTGAGCACTCCCAGGAGAGATTACCCTGTGCTGTCCACCCACTCAGTGATTTGCTGTCCATGAATTTGTGCCAGCCCCTCCTGGCCCTGCTGGCACCCCCTCCTCGGGACAGCCAGCTCCAGCAGGGAAAAGCAGTTCTCTGACTCGGTTTTAAACCAATCCCCACCAGTTTACTGAACTCCCCTTGAGCTGCTCTGCAGCTTCTTGCTCTCTGCACAGCTCTGGTGTCCTTTTCCCTCATTTTTAGGCCGTTCCCCTCTTGAGGACACACCGGTGACAGGGTGGCTCACCTTGCTGCCCTCTCTGCCAAGCCTGAACAAGGACAGGGGATGCCCCACCAGCACCTGCATCAAGACTAAACCAGACCAGCATTGCCCCTCACAGGCTGTAAAGCTGATCCTTCTGGGACACAGATTTTGTCACAAAGATTGTCAAAGATTTTGTCAAAAGTGCAGTCACTGACCTGGGCCGTGTGTGAGCAGCTGACATTTCCCACCCTCATCACCTGGCCTGAATTTGCAGCTTTGCTCATCCCATTTAATCTTTCCCCACCACTGCTCTCAGGATGGAATCACCCTGCAGCACATTTGTGCTATTAGACCTTGGGTTTGCCACCCACAGGGGTTCCCTCAGGCTCCTCTTTCCACCTGGTGCTTTTATTATGCTCTTCTTTCCATTGCCACGTGTCCTGCCACCCTGCCACCACCCTGCTGTGTTCCCATCGTGCCAGTAAAGCACCAGCTCCATGGATTATCTCCCTCCCCAGGGCTCCTGGATGCCCATGGAGCTGGGATCAGTGGTGATGCCAAGCAGGAGGCCTCATTCAGCTCCTTCATCCATCCATGGTGATTGTTGTGTCCAACCAGTCCTTTTGGAGGTGCATTGAGCTACATCCCTGAGTCAAACAGGTCACCTGCACCAGGCACTCCTCCTCCAGCTGTCCCCAATTCCCAGGATAAATATGTCCCAGGATCTCTTTGGACCAAGCCACCCCTCATGGGGCCCTGCCAAGGTTAAGGTGCAGGACCTGTGCTGGGTCCTCACCTCCTGCCTCTGCCCCTTCTCTGCTCTGTGCACCATCATCTCACCAACACACCATCACTCCTGATTCCTGCCTGCCCATCACTTTGGGGATCACCCTCAGTATCCCTGAGGGTGCTTCTGCAGCAGTTCTGGGAATCAGCCCCTCCCAGAGCAGCCTGTGCTGAACCTCCCAGAGCAGCCTGCCTACTCCTGCCTGCACCACTGGTATCAACCTGGAGCACAACAGCTGTCAGTAATTACCTGGATTTTTCCTGTCCTCTCTGTACCCAGCAGATAAATGCTCAGAGTCTGCTGCCACAAAGCAGTCCTGTGTGTTCTGGTAATGCCCCTGGATCCCTGGAAGTGTCCCAGGCCAGGCTGGATGGGGCTCTGAGCAACCTGATCTAGTGGCAGGTGTCCCTGCCCATGGCAGGGAGCTGGGACAAGATAAGTTTTAAGGTCCCTTCCAACCCAAACCATTCCATGATTCCATGAATAATTGCATCTCCCAATACCACCACTCAGGTCTTCTTGTCTGAGAGGATTTTCTGCTGTGGGAGCATTTTTGATGTAAGAAGAAGACCCTGGAGGGGAACTCAGCTACCTGAAATCCTCTCCTGCCACTGATTTCCTTCTTCCCCATCCGAGCCAGGCCTGCTGTGTGACATCCCTGTGGGTCTCAGGCAGGAGCTGCTGCTCCCCTGAGCCACCCCACTGAGCCAGTCTCGAGGCAGGAGAGAGGGAGCCACCAGGAATGTTGCACTCTGTGCAGTAAATGGAGTGGTCCCTGCTCCTGGGCAGCACCTGCCTGCCTCTTGGGCTCAGCTGGACTTCGAGCCTCTCAAAAGGAAGGCTTAAAATCCCTCTCATGCAACTCTGCCCTCATGAAACCAGCAAGGTGAGAAACACCCAGCAGCACAGAGCCCACAGCCCCCAGCTCTGCAGCCCCTGGAGCTCGGGTTCTGCTGGGACCGGGCTGTCCCCTGCTGCCTTTACCCTGCCCTGGCTCCTGGCAAGCTCTGCCCCCAGCCCGTGCCCAGGGCCACCTCCAGAGTCACAGAAACAGGACAAGAAAGCCAAGGGGATGAGAGGAGAGGAGAGGAGAGGAGAGGAGAGGAGAGAAGAGAAGAGAAGAGAAGAGAAGAGAAGAGAAGAGAAGAGAAGAGAAGAGAAGAGAAGAGAAGAGAAGAGAAGAGAAGAGAAGAGAAGAGAAGAGAAGAGAAGAGAAGAGAAGAGAAGAGAAGAGAAGAGAAGAGAAGAGAAGAGAAGAGAAGAGAAGAGAAGAGAAGAGAAGAGAAGAGAAGAGAAGAGAAGAGAAGAGAAGAGAAGAGAAGAGAAGAGAAGAGAAGAGAAGAGAAGAGAAGAGAAGAGAAGAGAAGAGAAGAGAAGAGAAGAGAAGAGAAGAGAAGAGAAGAGAAGAGAAGAGAAGAGAAGAGAAGAGAAGAGAAGAGAAGAGAAGAGAAGAGAAGAGAAGAGAAGAGAAGAGAAGAGAAGAGAAGAGAAGAGAAGAGAAGAGAAGAGAAGAGAAGAGAAGAGAAGAGAAGAGAAGAGAAGAGAAGAGAAGAGAAGAGAAGAGAAGAGAAGAGAAGAGAAGAGAAGAGAAGAGAAGAGAAGAGAAGAGAAGAGAAGAGAAGAGAAGAGAAGAGAAGAGAAGAGAAGAGAAGAGAAGAGAAGAGAAGAGAAGAGAAGAGAAGAGAAGAGAAGAGAAGAGAAGAGAAGAGAAGAGAAGAGAAGAGAAGAGAAGAGAAGAGAAGAGAAGAGAAGAGAAGAGAAGAGAAGAGAAGAGAAGAGAAGAGGAAGAGAAGAGGATAGAGCACTGTGGCACTGCAGGGGCTACAGCCAGGGGTGAGATGTCCTGTCTTGCCAAATCCTGCAGCAGGAGCAGGATGCTCCCTGATCCTGAGCTCACAGCTCCCTCCTGGAGCAGGTCAGTTGATGAGGAAGGTCTCTGCCATCCCAATGCCAAGGCTGTGTCAGGGATGTTCAACCTAAAGAGTCAGAATTTAAGCTGGGATTTCTAACCATGGGACAAGAAGAGGACAACAGTTAGGGTGTATTGGGAATACTGGTATGAGGGAAAGGTTCTGTCCCAGAGGTGCTGGCACTGCCCAGGCTCCCCAGGGAATGGGCACGGCCCCGAGGCTGCCAGAGCTCCAGGAGCGTTGGGACAGCGCTGCCAGCGGTGCCCAGGGTGGGCTTGTTGGGGGGTCTGGGCAGGGCCAGGGGCTGCCCTGGGTGATCCTGTGGGTCCCTCCCAGCTGAGGGTACCCTCTGATCCCATCACTCTGTGTTTCCCAGCACGGGGACACCTTTGTGCCTGCCTCCAGTCATCCTGCTGGGATGGAGAGGGGCAGAGCACATGGGACATCTCCCACCTGCAGGGGGACAGAGAGGGGACAGCAGTGCCAACCAAATCCTCACAGAGCCACTGACACCACACTAGCCCAGTGTCTGCTGGCCACGAGCAAGGTCCCCTGGGGTGAGGGTGCTCAGAGAGTGCCCAGCTCTGTCCTGGAGCCCGGGGCCCTGCAGTGCCCACCACAGGGATCCCTGTGCTCTGCCAGCCCTTGCTGCCACTTGACCTTCAGCCTCCTGCCTCTCTGCACAGCCAGCACAGGCACTAATCACTTCAAACCCCAACTGCTGTCATGTCTTATTGCTTAAACACCAGCTCTGCCAGCTGCACATTTACATCCTCAGCATTGACTCAGCTAATGTAGCTGTCATTTAAGCACCAGTGATCTGCCAGAAATAATACTGGGTACAGCAGCTATGGAGGGTCGAGGCTTGGGGCTTTTGCTTGCAGGGAGCAGTCCCTGGATGCCCCATGAAGGGCTTGTGGCAGCCCCCACTGATGGACATTTACAGGATGCAGGTGAGCAGCACATCCTCACACTTTGTCAGGGAGCTCCACAGCCCCTGCAGCCCTCCTGGGAAGGGAACCCAAAAAGATGTGGGATGAGCTCTTCCTGGAGGGGTTGTCAGGGTTCAGGTGAGTGTGGTAGGATCCCTGGGATGGGATATGAGCCAAGGCAGAATTCCTGATGGACAATTCCTCTGGTCTGCTGTGATCTGAAGGTAGCTGGCTGTTCAGAGCTGCTGTGGAAACTGCTCCAAGCATGGGCTGCTCCAACACAGCACTCACAGGAATTTGTTCTCTCCATCCCACCCCTCTCCTCTCCTCTCCTCTCCCTCCACAGTGTCTAGAATTGGCAGAATAGAGCTGAGGGCAGCACAGCCTCTGAGCTGAGGCAGAGGAGAGTGACAGGCTTTACAGGAGAATCCCATCCTGGAAAAGGGCCTCTGCATGGACTCAAACCCTCTGATTGCACCCCTAAGAGTGGAGGTCACATCCTCCAGTGAGCCTCTGCAGAGCTCAGCAGCTGCTCCCAAACCTGCCCAGAGCTCAGGCTCCCTCCAAGCTCTCATCTCTGACTGCCTCAGCACATCCTGGGGGCTAAACCACACACTGGTGGGACAAAGGAGATTGCAGAGAGCACACCTGGAGGTGCCATGGCCACATGGACATCCCTTGGAGCAGGGATCAGACCTGCTGTGAGAGCCTGCCCCTCCTGCCATCAGTGCCTGGTCCCTGTGCTGCAGGGCTGGGCCTGGAGGCTCCTCCCGAGCTGCTGCCAAGGGAAGAGCTCATGTTCTGCCTTTGTCACTGACTTGTTTCCATGAAAGTTTAATGCACCCCCTCTCTCTCCCTGGAAGTGAGATGCCTCCTGTGTCCCTGCATGGAACAGAAGCCAGGCTGGGGAGGATGAACCCAGCCTTGCCCTCTGCAGCCCCTGGGTCCAAGCAGCACAGTGGAGATCAAAGTGTGAGAAAATTCTACTCACTTCCAAAAAATTTAAAAGGTTTATTAAAGTCTTATCAAAAATACAACAGAAGACTGAATAGAGAAAATATTGCAGCGCTGGGAGCAGAGGATTTTCCCCACCATGTGCTCACCCACACCATGGAGGTTTCACCTTTTAACCCTTTAGCCCCTCCCAAAGTTCTGTCCATTGACTCCTTCTTCACTGTCCAGAGCTGGAGATCACTTCCTGACACCTTGATTGGAGATCAGGTGCTGCCAGAGTAACAATCTGACCCTCCCAAAGGTCCCAAACCCAGGCCACCCCTGATAACAACACAGGGGGGGATAAAACATAACTATAAATCTATAAAACTTCTCTTAACATATACACAGGATATTTGCCTTTTAATTGTGAGAGTCACCCATGGCATTTCTCATCTATCACAGGAGCAAAGATCTTTGGCTAAACCCTGCCTGCAGGTGAGGGGTGTGTGTAACAAGGAGGTCAGCACTGCTACTGAAATAATCGGGGCCAGGGCTCAGGGGAGCTTGTCCGAGGTCTCACTGAGCTTCAGGAAGCAGGCAGACATAATGAAATCTTTCATTCGTCAGTAAATGTCACTGTATGAAGTGTAATTAATGGATTTACCAGGGCTGGATGTAGCCCAAACTGAAATATAAGCACTCAGGGAGCCGGCTGGGAGCAGTGTCCTCTACTCTGCTTAATTATAAGGTCACTGCCAGAGCCCCGCGCGCGCTCTGGCTTGGGGAAATCCTGCCAGCTCGGAAACATTCTCCTGAAAACGATGGCTGTTTGTGGCAAGGGAGCAGAGTGTGAGTGGTGTAGGCAGGCCCTGAGCAGGGAGGAGGTGCAGGGCTGCAGGCAGAGCTGGATGGGCTGGCAAACCCCCGGGATGGGGCTGCAGGGCTGTGGAATGTGGCTGTGGAATCACCCAGCCTGGCAACAGCAGGAGGTCAGCAATCACCCAGCACGCTCCCAGCTCTGGGCAGGAGCGGGGTTATCTGCACTTGGCATCAAATTTTGTCCCCATCTGGAAGTTTTTCTGCTGGTGCCTCTGTTTTGGTTTGAACAGACAGGTGTCTGCTAAGGAAGGCAGGAGCCTCCTTTGAAATAAAGAATGTAAATCCCTCCCTCTGAATTACTATAATTTTGAAATTAAGGGGCTCTCAGGCAAAGATATGGGAATGGGAATAACAGTTCTTTACTAGGGTAGAAAATAAAAATAAAATAAAAAAATGCAGTAATACAAAACAGCACTGCCAGAGTGAGAAGAGGCCCTGGCAGGCTGTGGGTCAGGGTGGTGGCAGCAGTCCCATCCCAGGGTGGCTCAGCCCTCCTGCAGTGCCAGCTGTGGCTCTGCTGGAGCAGGGATCCTGGAAAGGGGGGAGTTTTCCTCTCCAGCTCCAGGGCTGCTGGAGATGGGCCTGGGCTCCCTCTGGGAATGCAGGGCAGAAGAAAGCTGCTCCTCTGGGAATGCAGGGGGCAAAGGCTGCTGGGGTGTTGCCAAGGGCAGATTGGATCCAGGTAGGAATGCTTGGCTCCTCCCCTGGGCAGAGCCTCTCCCAAGGGATGCTGGAATTTGATCAGCCCTGCAGGGACACTCAGTGGCCATGGACAGCAGAGATCTCCTGGAGGGAGGATTGGCTGTGGGAGAGATGAAGAAAACTGCCCAGTGAGCAGCAGAGAACTGCCCCAGCTCTGGCAGGTGGAAAATAGAACACACAGCCCAGACACATCTTGCATTTCCAACCCAAGACAGCCTCCATGGATGTGCTGCTCTCAGAGGTGCCCTGACCTGCAGGTGATGGGTGATGAAGGGGCATTATGGATATCAAATCTCTGAGCTGGCTTCCAGGCTTGGGATAGATGGCACCTCATTTCCTCCATGCCATGAAGGATGCCACTTTGTTTTTTAATGTTAAATTTAGTTCTCTTAAACTTCATTGAAACACAACCATAAGCAAATGGAAGTATAAAGATATCTCTTGTTTATCTGTTCAAGGAAAAGTAATTAAGAGATATGTATTCTGCAAAAATTTCTCACTAGCAGAAACTACACTAAGAGAAATTATAATAAATAAAATCTTTACAAAACACTATCTCAACTATGATAACTATAAGTTAATCAAAAAATCATTCCTGAATGGCCTAGTGTACACATTACTTCTGTAAAGTTTCTTGAATGTGTCCTCCTGCCATGCTCAGCAGGAGCCACGTTCCCAGTGTCCCTCCTCTCCACCAAAGTTCCCCAGGCAGAAAGTGGTGAATATCAGCACAAAAGTGTTTTCCTCCCCAGCAGAAGGAGCCTGGCTGCATGGGGCTGGTCTCACTGGCTCCCAAAAATCTCACTGGACACTCCTGGCTCCCAAAAATCTCTCTGTGACTACAAAAGTACATTTCCACTTCTGTCCTGAAGTGATTCAGATCCACCCCTTGCAGCTGAAGGAGCTTCATATGTGAAAATGAATATTGTGCACAGAGCCAGGCAGAGTTTCTCTTCTCAAGATTATCCTTTAGATGAGGATAATCCTGAATGCAAGGATAGCCTAAATATCCTTGCATTCAGGAGGTCTCACCCTGGTTTTTCAGGTGCCACCAGAGCCTCCAGCTGTTTAAGGGGCAGCCCAGGAGAACCTGGGACAAGATAAGGTACCCTTCTCCTGGGGCATCCTCCTTGGGAGGCCTCATGTGATGCTTTAAGTTTTAGCTTTCATATTTTCCAGACTCTGTACTGCATTAGTGTGTGACTCTGAACTTCATATAAAGTGTTAGCAAGTTCTCCTCACTGCTCAGTCAGACAAAGCAATCCTTTTCCAGCCCCAGAACCAAGGACACCACTGCAGCTTCAGGCCCAAAAAGTGTAAACAACAAAAAGGCCCAAAAGGCCCAAAAGGTGCAAACAACAGGGAACTGAGGAGAGCAGTCTGGGAGGATGGGACTGCATAACCTGGAGCTGTAATTGGACAATTAAGCCCAATGTGGAAATGGACCAAAACTTACAAAAGTGTGAAAACTCGTGACCCATTGTCCATCTTGGCCAGACTCTTGTACTGCCCAAGGTGTATCCTTTAAGGGCCTTTTTAATAAATCCCTACTTTATTCTTCAACACTGTTTAGCTTTGTTTCAGGTTACCTCTCACAAGCACATGTCTCCAGCTGTAGAATTTATTCAGCCAGGACATATGTAACTCCCATTGAGCCTCAGCAGGGATGGATCTCCAGTTATTCTGCTATGAAAATAATAAATAATGGCCAAAAAAAGCCTGGCAATAGGCAAGAGACAGACACAAGCATGAGTCTCCTGTAACCTGTTCCACTCCTGATGAGGATGTGGATTCTCTGCAGCATATTTCAAAAAGCCCCAAGCCCATTATGAGGAACAATCAGCAGCAGATTTTAATAGATGCATTCTGCACTCAGCTGTCACCATCTGTGTTTCCCCATTAGAAATGCAGAATGAAGGAGCTGCACAATTACAGCTGGGAGGGTCTGGGAGGCCCAGCACAGCTCTGAGTGCAGCCACCCCCCCTCTCCTCCTCCTGGGGAAATCCTGTCCCTCCAGCACAGCCATTGCAGCTGGGACCAGTGCTTGGGCAGACCCTGCCCCCTCCCCAGGGAGCAGGAGGGTGTCCAGGCATGGGCACTCATCCTGTCTGTCCTGCTCAGAGCTGTGCAGGCTGTGGGGACCCCGGGTTGGGCACAGGGGACCCCAGCCCCAGTTTGTCACCCAGAAATGGTGCATGATGCCATGAGACTCTTCCAGAGGACGTGCTGGGGGTGCTGCCTGAGTACCCCAGACCTCACAGGGTTCCTGTGCACGCTCCCACAGGCTGTGAAGCCCCAAAGCAGGAGCTGAGGTGCCCAGATGAAGCTGTGCCTTTCCCTCCAGCCTTTCCCTGCCTCCAGGAAGGTCTGGAGGGCACCTGAGGCCACCAGCCCAGCTCCATCCGTGGTCACCCGTGGGCATCCAGAGCTGCACAGAGCTGCCAGGGCAGGATGGGGTGTGTGGGGCTGCCTGGTCTCTGCCTGGGCTGGGACACCCTGGCTGGGGAGAGGGGAGCAGCAGAACCAGGGAATGTCCTGTGTTGGGAGGGACTCCCAAGGTTTGAGTCCAGCTCTCTACTAAGCACAGGACACCCTAAAAAATCCCACCCAGCCCCCAAAACAGCCCCAAAGCATGCCCAGAGGGAGGAGAGGCAGCTGTGCCTTGGAGATGGCCTGGCACAAAGTTGTTCCATCCCCACGGGATTCTGCCCAGGAGCTCAGCGAGGAGAGGGCCCGAGCTGGAGGAGCCTGGCAGGACGTGGGAATCCACGAGCTGGCAGGATAATTACTTTTTTAATCAAGTCTTTTCAAAACATCTAATTTTATTACTTTATTCTTCCATTTCAATAGCAGAACGATTAAGATGGAATCTTAAAGGAATTCTTCACAACAATAATAATGTCTCTTATCACAAGAGGCAGTCTCTGTCTGCTCCATCCTGCAAATTCACAGCATTTGAATATTAAATATATTCAATATATCAAAAAAATCCATTTCAGTCCAGAAAAATAATAAAGAAGAGGGGAAAAAATCCCCATGCAACAGAATTTTCCCCCTCTTTCTGTTGAAAAAAAATTAAAATTAAATAGCTCCCAATTATTTTCCCCTCCAAACTGCCCTCTCCAGGAGGGAGGCAGGAGAGACCTCCTGCTGCTGCCAGGCCAGGCACTGCCTCAGCTGGAAAATGAACCTTTCCAGAGCTCTGATCCTGCAAAACCCACCCAGGATGGGCTGCTTGCTTTGGAGGAGGAGTGGGTTGGGCTGGTGACTCCCAGTGGGGTGGGTTAGGAAAGCACCTCCATCACATTCTGAGGCTGATGCTGGGAGGGGGATGAGCTACAGCCCTGGCTCCCAGCAGTTTTGGGATGCAGGGAGGGGGATGTCAGCCCTGGTTCCCATCACAATTGTGGGATGCAGGGAGGGGATGCCAGCCCTGGCTCCCAGCACAGTTTTGGGATGCAGGGAGGAGATGCCAGCCCTGGTTCCCATCACAGTTTTGGGATGCAGGGAGGGGATGCCAGCCCTGGTTCCCATCACAGTTTTGGGATGCAGGGAGGGGATGCCAGCCCTGGCTCCCATCACAGTTTTGGGATGCAGGGAGGAGATGCCAGCCCTGGTTCCCATCACAGTTTTGGGATGCAGGGAGGGGATGCCAGCCCTGGTCCCCAGCATTGCTTTGGGACCCCAGCTGGGCTGCTGTTGCCATGTCAATGCTTGATTTGATCACAAGAAGAGACAGTGTCATCTAAATTTGGGGGTCATCAGCGTGGTCCTGAGTAATGCAGGCTGTGTTTTTTCCCTTTTTTTTCCAGGAGAGCACACAGTGAAAGAAAAGTCGTGGTGCAAATGGACAGGGGAGGGGAGTGACAGTGGCAGGAATGTGTTTGCAGTGTGATTTTGGGTTGTTTGTGACAGGTCAGACCTAAACTTACCTTTCAGAACTCGGGCTGGAAAAGGAAAAACCCAAAAGCCTTGTTTTGAGAAAGTGTCCACGGAAATAAGATAAAATGTTGGAAATAAACACAGATGACCCTGAGCTACTGTCTCATTCCAAAAGCATGCATGTAATTTCCTAACTTGTTTTGCTTTGCTTTGCTTTCTAAAGGAAAGAGGTAAAAACAAATTCTACTGTGTCAAACATCCTTTGGATGATTTCCCTTCCTGCCCTGATTCTGTCGGGATGTGAAGCAGGAGCTGCTGTGTGACAGTCCCAGGTTTCCCTGGGACAAAGCCCACATCTCCATCACCTGGCACCTGCAGTGAAAGGAGATGGGAAACAGGACCAGAGTGATCAGCTGTCCTTGTGTTTAATTGTCCATGTAATAATTACAGTTTCCTTATAATAGCCATAAATAGATAATTATCTTTCCTTGCAGTGATTTCCTCCATTTTCTCTCCCTGTCCATCCCAGTGACTCCTGCTGTCTCACTGGCTCCTCTTTGGGAAGTGCTTCAGAGATGTCTGGGGCCTCTCCTGTGCTTTCCCTCCATGCAAACCCCTGGAAGCTGGGCACTGCTCTCCCAGCATCCATCCTGCAGGCCAGGTCTGGTTTTGGTACCCACCACTGGCAAGCTGCCACCAGGAGCCAGGTCTGGCATCAGCATCCTCTCAGGAGACCAAGGACCAGCTCAGGGGTGCCCTCACCCCCTGGGGGAACCAACTCCAGAGTCTGATGGACAGTTTCATCCCAAGCCTCAGTGAAATGTGATGGGAAACAGCATCTGAGTGACCAGCAATGACTGGGACACTTGTCCCTGTGATCTCCCACCCCGGGTCACTCCTGGCCTGGGGAATGTCCCTGCACCAGCCCCTGCCAGCACCCAGCAGGGCACTGCTCACTGCAGGTCTGGCAAACAAACCCCACCCAGGGCCTTTCCCAAAGCACAGGAGTATCCAGCTGCCTCTAATTAACCTGGATTGAGGAGCTGAGGCTCTGGAAGGGTGAAGGCTACCACAGGTGTTGGAACTGCAGGAGCAATCCTCAAGAAAACCGAGTTTATTCCTGTGGTGTCCCACAGACCCGTTAAGCTCGAGGAATTTGCATGGCTTTTCTGTGCCTCAGTTTGCCCATGAGCAGAATGGCATTTTCAATTCTCCCTGAGGTGAATTTCCCTGGATTGCCTGCAAAAGCAGCTGTGGGGACCCTGGGGGTTGACATCTCTTTGCCATCAGATTCCAGAACTCTTCACCACACACATCATGAACTTTTGGGTCAGGATGCTCTGATAAGAACCACTCCCCTCCCAGCAGGTAACACAGCAAGCTGCCTACAACAGCATTTTGTTTTTTGAGGAGAGCCCTGGGTTTGGATCAGTCACCCCATGACAATTCTCTAATGGTTTCCCTCTGCATCAATCCTCCCTCAGATGAGGAATTTGAAATGGATGTCTGTCTCTAATAGACTTTCCTCAGTCTCCCCTCACACGAGCTGCCTGAGCTGCTGGCTAGAGATGAAAATCTACTCGAGCCTGCCCAGCAGCAGTTCATCAATGACAGTTGTTTCATTAGTTGATGTGAACCCACTTAAAATAAATTCTAATTAAACCAGAAACTGAAATCATACATTTTTTTGGAACACTCCTGTGCTGGTGGCATGCTCTGCTCTGCTCTGCCCCTTCCAGACCTGTTATTACTCAGTCTCTCGCCTTGTCTCTGGTGATGTATCAGACAACAACAAATAAATAGTGTTTTCATTAAAGTCTTTGCCAATCCACCAGCAGATTGAATTATTTGTCCCTCAAGGTGCACATGAATGAGAGGGAAAAGACAGAAAGGGGAAGAGAGCAGTGTGCTTCTGTCTTACCAAGCTGGAGCCAGGGTTCATCCTCTCTCTTCCTGGTTGGGATGCCTGGAAAAGGGATTTAAAGGAATGGGGCCCTCTGGGAGCTGCCTGCAGTGGCGAGGGGCAGCCAGGTGGGTGTTTGGTGCTGGCACCACTCCTGTGCCCAGGGAGGGGCTGGCAGCTCCTGAGGGCTTGTTGCCTGGAGCCAAATCTTACTTTGTATTTTTAAAATTGCAGGCTTGGGGCAGTACAATAAGTAGAAATACCAAAATTTCAAACCCTCAGGAGGAAAATTAGGTTTTGTTATTCAGCTGGGCAGGTGTCCCCAACCCCTAGGAGATGCTGCAGGGATTGGACTGGGGGCCACTTCCATGCAACACACCCAAGTATGTGCCACCATCAGGAATTCCCTGGGACAGGCTGCCCAGGGAAATGTCACTGTCCCTGCAAGTGTTCAGGAATCAGGTGGATGTGGGACTTCCTGACATGGGTTACTGGTGGGCTTGGCAGTGCTGGGCCAGTGGTTGGACTTGATGATGTTGGAGGTCTTTTCCAAGCTTAATGACCCTGGGATTCCAAATTCCCTGCTGTTGGTTGAATTGTTTGTACCACACGAGTGAAAGGCAACCCTGGAGCCTGCAATTTGTGCAAAGAGTTGGGCACCTCTGCAGTGGTGGTGGGATGTCTCCAAGGGGGTCAGGATGTGCCTGCTGCCTATCCCAGACCCTAACTGCCCTCCCAGGGACCCCCAGCCCTACCCCAGGGCCCACCTCCCATTTGGGGTGTACCAGATGCCCCAGGAGCATTTACAGCCAGTGCCTTGGTGGCCCCAGGGTGTCACACAGAGTTTGGCTGACAGCTCACAGGTACAGAAACCAGTGCTGACAGAGTGCTGGCACCAGTGCCTGGTGGCAGGGGTGGCAGTGGGGGTGCCACTCCTGTCTCCTGCCTGCCCCACTCCCCTGCCCCTTCGCTCCCACGCCAGTCCCAAGCCCCTCCCTCCATTCCTGCTCCTTGCAGTGCTGCTCTGAGGAGCTGGGACAGCATCTTGCCACCAATACAGAATTTTTTTTTTTAGGCCCAGTTCTCACAGCACACGATTTCAGAAATGCAAATGGGCCTGCCTGCAGATCTTCAGGCAGGTGCCAGGGAAGGGGAGGGAGAGAGACAGAGAGGGATGCTCTGATTTTATCAAAATCAGTTTTCCTGCCCAGGGGAGGATGGAAAGCAGCTACTCAGTCTCAGGAAGACGATTCTATTTAAACCCCAGGATCATGTTGTAGCTACTTCTTATTTACCAGACTGGAAAGTTACATTAAGAAGTTATCACTTATCTTGCAGGGGAACAGATTAAGAGTGAAGGACCATTCCCTGGTTTGCATAGAGCTGCACTTGCCAGGTTACTAAAACGACAATTGATGTAGCAGTTCAGGAAGAAATATGATTTTCATTACTATACACTGGCATCAGGGATTGTATTCTAATGGTCCCCTGTCACCAGTGAAAAGCAAAATGGCCTGTGACCACTGTAATGGAAAAAGGCTTTCTGGGGCATTTTGCATAGCATGGAGGGAACTTTATGTTTGGGGTTAGAGGGTTTTTTTTGGCTTGTAACCTCCTGGTGGCAGCATTAAAGGGGACAGCACCTGCTTTTTCTAAAGAAAGAATTCAGGGCCCCACAGTGAGAAAGTTTCTCCCCACTCATGGCAGAATGTTTATATTTGAAGTGAACTTTTATTTATGAGGTAAAACAGCAGGCTGCATTTTCAGAAGGGAGTGGTCTCCTAGAGTCTCCTCACACCTCTTTGGGCAGATGAAATAGGAAGATTGTAAGGAGCTCCCTCATGGTGCAGCTCTTTTTTGGGGTCCATTCATGCTTTTTTGGAGCCAATGGGCTTCAGGCTATAGGAAAGCACCCAAGAGCAAAAAATGCTGGTTGGGATTTAAGCTGCAGAACCTGTCTGATTCACAGGGATTGCATCCAAGCTGTGTGAGCACCATGAGCAGCCCCAGATCCTCACTGCCCCTTTCCTCTTCTTTTCCCACCATGGTCAGTTACTTAATGGAGGGAGAAAGTGTGAGTGAACACCTCACCAAAAGCAGAGCTGTGTTTCACCACAAAGTGAGATCTTCCACCCCAATATTCCTGCCTGGTTGGCTGGGAAGCAGAACCAGCCAGGCAAGAGGCAGGAGCACACAGATGGCTCACCCCACCCAGGAGAACCAAGAGCAAGATGGGAATATTGGCTATTGCACACAAATTATTCAGGGATAATTCCCAGAGGGAGAAAAGAAGAGAGTCCAAACCACATTTGTGAATTATAGAAATTCTTAATAATTGATGAATTAAAGGATTTCACTCTGAGTTTCAACAAGGAAGACGGGGAGGATGTAGCAGTAAGTGATGTGATTTTTCTCTCCTGTTTAATTACTTGACTGCTGTAAAAAACCAAACCAAGTTTCAAAGGTAACTCAAATTCCCCCATCACTAAACAGCACAGAGCCCCTCCCATCCTGTGAACTTGCAGACAGCTGGGCTGAGCAGCTTTCCTTTAAACCCACCTGAGTTAAAGACAAACAATTTAGGTCCATTGATCTGGAGCTGCGCAGCCTCCTGTTTAAACTCAGGGAGATGGAAGGAGCATAAAGCGAGTGCATAGGATTTTCTTTGCATTGCTTAGATTAAAGGACATCAGGATGAGTGGTTTGTGTGATGATCAAAAGATTCAACACACTCTGCACCTGTCACAGGTACGAGCACAATTCCTTATGGATAAAAACAGAGTGGAGCTGGCAGAGCATGAGAGACTTACAGGAAGGGATGCACAGGGAGGATATTTAAAGCAGGCTGCATGAATATAGGATTAAATGTTAGTATTGGATGATAAAATATTAATTTTGGTTAATTAGGTTGTTTCTATCATAGGGTTCCTGTTGATCAGAGCACTCCCTACCAGATAAAGAGGGTGATAGGAAATTGTCTTCATAGAAATATGAGGAAGTTTCTAAAAAGGGATTTGGGAAAAAAAATAAAACCAGTAAGTGGCTGAATCAATTAATGTTTGCAGCCAGGCCCCATTGCCTGACTGGGATGGAAAAAAATGGGAAACTCATCTAAATTTGCTGGTTTACTCTTCCTCTAGAGGGCCTGACCTGCCCATGGGAATGTGGAGTCTCTCCACTTTCTCTGCTCCTAAAATTGGACTGGAAACCTGGAGATGGGACATGAAGAGGGCTGACCTGCACTCCCCAGGTGCATTTCCATGGTCAGAGACTGTTATTCCATTGGAGCTGAACTCAGCTGGAGAGATTGCATATTCCTTTAGACCCTTTTTTACAGTTTTTACCCACTCAACCCGTTCCTGGCCCAGCACCCACCTGCAGAGCCCCAGCAGCTCTCTGACACTCAGGTTTTCCCACTGCTGTATCTCCAAGAAGCCTCCAGCAGAGGAATGATCCATGCAGGGAAGAGAGGATCCCGAGCAAAGGCTGCTGCTGCTGGGAGGGAAAATCAAGCTGGGTGATGCACACCAGATCCACCAGTCTTGCCACAAGGCTTTAGATGCCATCTGCCTGGATTTGACACATCTGGAGCCTGAAATCTTCACAGATTCCTTCTTCAGGGAAAAAAAAACCATGAGGAGTCAATCCCTCTGAAAAGAACTGCTTTGTTAAGTGATCTCCTAATGCTGAATTTCCATTTTTCCATGCTCACGGCAAGGTAAAAATAAATAAATTCAGTATAACCATTAGGCAATTAAACAATGCCTGGATCAAGATGGAAATGGGCAGGGTGCCAAGGAACAGGCAGTTGGGTGATGCTGATCTGGTGATGCATTGCATTTTACACCAATTCCTTCTCATTACACGTGCCACATCAGTGTCACTGGGCTGCCATATCCCTGGTCCCCAGGTGCATCAAAAGGCACAAGCAGAGAGGAGAAAAAAAAGCTGGCAAGGTGCAGGTGCAGTGCTTTGCTGCCAGAATTTGGCCACTGGTTTCCTTTCCTACCCAAGGACACTAAAATCAGCTCTGAAGATTTTTGTTTCTCTAGGAATTAACTCCTTAACTTTCAAGTCCTTTCTTGGACTAAAAACCCATCTTAAGAACAGGCAGATTCAAGGAGGAAGGTGCAGAAAGGGGCTGCCTGGGACAACAGGCAGGAGACAGAGGTCTCCAGCTGGCCTGAATCCCATGGATGAGGCAGTGCAGATGTGCTCCCTGTGCTTTCACCTGCATGGACCATTCCATGTCATTGCCCCACTGTGCTGTGCCAGCCAGGGGAACCTGCAGCCAATGCCACACTTGGATTTTCAAATCATCCAAGCTGTCCAGAAGAGTCCATGGCTCAGTGACAGCTTTTGGAAAACCCAGCACCAGCCTTGGAGGAGGTTGTGGGTGTTAAGAACTCCAGCAATCTGAAGTACCCCAAAAAACCAAAGAATTAGCCCTGAATGTCACTTGTCCCTCCAAGTATCTGCCAAGCTGGGTCTAAATCCCCTCTGGCAGCCAGTCAGCTTTTGTAACCCTGCTTTGTACCCCTGCTTTGATCATTGCTGCTTCCACTGAGCCAGCCCCATCCAGCCTGGCCTTGGACACTTCCAGGGATCCACAGCTTCTCTGGGCACCCTGTGCCAGGGCCTCCCCACCCTCACAGGGAACAATTCCATCTGCATATCTAATTAAATTTCCCCTCTTTCAGTAGGAATTTTTTCTGATTTCAGCAAGTGCTTCACTGAAGCAACACATTCCAAGTAGGGATTCTTCCCCTAGCTGGTCACTGATGCACAGCTCCAACTTGGAGCATTTGACAATCTGACCAAGTGTCCCTCCTTCCCAACACTCCATGCCCAAGGCCAGGCTGGATGGGGCTTGGAGCACCCTGGTCCAGTGGAAGGTGTCCCTGCCCATGGCAGGGGGTGGATTGAGATGGGCTTTAAGGTCTCTTCAGCCCCAAGCCATTCTGTGGTGCTGTGACACAGAAGCAGCCACCAAGAGTGACCCTGGGCTGGCAGGTGGGCACGCACCACGGGTACCCCTCTCTCAGCCCTGGGAAATAAAGGCATGCCAGGGCTGAGCTTGGAAAGGGTTATTCTTCATAGAGGAAAAAGAATACTTAAGACTGCAAAACTTCTTTTGACAGGGTTGTCTTTTAATTACCCTGTGGAATGATAAAATCCCAGCACTGAAAATGTGTCTTTACAAATCTCTAGCTGGAGTAATTAGTCCCATGCCTGGCTCTCCTGAGAGATTATTGCTGCCTTCTTTTCAGATTACTTACCCAAATAGAAGTGGAATCATTGCTATGTTTGACAGTGAGATATAAAATATCAGATAAAGCTGTTAAAATACTGTTTCACACACTGTGTTTCTGCAGAGTAAGGAAGCATCTGCTCTCTTGGTATCAGCAGCAGAGCTGAGCAGAAAATTCACAGCTGAGGGCCGAGATGAATCTCACTTTTTTTTTTCCTATTTTTTTGTTCCTGGTCATTCCTAGAAAGATCCAAGTAATCAAGAATTGATTTGTTATTCAAATACTGAATAATATTTGCATCTGTGTCCATTTTAAGGCTTGAATGTATTGGTGGGAGTTTGGGTGAGCCCCTCTTCTGGTCTGAGGAGCTCAGCCAAAACATTTATGTGATAAAGGCAAGGGAGTAGCACTGAAACCCACAAAATCCAAGTCTTGTGACACCAGGCAGAGATTTCAGGAGAAAACCTCTGTAAAGTCTCAGTGCAGAGGTATTTACAGGGGATGCAAACACAGGTAACATTGCTCCTGTTATATCCTTAATGGATGCACTCAGAAGGAAGTTTCTCAGTAGATATGGCACAGATCTGCAGTGAAGTTACAGTTGCTATTTATTACTTTCTAGGGAAAGGAAAAAAACCCCTTTCTTTGGGAATGAAAGTGCTTCCTACATTATGTCAGGCTGCTGAGCTCACAATGCTCAGCAATGCATTAGTGACAATCCTTGTCAGTGGCTGAGCTGCTGTGCAGATCCCACCCTGGTTATTTCCTGCTTTTCTCACCCACAGGGCAGATTTATGCCCATGGGAGGGTGTTCCCCAGGCTGCTGTAGGTGATGTTCTGGCTGCAGGAGCAGGGTGTGCACTGTCCAGGCCACAGCCCCCTCAGGGAAGGAGCATTCCAGCCCTGCCTCTTCAACAGTCTTTTTCCTGCCATCTCAAATAAATGTTTTTGTGTCATTCTCACTCTTCCCAAGGCATCTTTTGTGTCTCATTGACTTCTGATGTAACTCAGCATCACAATGGAGACATTCTCTGCACCACCAGAGAGACAAGGAGAGCTCAGGCAGCTCAGCAGGATGAGGAACCAGCAACTATCCTGTGTCCAGGGAAATTAAAATTTCTGCTCTGAAAGTCTCTAGTCTAGTCCATACACTCAAGTAGGTCCAGCTGCAGCAAGTTCTTCAGGACCCTCCTCCTGGAGTCCCAAACCTCTCTGGAAACAGAGACCCCACAGTTTCTCTGAGCCTCAGCTTCCATGGTTCACCTCCACGGGTGACATCATTACTTTTATAACTAAGCAGAGCTTCCCTGGTGCCTTTCATTCTCCCACCATGTGCCTTTGGGAAGAGCCTGACCCATCTCCCGTGCCCCTTCTCAGCTGTCAGCAGTGAAACCTCCCCTGGCCCCCTCTCTGGGCTGAACAGAGCCAGCCCAGCCCTCAGCCTCCCCCCAGCTGTCCCCTGCTCCAGCCCTGGGCACCTTGGCATCCCTCACTGGGCCCACCCCTGTCCAGGGGCATCACTTTCCTTGTCCTAGGCTATCCCAAACCAGGCACAACACGGAACACAGCTGTTTTCCCACTCTGGCAGTCAGACTAGGGCTGTCTGGGTGAAAACCAGGAATGCTGACCTGCTGGGAGCACAGACACCTCCAACCCCTCACTGCCTCTGGACCTGCTGCTGGCATCAGAGACTGACCACAGCCCCATCATTCCCCCACCCCTTCCTGCTGCTTCCCACAGCCTGGAGGGGGGAAACACAACCATGTGGAAAAGGCTGGAGCTCCTCGGTGCAGCTGGGCTCTGCCGGGATGCTCCTGCAGCTCCCCTCGGAGCTCAGGCTGGGACAGGCACAGCCCACACAAGCCAGTCCCACGGGTTTGCTGCACTAAGGATCGTGGGCCCAGGGATCTGCCCACCCCTCTGCCCCGACACCCGTGTCCCCAGCACTGCTGCAGAGCCCCAGGCAAGGTCACCCACAGGGCCATGCTGCATTATTGGTGATAATTGGTGGCAGGCACTAATTCCAGCCAGCATGAAGGCGAGAGCACAAGCTGCTTCCCTTTATTGCATTTGATTACACTTTTTTGTTTTTGCATGATTCCCTGCAGTAAGTAGCTCATAATTAACAGCGGATGAATAACATTTCTGCCACTCTGAGCATTAAGTTTTCTCACAACAAATGCAAACATAATTGCCATTACACAGCGCCCTTATCGGAGCGAACACGCCGCCGTTGGGATGAGGGAGATGTACTGATAGGCACAACTTCCACAGCTGCCTGGGGATGAGAAAAAACGCTGGTGGCTGAGGGGCTGGAGCTGCTGGGCACGCTGATCCAGCTTCCTGCAGCATCTCCTGGCAGTCCTCTCCATGGGCTCACTGCCAGGAGCAGCTCATGGGCTCTGCAGAAGAGGAATCTGAGAGTCACAGAATGGGTTGGGTTGGAGAGACCTTAAAGCTCATTCCATCCCATCCTCTGCCATGGGAAGGGACACCTTCCACTGTCCCAGGCTGCTCCAAGCCCCATCCACCCTGGCCTTGGGCACTTCCAGGGATCCAGGGGCAGCCACAGCTGCTCTGGGCACTCTGTGCCAGGGCCTACCCACCCTTCACCTTCTGCTGCTGCTTCTGCTATGAAGCCTTCTTGGAAAGGCCGCTTTGGTATTTCTCCTTTTTTCTTTTTTCCCCTTTTCTTTTTATTTTTTTATCCTCCTTCAGTAGGTTTGGGTAAAATAGAGACTCTTCAACCATATCAGCACTGCTCTGCCCAAATCTTGAGTCTTTCCATTTGTACAGTGATAGTTTGCCCCCAGAGGGAACAACCTGGAGGATCTCTCCATGCTTTGCTGGTTTGCTCCTGTAAAAGTCCCAGATTCACAGTCACTGCCATGATGCTGGTGTAATATCACAGACAAAATGTTTAGGGAGGATATAATTGCCAGTTGCTTCATGAGCTGCCTCCCAGCATCTGACCTGGACTCTTTGAATGTGAATTCTCATCACAGGATAGGAGAAATAATGACTTTATTCTGAGGACAGGCTGTGTCCTGGCTGTAATTCCCAGGCAAATGGGAGCACAGAGCACAGGCAAAACAGAAAATGCTGAACTACACTGATGGGTTTCAGGAAAGAGCTTCCTCACCCATGTGCTGGGTGTAATTAGCACTCATTAAAACTACTCATTATACAGACACTCCCAGAGGCCCTGGCAAGATTTCTGCTGGGCACTGAGCAAATCCATGGAGAGAAACTCCCTGCTCCCAAGCCTCAATATCTGAAAAGTGAATCTCTCAATGGCAAGGAATTCAATCAGTTCTGAGGGGCAGATTGATCACCTCTCCCAAGTGATGCACAGTGGAGTTTCCTGCACAGGTAGAGAGCAGGGCTTGGTGTCACAAAGACTCCTCTGTTCCAGTTCTCCTCCATAAAGAATCATGGATCTTTCAGGCTGGATTTCCAGATCTTTCAGGCTGGAAAGCACCTCCAAGATCATCGAGTCCAGGCTATGATTGATCCTCACCTTGCCACCCACACCAGAGCTCTGAGGGTTTCTTGAATACCCAACAAATTGATCACCTGGCTGGGTATTTTCCTATAGCCAGGCTAAAAGAGACTCCTTTTCCCAAGGAATAGACATCCACCACACATCCAAAACTGAGCTCTGATATCCCACCCCCCTTTGGAGCAATGATGTTGGAGGCCCCACACTAATGGGGCACCATCACCCTCCAGGTGAGCCCCCATCCCCACACTCTGCATCCAGGGGCTTCCTGACCCTGGGCACCTGAACATCCAGAAAAATAACTATTTCACCTTTTGGAAGCTTTGTTGGAATCCTGTTGCCATCTCCCAAGCAACCTGAGCCAGCTGCAGGCTCATCTACTCACAGGTTTTAGAAAAGCTGGATTAGAAACAAGCAGAAAGTTACAGAAGTAAACCAGTTTCTCATCATGTTACTCCAGGGTGGCTGTACCTACCCAGGGATGCCCTGTGTAACTACACCTGGAGTTACAACCACTCTGTCTTTGGACAGCTCCTGCCAGACCCTCCCAAAGCCAATTTCATTTTTATTTGTCAACCACAAGCGATGAGCTGCAATCCAAATACAACACAAGTGAAAACCACTCCTCCCTTTGGGATTTGCAGCCTTTAAAGGATTTAAAGCATGCCTTCCAAAAAGTTCCCAGGGCTTGGAGGTGGATGGTCTGCTCCTCACACAAACTCTGGGGATTTACAGGCTGTTTTCACAGTGGCCACAGGCCATGGAGCAGCAAAGGGAGAGGTGGAACTTTGGTGACAGTCTGTCAAATGATGTGGGGGCACACCCTGTCCCCTGTAATTTGCATGTGGATGTCATCAAAAGGCTGCCACCACACAGCAGTGATGTAACAGGCTCAGGATTTGTCACAACAAAGTACTTTTTCTAATTAAAAAAATAGCCCTCTGTGTTTCTTGAATACTATAGGAGTACCTAAAAAGCCAAAAGTGAACAAAAAGACATCCAAGATCTTTTGAAAATGAAGAATTCTCTTGATAAATACATCTCTTAATGAAATACAAGCAATTAAACTAAAAGCCCTATCGAATACTGCTTGTCACTCCACACATCAACATTTAATTGAATTTTTTCCATCCCCTGGTCCTTTTTCCCTGATAAACAAATTCATTCACAACGGATCAGGTTTCACTAACCCAGAAACCAGATGATAGTCAATCAACTAATTGACACAACAAAGACATTTATATGAAAAAAAAAAATTGTCTAATTAAAGCTGAACTGAAATTTAACGATACACAGACATCTTATAGTAATGAACAATCTTCTTGTACTAATTATTTGGAGTTTAACCCTTTCCCTTCTGGTCACTGAAATCATTAGAAGGATGATGCAGGCAGAGGCAGTGCTGAAGCTGCTGTGTTCATCCAAGAGTTTGCAGAGTTCCTGGTGGAGCAGGAGGCACCTGGATGACCCAAAATCTCCTTGGTTGCTCTGGGTTAAATCAGTTAAGTGCCATTGTCACCTGTTTTTCTTCTTCCCTGCCTGCCCCATGGTGCTCATACCTGTGAGAGTCCCAGACAGATGACAGAGAGTGTCCCAAGATGGATGGATGGATGGATGGATGGAGGATGGATGGATGGATGGATGGATGGATGGATGGATGGATGGATGGATGGATGAGGGATGGATGGATGGATGGATGGATGGATGGATGGATGGATGAGGGATGGATGGATGGATGGATGGATGGATGGATGGATGGATGGATGAATGGATGGATGGATTATGGGTGGATGGATCCATGGATGGATGGACTCTTTCTCCTCTCACTGCAAGGCATCAGAAGCCCTTGGGAACTTCATCTGGCCCAGCACCACAAAAATTACTCCCACAGAGTGACCCCAATCCCAGCCCTGCCTTCAGTGAGAGCTCTGTTGAGCATTTTGGCAGGACAACAGAGCCCAGCCCCTCACTCAAAATGTACCAAATCATTGAAAACACTTGGAATTTTATCTCATGCTTAAGAGGTTTCCTGAATAAAGTTGGGCTTGAGTATGTGATTAACTTTCAGCAGGTGACTGAATGTTTTATTGAATCAGGGCTTTGGTCTGCCACCAACCTGGGCCAACTCAAGAGAGAAACTGAAAACCTCTCAATGTCTAAAGTGAAAAATTCAGAAGCTGAACACATAAAGGGAAGCACAGCAGATACTTCATCCCTAAAGCACATCAAATCTTAAATATATTTGTAAAAACATGGAATCATAGATTGTCCTGAGCTGGAAGGGGTCATGGAGCCCAGCTCCTGGCCCTGCCCAGACCCCCCAACAAGCCCACCCTGGGCACCCCTGGCAGCGCTGTCCCAACGCTCCTGGAGCTTTGGCAGCCTCGGGGCCGTGCCCATTCCCTGGGGAGCCTGGGCAGTGCCAGCACCTCTGGGGAAGAACCTTTCCCTGATCTCCAGCCTGACCCTCCTGGCCCAGCTCCAGCCATTCTCTGGGTCCTGTCACTGTCACAGAGAGCAGAGATCAGAGCTGCCCCTCGGGAGGAGCTGCAGCCCCTGATGAGACCTGACCTCAGTGTCCTCTTCTCCAGCCAAACCAAGCAAGTGGAGAGGTCAGGGAGAGACCCTTGGAGCTGCTGCAGTGACTGAGTTGGGGCAGTGGTCCATGTCCCTCAGCAGGAGGAGGGCTTCACCTACACATCCTCAGTGGCTGGATCCTGGGGGCTCCCGGAATGTGTGGAACCAGTCCTGATCAAAGCAGGGTAGAAAAACGTCCCCAAAATAATGAGCAGCCATTTGTGAAAAAGCCAAATAGAAGGAAGAGAGAACAGCTCAGCAGAGGAATAAGAGAGAAGTTTTAAAGCTGTCTAATTGTTCGTGCAAGCTGAACCCATGAGGGTGTCAAGTGCCTTTTCCCTTCCAGCTCCTCCTGCACGCAGCACTCCGGCCCTTGCTGCTGCTCTTGGCTCTCTCATCAAGAAGTAGCTATTATTTTCACAATCATTTTCTAGTGCACTTTACACCACTAACAGAGCAAGCTGTTGTGAATGGTCATTTTGCTTCCAGGCAAGTTTGGACACAAACAGCACTGAGCTCTTTCACCAGCTGAAAACACCCCGGGCTTCTCTCCCTGCCTGAGGGTTTGGAGCTTGCCAAGTGCCCAGGGCAATCCTGAGCCACGCTGCTCCCTGTGCCCTGCCACTGCTCTGACAACTCATTTATGCTAAAGAAAAGTTAATGGGGCACAGAGGGAAGGGGAAAGGGGAATTAGAAGCTCTGACAGACTCCTTCAGGTAATTATGGTTTTTCTATCTAAAAATTACAACTGCTCTGGAAATGTCACTTTATTCTGCTGTGTTTGGGATAAGTGTGAATGGAGAAGAGGTGGTCCTGCAGGGGAAAGCTTTGTCTTCCAACAGGTTTGTCAAAGGTGGAATTGCTGCTGCACTGCTTGTGACCAGGAAGAAATCAGCTTCTGGCCATTGCTGAACCCAAGGGATTTAAAGATACAAGAGCACACAGCTGGAACAGCTGGATGAGATCCTTCCTCATCATCCCAAAGCAGAGGTTCCCCATCTCCACCCACCAAGGAGCTCAAAGCCAGGTAGCCTGGATAGGAGGTGACTTGGAAAAGCCTGAGGCTGCTGGAGAGGACAAAGAGACAATGCATGAGAACCTCCCCAGAAAGTCTTTTTACACAGAGCCCTCAGTGATGGAAACAGCTTGTCCTGATCCCTGAGTGCTCCCAGCCCTCTCCCCAACACCTCAGCCCACCAAAACCCCCTCCCCATCCCAACCCTCACCCCCCAAAGGCAGAGGCTGTGGTGGCACTGGGACATGCCAGCAGAAGGCTATGACAGCACCCCCATGCCACCCAGCAGGCAGAGATGACAACTGTGTGAGCACACTGAGACCAAAGAGCCCTCCAGAAATGTGACAGGAGTGTCTGCAGCACCTGCAGAAACCCCTTCCCAGACCCTCAGGAGTCGCTCCTGCCTCCTGTGGAAGAAGGAACACCAATGAGAGAGGCTGCAGGGCTTGTCTGCAGTGCAGCTGAATTTTCCCTGATATATTTAGACATATTTCTTGACATTCCCAGAGATGGCAGACTGACAAATGCAAGTACTCCAAGGGTTAAGCGCTTTTAAATGTCTTGGGAGTTATTTGCAAAGCTATTACTTCTGAGTTTGTTAATAAATCAGGATTTAATACACCTGAGTTACATTATCTCCCAGTTCTAATGTATAAATCCTGTCACTAAACCTTCAGGCCCAAGTGCTGTGTGCTTTTAGTCTTAGCTTTAGCTACCTGGTTTCTAAAACGTTGGATTGTTTCACAAGTCAAGAGATGGATTTTTAAATCCTTCACATCTCTCAGCAAGTATACAAATCTGTGTCTGGAGTTACAAATCCGATCAGAAGGGTTGTAAATCCTACAAAAGATTTATTTGAAAAAGTTTTCATTTACAAATTCTTGCTTTGCCTCTGGGACGTGTAAGTGACTTATTTGCCAAGGAGGATTCGGCAGCCCTGGGTTAGATTGAGAAATCCTTCCCTTTGCTCATCACACACAAGGCTGGGTAAATCCTCACCCAGCCAGTCTGTAGCTGTCTCCCAAGTGAAGTTTAAGGTTTTCAGGGAGCTCCAAAAGTTCACTGGAGAGGGATGGATGCTCTGGAGGGGTGTCAGCCTCCTGGGTCAGGCACAGTCTTGGGATTCCCGGGCTCTGGAGATGCCTCCTGTTCCCACTGTGAGAGGGAGCCACAGCTCACAGGAAAGGCTTCATAGTCAGAGTGCTTGGGCTTGATGCACCTGCCCTGGATGTGGACACGAGGATCACCAGCATCCTCAGGAGTTTGGTTGGTCAGTGAGGGGTAGGAGTGCTGCAGCCAGGTGCCATCCCCACTTGTCCCTTTTTGCTGTTTGTCCCGCTGGAGGAGGATCTCATGGGATGGGAGCAGCTACAGGAACAGCTGTCACTGCTGAACAGGGGTGACACCCAGCAGTGATGGCTCTGAGTGCCTCAGGGTGGGCAGTCACAGCACAGGATGCAGGCACAGCCTGAGCAGGATCCCATCCCAGACCATCCCCACACCCAGCTGGGCCTGGCAAAGCCAGAGCAAGGCTGGGCAGAGCCACACCACCACTCACTCAGGTGGACTCAGGCTTCCAGCACGTTTGTTTCCTGCCAGGAGGAGGCTGTCATGCTGGGAAAATAAGGATGGATGTGGATGTGGATGTGGATGTGGATGTGGATGTGGATGTGGATGTGGATGTGGATGTGGATGTGGATGTGGATGTGGACGTGGGTGTGGAGGGAAGGCAGCTGAGCTGCAGCACCCACCTGGGAATGCCTCAAACCCACCTCAACTGCAGAGTGAAACCTCCAGCACCTCTCACTCTGCCCCTGAGCCAGTTTCCAGGGCTCTGTCTCCTCTGTAGGCACTCCCATAACCAGAATGGAATAGAGTAGTTTAAAAAAATTGAGAAGATCAGTTTGGGTTACGTCAAATATTTGACTTTTAAAAATCATTTGTTTTTTACTTTGCTGCTTCACTTTCTGGTTTCAGGCCCTTCCATTCACCTTAGAAAATTGTACTGAGACATGGACCTCTGAGGACATGGAGGCAAATACAAAATGAGATAAAAAAAATAATCAGGGAGGTTTTATCAAAAGTAGAGCACATAAAACTAATTTAATATCATTTTAATAGGAAAATAGAGAGGAGCAGAGGAGCTAATCTGTCTAGGTTTAGACAAAATATTGCATACAGAGCCTGATGGGAAATCAGTCTTTCAATAGAGATTCTTCCCAGAATCTCCATGGAAAGAGTTACAGGAGTTACACAGGGGATGTGGGTCCAGCTGAAGGGAAGGCTGTGCAGAATGAAGTTACCAGCCAGGAGAGCAGAGCCAAAAGGAGCTGCTCAGGGACCTGCCTGGGGGTCTTCATGCAAAAATCAGGTGTGTGCTTATGAAATGGGGGAGATGATGAAGTTAGAAGTTATTGCCAGTGCTGAAGGAGTCTGGGTTGCCAGACTAGAAATGTGGAAATGGATCCCAACACAGAACACGGTCGGGCCACAACTTCTGCCTTGCTTGTCCTGGGCTAACCCCATGAGTAGAATGGGGCTCAGGAATGCCATTTTCCCAGGAAAAGAAAGAGTAGAGGGGTTTTCTCTGTAGGATGGGAAGTGGTCTGGTGTCCAGATGATGTGGCTGTGGTGGGAGAAGACACCAGCAATGCCAGGGCAGCCAGTGCTGCTCTGTCCTTCTGTCCCACAGGGCTTTGGGAGGTGGCCGGGGCTGCATGGACCAGGCTGGGCCTGTGGGGCTGGAGCTCAACCAGGCTGGAGGTCAGAGAATCTGAGAATCATGGCTTGGGTTGGGTTGGAAGGGACATTAAATCCCACCCCATCCCACCCCTGCCATGGCAGGGACAGCTTCCACTGTCCCAGGGCGCTCCAAGCCCCATCCAGCCTGGCCTTGGGCACTGCCAGGGATCCAGGGGCAGCCACAGCTGCTCTGGGCACCCTGTGCCAGGGCCTGCCCACCCTCACAGGGACAAATTTCGTCCTCTCTAATCTAAATATTCTCCCTGCCAGTTTGAAGCCATTCCCCCTTGTCTTGGTACTCCAAGCTCTTGTGAATACTTTCTCCATCTCTCTTGTAGGCTCCTTCAGGTACCAGAAGTGGTTGAGAAAAGATGGTCAGCACCCTCCTCTGACCTCCAGGTCCCAAAGACACGGCTCTGAGCCACAGGAGAGTGCATCCAGCCATCCCAGGGATCCTGGAGGTGCAGATTCCCTGGAGAGCTGGCTCCCTGTGCCCCAGGTTGGGGGTGTGTTTGAGCACAGCAGCAAATAAACACCATCCCCTTCTTTGGTCCACAGCAATAAGAGTGGGCTAATGTGATATGGCACTTCTTAATTATTGGATCACCAACATCAAATAAAAGACATATTAAACCTTCCAGGAACGGATGCAGCTTTAAACTTTGGCTTTAAATTAAAATAAAAAATCCCCAAAGCTGCTTCAGTGCTGCTTCTCTGCGCGCCTGAAAATCAGAAATGGCTTTGCCATCTCATAGTGCTTCTGTTTGTCCATTCTTCCTGTCTCTGTTTTCATGTTTTCATTTTTCTATGGCTGTGTGGAACACATTTCTCAGTTAAGTACTTGCTTTTGAGAGTTGTTGCCATAACAACCGTTTCATTCCACGATATGCACACTATCTCTGAAATACAGAATTTCTCCTTAAAGGAGCATGTGCCACACACATCAAAGAGGAATATGGACTCATTATTTTTACATTATTTTGTGGGCAAATAGATGTTTTCCAATACAGTTTTTTATTTTTTTCTTTTCTAACTGGATTTTCTTGTTCAGTGAAACTATGGGTTTTTTAAGCATTCCTATCTCATAGTATAATTTTTTTGCCTGAAACCCAGAATATTAGAAGACAAAAATCTTTATTGTAGTTTCTTTTCTCCAAAGGTCTGAGAGAACTATGCTGCAGTTAATGCATTTAAAACCCATCTTATTAGACAGAAAAATTATGTAAATAAAATCCATTAAAAATGCATAGTTCTTGAAGTAAAACCTCAATTTTCCTGCATGAATTGATTGTGGAAGAAGGGAAAGGGCCAAGAATAGGTTGCTTCATTTTTTAGTATCTTGTTTTTGGTGGTCTCTGCAAGAAGCATTATGTGTGCAACTGAGCAGCAAGTTTTTTCCCAAAAAATGTCTCACAAAAATATTCTCTTTCTGAAATGTCAGGCGTTGGGAATGAGATGATCTTTAAGGTCCCTTCCAACCCAGGCCATTCTGTGCTCTGATGTGCTGCTCAAACACGAGTCTTGTGGTTTGCTCACCACGGAGGTGTGAAGCCATGAGCACCAGAGAGAGTTTGGGATTTGTAGATTGATTTCTAGGATCCTTAGGAAATTCAAGCTTTGCATTGCAAACCCAGGGAGATCACAGCTATAAGAGCTCAAGGCCAGGGAGGATGGAGCTCTGAGCATCCTGCTCTGGTGGAAGGTGTCCCTGCCCATGCCAGGGGGTGGAATGAGATGGTCTTTAAGGTCCCTTCCAAACCATTTTGTGATTCTGGGATGGAGGAGGCTGTTCCTTCCAACCCCATATCCCATCACCTGCATCGCTTCCCCCACCGCGGGTGATGGACACCGCAGAGCCACCACGCAACTCCTGCATCAGTGTCAGAGCCGTCACATCCCTCCTGTCCCTGCTGCCCTGCCCTGCCCAGGGGCTGCCCCAGCCCTCCTGTCCCTGCCCAGGGGCTGTCCCATCCCTCCTGTCCCTGCCCAGGGGCTGTCCCAGCCCTCCTGTCCCTGCCCAGGAGCTGTCCCAACCCTCCTGTCCCTGCCCAGGAGCTGTCCCAACCCTCCCGTCCCTGCCCAGGGGCTGTCCCAACCCTCCTGTCCCTGGCCAGGGGCTGTCCCATCCCTCCTGTCCCTGGCCAGGGGTTGTCCCAGCCCTCCTGTCCCTGCACAGGAGCTGTCCCAGCCCTCCTGTCCCTGCACAGGAGCCAGCACATCCCTCCTGTCCCTGCTGCCCTGCCCTGCCCAGGGGCTGTCCCAGCCCTCCTGTCCCTGCCCAGGAGCCATCAGAGCCCATGGCCCTCTCGGAGGTGACCCCGCGTCCCGCAGCATCACTGTCACAGGCGGCAGTGACACCCCTGCCCCGGCGCACACCCACGGCACGGTGACACCCCAGGGCCACGTCAGAGTCAGCCGTTGTCACAGCCCCTCGCGGTGACAGGGCCATCAGCCCGCATTACCATCAGGAGGGGGGAAGCTTGGGAGCCCTACAGCACGGAGCCGGCAATACTCCCCAGATCCCAAAGGCGTTTAGCTCGCTCTCGCACCAAAATCTCTCTCTCGAGCCACAGCACAGCCTGCTCCCAGCCTTGGAGCAGCCAGGAATGCAGGCTGGGAGCAGGAATCTGCATCTGCACTTCACACCAGTGCACATTTTAGCTGACGTTTACAGGCTGACAAGGCCAGGAGTGGAAGGATGTGGTAGCTAAAAATGCTGCCAGGACAGGAGCTGGAAAAGTGCTTGAAAGGTGACTTGTACTGCAAGTGGTGGGTGCTGGGGAGGGGAGGGCAGCCAGAAAACACCTTTATTTCTGACGTTGTCTGGTCTTGCTTCCAGCTCTGAGAGGAAAAGATCCATGAATTGGTGCCCCATGCCCTGGGGAAAGAAGTTGGACCAATCACTCATTCATGGCCTCTCCTTCCAAAGCCAGCTCTGGACAGCAATGCTGGATTTTACACAAATCATGTAGTGAGAAAGGGACCACAGGGGAAGTCAGAACCCCAGGTCAGTTCTGAAGGCTGGGAGAGAGCAAAATTTAAGCTCCAGGATCACAAAAATACAGAGTAGCTGCAGCAGGGGTGCTCCCTTATGCAAAATATTCCACATGGGGTGTGCATCAGCACGGGGGTTCTGCACCTCACACATGATTCAGGACAGATCCACCTTGTCAGTTCTGTTGTGAAGCATCCCAAGTGGTTTGTGTGGTCCCAGAATGAGAGAGAGGAAGGGGATCTGTCCTTCAGGAGTCAGGGACTTGGTCCCCAGGATGTGCAGAAGGTCCCATAGACAGAAATGTCTGACTCTGTCAGGTAACCAGCAGCAGAAGTGTTGAGGGAGCCGGGGATGGAGGCAGAGAAAATTCAGTCATTTATCAGGAAACATGGCTTTTTAAGGGCCATATCACAGCTCTCTCTGACCTGCAGCTTCTGCCAGCATCTTCTACATTTCTGGCTCACATCACCCACGGCATCTCTCTGACTATCTGTGGATTGGAGGTGTCTCTAAGAGCCACTCCAGATCTCCTCTGCAACGGACAGAGGACAAGAGGGAGGGATGTACTCTGTGAAATCCAACTTCCTTTGCACTGGTGGGGTGCAGGGCTCTCCCAGCCCAGCCCAGGAGATGGCTGCTGGTCCTGAGCGAGCCCTGGTGCTGCAGGCAGATCCCTCCCTGTGGCATCTTGCCCCAGCACCCCCCTCCTCCATGGCCAGTGGTCACTCTCCCTCGGTGTCCTCGAGCACCCTGCCAGTCACAAGCCCTTTGGAGGCACAGCCACCTCCTCTAGCAGCCTGGGACAGAGCCACCTCCTGCAGCAGCTCCCTGGGAGCTGCTTTGAACCCTCTGCCAGCAGGAACATTCCATTGATTTATTAATGAAGGGTGCTCACAAACACATGCTGGTGTGCTCCATGAAATAGCCTTTAGCTCGTGCTGATTACTCATGTTTTACATCAGCCTGATGTTTTCTAGATGTGTTTCAATCAATACAATGGCCTTTTTAGCAGACATTACCGCTGCCTTTGGCTAACCAACCATCACATTTCTTCTCAAGTGCCCATTTGCATCAAACTAACCCCAAAGATGCATCAGCTCTCCTTTGACTGCCACCTGAGCTGACGCAAACGTTCCCATTTAGGTTTCAAAATGCCTTGCACGCTCAAGCTTCCTTGCTGAGAGCTTCAGACAAGATGTTGGATGTGTTGTGTCATTCATGTCAGAGTAATTCTCCACACAACTTTCCTCAAAACCACAGCATGAATATTCAACTCACTCTTCTTTTCCCCAGACTCAACGTTTGCCTACGCTAGGCTTTGGGGTCAAGGCAGCTCCAAGAGGTAAATGCCAGCAGTCAGCTGAGAACAGGGGAAATGTTTTGGCTGAGCACATGTGGAGTTGTGCACTGATGTGGTTTCATCCCTTCTGGTACCCATGGTGGCTGTTTCCAGGTCAGCTCAAATTTGGCCCCCAGATCTGCTTTGCTCAGCACCAGATAACCTCTGCTCCTGGATGCCATCCAAGGTTTCATCCAAGGTTTTCATTGGGAAGCAATGGTTATGGTATCTGAGTGGCCTTTGGAAATATAGTAGCAATTTAAAAATTTTTTAATTTTTAAATTTTTAACTTTTTTTTTAATGTTGGATCCTGTCTTTGAATATCCAGCAATCCTTAAGGTTTGCCATTATAGTAATATGTGGCAAATGGCTCAGCTCCTAAAGCAGCATAATTGTCCTTTTGATCACCATTCCAGTTACTCCAGCCAAACCCAACCATCCTTGCCACCAACTCTGTTTTTAATGCTCCAGCTGCACTTTTATTGTTTGGGTCACCCTGGCCAAACCTGCAATTCCACATTTCCCTGGAAGGGCACAGAGCATTTTGCCCGTTTTTAAGGCCCATTCTTCGTTGGTAGTAAAACACACACTGTTAAATAACACAGCTGTTGTCTTCATTTGTTCAGGAGTGAAGTGAAAGTAAACAAGGAAGGGAGGGGGAAGGGACCTTCTTGTGCTGACGTTGCTTCCACACACACACCATGGACAAGCTTCCCAAGTCCAGTGTTCCCTTATTTAGATGCTGACTTTGGTGAATTCCTCTGGGCATTTATTTAGACACCGAGCATGACAGAGTGACAGAAGACCAAGGACAGTGCCACTCCTGCCTCACCCTCCCACCTCCCACCCCTCCTTCCCCACCAGTCACACAGGCCATCCAAGCCCACAGTGATTTTGGCACCAGGTGGGACAGCTGGACCCTCCCCACCCAGGTGCCTTTGAGGCTTGCTGAGCAGAACGATGTAAAACACAGGGAATGAGATGGAAGGGGGCTTGGCAGCAGGATGTCTGACAGCCCCAGGGAGATGTGGTGCTTTCAGGCAGTAGCTGTGCCACCAGACCTTCAGCAGAGGAGCAGGTGCTGCCTTAGGAACCAGTTAGACATGAGCAAGTACCAGAGCACCATGGGCACCAGCCAGTGAGGGCTTTCATCCCTGAATTGTGGGAAGCCCATGCTGGACAGAGATCACTGAGTTATCTTCCCTTCACAACGTTCTCTGGAGCAGCAGGGGTTGTGTGATCCAGATCCAGCCACACTCCAGTGCTGCCTTGCTGAGGAGCTGTTTGCCTCTTTTCCTGAAATGCTTTGTTTTTCCTCATGTTCAACATTTACTCTGGACCTGAAAACATGTTTCACACCAAGCAGCCCAGAAAACTCCTGCTGCCAGCCACCAGCTCTTCCAGGTATCAGCATTCCTATTGCTTAAATTCCCTGTAAAAACCCAGAGCTGCTCTGTCTTTGAGGTCTGTACAAACACACACCACTGCAGCTCCAGAGGAGCCCTGGAGCTCCAGAAACCAGGGACAGACTGGATATCTAAACACAGACATGTTCTACCACAGAAATGGGATAGCTGAAAATTCCTCATGGAATGGGACCTATGGAAGACCCACTCCCTCGACACTCTGAGGCACCTTAGATTTCTGTCTTAAGGCACTTTATTCACAAACCCCTGCTTCTGTTTTGGCTTCCAGTGAGACTATTTGAATGGTGGTCCAGGACCTGCAGAACACCTGCACCCCACATGTAGTGGGTGCTGTATATGAGGACAATGGGGTAGGAGTGTGGTCAAAAACTGGCCTAAGCTACGAGTGGTTTGAAAAAATATCATAGAAAACTTTGGCAACAGAAATATTCCTGCAAGTAACCTAGATTGACAGGATGAGGGCATATTGACTGGCCCATAAAGGACTCTGCTCCTTGCCATGAGCCCAAGGGGACCTTTACTTCTGGCATGGCTGTTTCCAAAGTCCAGTATAACAGTGGACTGATGAGAAACTTCGTGGCCTCCTGCACTGTGAAAGCTGAGAACTGCAATAGGAAAGGGAGAGGGGAAGGTGGGGCAAAAAGGCATCTGTGAGTATCGGTGTGTGGGACTGGGCAGGGAGCTTGACTGCTATTTTTACCAGGAGCTATCAGCTCATCTAACATTTCTGAGCCAAAACCAACTTTCTGAAGGCAGCTAAAGTGGATCTAGATCATCATCTTGTCTGCAGTCTGTTGCTCTCCCATGAGAAGAGGGAGGAGAGCCTCACCTCTGCATGGGCAATAGAGAGGATGTGTTAATTATACCTTTATTCCATGAAGACAGTGAAAAGCAAATCCAAGTCCGAATCCTAGGTGGGCTCTCAGCTTGGGGAGAACTCCCTCATCCCACTGCTCCAGCCTGGAGCTGTCTCTGTGCTCTGGTGAGCTGCTTGCCCTGGTTCCTGTCACTGAGGTGACTGTTCCCAACTGGTCTGTGCTTCTGGATGTGCTCTGGTCCCCCACAGGCTCTGGTTTTGTTTCCTTGGTCAGTGCTGGACGATGGTCCATGCTGTGACAGAAGCAGCTGTGCACCAGCAGCTCCTCCCTGCTGCCCTCAGCTCTGCCCTGGCCAGGCAGCCCAGGAGAGGGTCTGGGGGGGCTCCACAGGGACAAGAGAGGGACAGAGACACTGCCTGTGCTGCAGAGCCCGGAACACAACACATCTCTTCATTCTAGAGGCAACATGTCAAGCTAAATTGAAGATACTAAATGTAATTGCAGTTTGCTTTAGCAAAACACACTCTCAGCCGTCTGTGAGAGACATTTAAGCACTGAGTGCTCCTGATCCAAATATTAGCACATTTGTGGGATTACAGCTTCAGCCCACCCCTGATGGGAGCTTTGCACTGGCTGCAGAGAGCACTCCAGGGCTGGGAGCTGCATCAGGAACCTGGAGCTCCCAGGGTGGGTTAACCCCTTCTGCAGACACCAGGCTGTCTTGGTTTGAAAAGACAGGTGTTTGGTTAAGGAAGGCAGGAGCCTTCCCTGAAATGGAAAATGTAAACCCCCTGCCTCTGAATTACTATAATTTTGAAATTAAAAGGCTCTCAGGCAAAGATATGGGAGTAAGAATAACAGCTCTTGACTAGGGAAACTAGAAAATACAAATGCAATAGTACAAAACAAGTCACTGGCAGAGTAAGAAGAGGCCCTGGCTCGCTGTGGGTCAGGGTGGTGGCAGCAGTCCCATCCCAGGGTGGCTCAGCCCTCCTGCAGTGCCAGCTGTGGCTCTGCTGGAGCAGGGATCCTGGACAAGGGGGGAGTTTTCCTCTCCAGCTCCAGGGCTGCTGGAGATGGGCCTGGGCTCCCTCTGGGAATGCAGGGCAGAAGAAAGCTGCTCCTCTGGGAATGCAGGGGGCAAAGGCTGCTGGGGTGTTCCCAAGGGCAGATTGGATCCAGGTAGGAATGCTTGGCTCCTCCCCTGGGCAGAGCCTCTCCCAAGGGATGCTGGAATTTGATCAGCCCTGCAGGGACACTCAGTGGCCATGGACAGCAGAGATCTCCTGGAGGGAGGATTGGCTGTGGGAGAGATGAAGAAAACTGCCCAGTGAGCAGCAGAGAACTGCCCCAGCTCTGACAGATGGGGACAGAACACACAGCCCCATTTCCAACCCAAGACACAAGTGAACAGGACAGCAGCTTTGTCCCTCCAGGGGGAACAGGATGGCCAGCAGGGCCAGTCCAAGCCAGGAGCACTTGCCATCAGCCTGTGCACCATGGAAACCACTGGCTTTAGCAGGAAGGACCTGGTCAGCAAACCAGGAGCTCCTACAAAACCAGCCAGAGGCTTTGTCATAATGAGATTAAATGGGAATATAAGGTGGGCAGCAGGAAGCTTGAGTAATTTCCCAGAGTGAGATCTATCAGGTTCTGGAGTAATCCCTCCAGGGAAATGGTGGCAGGTTCTCACCTTTAGAAATTTGAACTAAATTAAACACAAGACAATGGAGAGGAATGTATTTCCAGTGCCTTTTCCAGTGTGATGAAGAAAGGGAGTCTGCAGGAGGCTAGTGAGGGAAACGTGTGGTCCAGATTTACAGCAGACTGCCAGAAATTGAGAGGGAAGAGGAGGGGGACAGATGATGGATGGCAGTGCTGGGATGCAGCTCTGTCTCCTGAGGACAAGGGCAGCTCTGTGGGACACAGCAGCTATGGACAGTGACATATGGACCCACCAGGGAGGATGGGCTGTGGGCACTGGGAAATGAAAAACACGGGGCAGATCCACACCTGCATGGTGGTCTGAAGTGGGATGAGGAGAGAGAAAGGGATGAGACTTTGATATCAGTGAGGGAAGTGCTGAGGGAAACGGGGAGATGGTGGTGAGAACAGGAGGAGGGCCCTGAGCATGACCCAGCTGTCATGTGGTGATCTCCAGACAGACAATGCAGGCACCAGCAATGGGCCCAAAGGAGCTGGAAACTCCCTGGATTCTGCCCAAGCCTGCCATCCTGGGAAAAGCAGGTTCCAGCCATGAGGTCCTTTTACCATCCTGTAAAAACCTCCCCTTGCTCTGTGCTGGGGCTCTGTGCCCAGGAGGGGCAGAGCCCAGGGTCCATGGATGGTGCTGCTTCCTCATATTTTCCTCTTCTGTTCCCATTTTTCTTGGAGAGGGAGAGTGAAAAGCCATCAAGATGAGAAGTGCTGAACTTTCAAACTTTTACGGGGCTTATGCAAGCTGTTTCACCTGCTGAACATGTAGCCTGAATCTGTGTTTCCAACCATAGTGAAGAATTTACTTTGGCATTGGTTTTTTTGTTGAAAATAAAACTGAACTGAGGGCAGGATGTTGTCCTTAACTAGTTTGAGATGACTAATTATTAAACTCATTTTTTAAAGGTTACCATATACAGAAAAGCAATTATGCAGAGATTAAAACAAGTTCAGAAACCTGATTCATTCTGAAACTATGGTAAACCCAAATCTTGTACTATTTCTGATTTTTAATGACCTCAGGAACATTTTATTTAACTTAGATGTCAAATGCAATTCTGAAATGAAAGATTAGATATATTTTGTGCTTTTCTTTTCTTTCCTTTCCTTTTTTTTTTTTCCTTCCCCCTACATAGCACAGTGCACAAATTTCCAGTGCTAATTCTGTTAGTGGATTTCAGCAGGCTGGCAGGAAAGCTGTGCTTGGAGAGAGGATCCTGGTTAACCCCTGGGTGGCTGCACTCCTTTGAGACACTCCTGGCTGGGGAATGGGTGCCTGGGGATGCAGCCCCAGAATCCCCACCCTCCATCAGACCCCTCTGAAGCTCAGGCTGTGCTTTGGGGTGTGGGGGTGACAGCAAAGAGGGCCTAATGATGTTTTTTCTCCTCAGGACTGCTCCCCACTTGTTCTGGCCCTGACACAGTGACCCCAAATCCTCCCCTGGAAGCTTTTGCTCACATGGATTATCTGTAAAAAGCAGTTTTTTGTATGTTTGTTTTTTTGTTTGTTTGGGGTTTTTTGGGTTTGTTTGTTTGTTTGTTTGTTTTTGTTTTATTTTATGGCAGTTCCTCTGATCCCAGTCCCTCAGGGGCATCCTGCCTCAGGGTGCTGGCACTGAGCAGTACCAAATCTTTGGTCTTCTCTGCCAGTAGCTGCTCTGGGACATGGGGCAAGGGAAAAATGCCCATTTTTAAGCAAGGAGAAGAACTCCCCTGACCTGAGGACAGAGGGAAGGTTGACATGAGATATGATGTACATGTGTACCGTTCTTGCTTTTTTGGTGTCTGCCTCTGACCACTGAGATGGACCCTCCATCCCAATCCTAAGGGTCATTCCTGGGGCTTTAACATCAGTCAGGTCATGTTGAAGTAAAACTCAGCTCATCCAAGTTGTGAATGGGAGTGCAAGAGGCAGAAAGAATACATTTTGGAAGGATTCTGGGGAAAATATCACCTTGCTTTTGTTTCTTGTCTTTATTTGTGCTCCATAGGGGGGAAAAAAAATAAGTAAAAGGGACTTAGGACTGAGCATTGGGTTTGTTTCTAACAGAACATGAAGTTGTACTCCTGGACATCCCAGTTTCCCCCAGGCTGGCCAAAGACAGAAGTTGTTACCTACAGGAACAACACTGGTCTCGTTCTCTGTCTCCTAAAGATAAAGGCAGCCAAGCAATAACCAAGGTTTTAAAAATCACCAGCTGTAGGTGAAGAGTTTCCAAAATACAGCTGCACATTCGAGGAGCTCACACAGCAAAACAGTCCCCCCTCTCTGCCCTCACCCCCATTGCTAGAGGCACCCCAGAAGGATCTGGGACTGGCAAACTGGGGCTAAATGCCCCTATTTGGGGCCAGAGTTTAAAAGCTGCATGTTCCATTTTGACATGCACTAGCCAAAGGCTCTGCTGTTGTCGTGTCTGAACGATGCATGGAGAAAGGCATCTCCATTTGCTGCTGCACACATTGAGATGAAAACTTGTGTGAAACATCATGAAACACTCCATCTTCAGTTCAACCAAGCGTTGCAAGGGGCTTCCCTTTTTCCTCAGGAACTGATTTCACTTTTCAGGGCCATGCCCACCTCGCTGTTTGCAGCCAGGGAGGGTTCATTGCCCAGCTCCAGCCCGGGGCTCTGGGCTGCACCAGCCTGGTGTCCAGGTGGCAGTGGCACAGGCACAGCAAGCTGTGGGACCTGCTCTGCCACCACAGTGTCCCAGTTGTCCCCACAGACAGCCAGTGGATGTGCCTGCCTGGCTCTGCAGAGCTGCAGGAGAGGATCTGAGCAGGTCCCATGCTCAAGCCATGGGAGCACAGCAGGATTTGCCAAGCTTTTCCAGGATTACACAGAGCTCACAGCTGGAAGAGTTTACCCATCCCTGCGGGGACAGCCACCTGCCCTGCCCTGCCAGCATCTCCCGTGCAACAGGGCTTCATCCCGCAGGAGACACGGTCCTCCCGACGGCTGGGGATTAATTAGTGCACTGGCATCTTAATTCAAGGCGCACACTGGCCTCTAGTGGGCACAGGCAAATCCTGTGTGATGGCAACTCCGGAGCTGGCACGGCACTGGGGGACAGCACAAATGATATCAGTTATGTTTAAAAAAAAATAAAATTAAAAAATATATTTGTACACACACTCTCTTATATGTCTGTTCATGCTTTATATATACACACGTCTGGGGTTTTTTCATGTATTTCTATACACACAAATAAATATCTATTTGCCCATGGATTTATATATACACACATCTACATGACCTGCTATTCTGTGGATGTCATACCTAACCCCAGTGCTGCCTTGCACTCAGTTTCTCTCTCATCTCAAACTCCATGACTTTCTGTATTGTCCCTTTCTGGCAGAACCAAATCAGCTCCCTGTGAAGCAAATTTGAGCCATGTAATTAAAATCCAGCAGAACTCTGGGGCTGGGTGGTGCTTTGGGGAATCCATGGACACTACATGTTGACTGATGTCTCCTTCTGGATCCAAATGGACTGGAATCCACAAAGTAGAGTGACAAAACTGGGGGGGGGAAATCATCTTGAGACTTTGAGATGAAAAACAGCTCCTCTATGAAAATTCAGGAGGGAGAAAAGTTGGTTTGGGCACACAGGGCAGGTGGGACCATTTGGTCCATCAGAGGTGTCTCACCAAGCAGATCCCAAAAGTGGGAGCCTGAGGAGCAAGGACTTCCTGGGCTGGGCTCCAGGGGAAAATCAAAGGCCTGGATTTGTTTCTCCTGAAATCAGTAGTACATGAGTAGATTTGCTTGGTTCACTGGCAGATCTGAAGGGAGCACAGCCAGATCCCACCCTGCCTGAGGAACCTCCTGCTGCACTCGGGCCAGGGGTGAGCAGGGGAAGCTGCCCATGAGGCTCTCTGGGAAGGAAGAAATTCCTGAGATCCAGTTTTGGGGAATCTGATTGCCCAGCAGCTGACACAGCCCCATCTCAGGGCTGGAAAGATAATTTGGTTTAAAAGGGACCACTAAAGTGTTCTAGTGCAGCCTCCAGAGACCTCTCTCCGCTGATGGATCCAGCACTGATGATGGTTGTATTTGCTAATGGAGATGATCCTTGAAGATATTCAGTTCCTGGGCCAGGACACAAGACCTCCTGGAGAGCCAGGACAAGGGCAAGAGCCTCCCAGCACTGCCCTGTGCTCTGCTCAGCTCCTTCATTAGCTCCTGCCCTCCTGCTCAACCTCCAAAGGATTGCCTCCTTCCCAAGGGGACCTGATCCTTCATTCCTCTTCCTTTCTAGATCCTGGTGCATCAGAAATGTGTCACACTTTCAAATACAATTTTTGCCACCCCCAGCCCTCTCACTGGGCAGCTGCCACCTTCAGCACCCATCTGACCTGCCCCAGTTTCCTGCACTGGGAAGAGCCCAGCTGGGATGGGTCACCTGGCCAAGCCCACATGGAGCTGCTGGGGCAGCTCTGCAGAGCACCAGGGCAAAAACTCCAGATCCACCACTCTTGAGTGAGTGAGGAAATGGCCACAGACAGCCCCAAAACCCTGCTGGTCCTTACATCTCCAGGCTGCTCTGGCCATAAATGCATTTATGCCATGCAATCCATAGGCAGCTCCCACAGGGGGGAAATGAGCACTCATGGACTGAGGAACCACAGCAGCTTTAGCAGCTGTCAAACAGCCACCTTATCTGCTAGGCAGTGGGAAAAGGCTTATTTACTGACTGCAGGATGGCAGAAAAAAGGAAAGGAGAAGGAGAGGAAAGGAGAGGGAGAAGGAGAAGGAGAAGGAGAAGGAGAAGGAGAAGGAGAAGGAGAAGGAGAAGGAGAAGGAGAAGGAGAAGGAGAAGGAGAAGGAGAAGGAGAAGGAGAAGGAGAAGGAGAAGGAGAAGGAGAAGGAGAAGGAGAAGGAGAAGGAGAAGGAGAAGGAGAAGGAGAAGGAGAAGGAGAAGGAGAAGGAGAAGGAGAAGGAGAAGGAGAAGGAGAAGGAGAAGGAGAAGGAGAAGGAGAAGGAGAAGGAGAAGGAGAAGGAGAAGGAGAAGGAGAAGGAGAAGGAGAAGGAGGGAAGAGAATTCTGAATGTTGCTTATCTACATTAACATTTCTCACACTTATGGATCCTTTGGGTTCCCTCTGGTTGTCTTCCTTTAAACTACATCCACATCACTTTGTGCTTGTCCCCACAAACACCAGGACACAAAGGTGACGCAGAATAAAACCTGAATCTTTGTGGTGCATGCCAGCTCTGAGACTTTAGCTGGTTCACAAACCAGCTGCACTTCAGATGAACTGAAAATTTCCCCACCTGAGGGTTTTGTACAAAAACATTCACCAAGCTCCACTGGAAGAACTTTTTCTAACTGTATACAAGAATTTCTGGCACAAGTGGAGCTTCAGGAGCTTCAGCTGTAAAAAAAGGTGATACATCAGACAGTGATCTGCAAAACTGCTGCAAACCTCCTAAAAGCCCACAAGAGACAGCAGATAAAAATCTGTGGGTGTCTATTATCTGATGACTAATAAATGTTGATCAAAATGTTTGTAATTCTTACAGTGAAAATATGCTCTGGCAAACTCAGATGTTTCTCAGCTCAACACAAAGGTCTCCTTCCCACCACCCCACCAGGCCGGTGTGCAAGGAGGGCTGTGGGATTCACTGGAAGGGTTGGATTGTCAGAGAATCATGGAATCATTTAGGTTGGAAAGGTCTCTAAGATCATCCAGTCCAACCATTCCCCCAGCACTGCCAAGGCCACCACAAATCCATGTCCCCAGGGGCCACATCTACAGGGCTTCTGAATCCCTGCAGGGATGGTGACTCCACCACTGCCCAGAGCAGCCTGTTCCAGTGCTTGACCACCCTTTCTGTGCAAAAATCTGTCCTAATTTCCAATACAAACCTCTCCTAGTTTAAGGCTGTTTCCTCTCACCCAATCNATTCCCCCAGCACTGCCAAGGCCACCACAAATCCATGTCCCCAGGGGGCACATCTACAGGGCTTCTGAATCCCTGCAGGGATGGTGACTCCACCACTGCCCAGAGCAGCCTGTTCCAGTGCTTGACCACCCTTTCTGTGCAAAAATCTGTCCTAATTTCCAATACAAACCTCTCCTAGTTTAAGGCTGTTTCCTCTCACCCAATCACTTGTTCCCTGGGAGCAGAGCCCAAACATCACCCAGCTGTCCCCTCCTGTCAGGGGGACAGAGCCAGAAGGTCCCTCCTGAGCCTCCTTTTCTCCAGGCTGAGCCCCTTTCCCATCTCCCTCAGCCACTCCTCATACGTTTGTTTAACCAAAAATATTTGTCATTCAATAGTTTTGTTTCAATGGTGCATTTCATATTACAGCTCATGGTTAGAAGGACCAGAAGAGTCACCCAAGCCTTGGAGGTGCCACCATGAGGCAAAACACAATGGAACATCCATTCCCACTTGGTCCTCCCCACTCCTAGTTGGGAGTGTCCTGGTAGGAACTTCCCACCTTCAAGTCTTTGGGCAAGTTTACTTGAAATTAGTCATCAGCTGTAAAAGCTGTGGGGGACTCAGGCAGATGGCAGAAACACAAACAAATGGGATGTGTGTTGTTTTCAGCAGGAGCTCAATGCTCCAGTGGGGCAGGGGGAGCTGGATCATGACCCCAGGCTTTTATCCCACCCCTGGGGAGAAGAGGACAGGAGGACAAGGCCAGACAGAGAGATCCATCAGGAAATGAACATGGTTACTCAGAGAAGCTGTGGATGATCCATCCCTGGGAACATTCAAGGTCAGGTTGGATGTGGCTCTGAGCAACCTGGTCCAGTTAAAGATGTTCCTGCCCACTGCAGGATGAGTTTTTGTGTCCCTTCTAACCCAAACCAGCCTGAGCTTCTGTGAAATAAGAAAGGCTCTGAAAAACACAAAGGAATTGCAGGGTCCCTTCAGAAACAGCTCCAGAATCTCCAGGGAAGGGCAGGGCTTGGAGCAAACCTAGACAAACATGGAGAAAAAAGATTTTCTCTGGATCCTTTATCCTACAGGATGAGAAGCCAAAGTAGAGGGGCAGAGAGGAAGGATGACCAGGACAACCTGATCCCAGCATTAATTCCCTCTCTAACACAAGAAGCAGACCTGAGCTGCCTATCAAGATGTTGCTGTAAATATTTCTGCTTAGTAGCCAACATAGAAACGAACACGAGTTCTTGATCCAGGCCCAGCAAGGACAGGGTTTTTTACCCCCCCACCTATGTGAAATGGGGAAAAAATAAAATCAGGGAATGTTTTGACTCCCTTTGAAACATTTTGACTTCCATAGAAGAAACTCCCTTGGGTGCCAGGACATTATTTACCACTGGAAATGGTTTTTGTGCCTTTGTAGTTTGAGTTCTCCCAGGCAGGTGCCATCTCAAAATAAAAGTGGGAAGATTTTGTTTTGGAGATTTTGAATGGCTTTTTTTTTTTTTCCTCTTTTCTTTTTTGTCAAGTACCAAGTGAAACATTTTGTTCAAAAAATGCCTAAACAAAATATTTTGACATTTTCAAAATGTTCTCTTGTTCCCTTTAGCCAAAACACGTTGCTATATTCAAAGCAAATTCACAGATCCCTTCAGCCCTTCCAAAATGCTCTGGGTTTGCTGAACTGCAATTATTGGAGAGATAATCCTACAGCCACGGAGGCTGAGAGAGGGGCAGGGAGCATGGAGGGAACTGAGATGGGCTTTGAGGACTCAGAGAGGGAAAAATGAGGGAGGCAACAGCTTGGGGGTGCCAGGAGGAGGTGGGAGAAGCTGGGAGAGGATGAGCAGCTCACAGAAATGAGGGGACTGAGCAGCTCCATGGGTGTGGGTGATGAGGTTCATGAGGTGGCTTAGGGGCAGAGAAACCTGCCCAAAACAGAGCCAGACACAGCTTTTGTGCCCACCACCTGTGCTACAGCTGCTGCAGGGAAGAGGAAGAGCCATCCCTGCTCCCTACCAGGCCATGCTGACACTCAGATGTGCTCCTGGGCTGCGAGCCCCTTCCTCCTGACACACCAAAACTCCTGGAGGAGAGCTCTGCTCACAGCTTTCCCCTGTGGAGAAACAGGAGGAAAACAAAATACCCACATCTGAAAGGCTCCAGTGATTCTGTTCACTGGCAGACTGTGTCAGGGGAAAGAACCCAACCACCAGCACCATAGGAAGCTGCTCCCACCTCTCCATCCTGGAGCTGGTCCAGGGTGGATGGGGCTGTGGGACACCGTGTGTGAGGCAGAGGGATGGGCACCATGCATTCAGTCTCCTCCTCCTCCTCCTCTCCATGCTGGCCAGGACTGGGGGTGCCATTTGGGCTGGGTGTTTCTTGCAGAAGACCTCAGGGCTGGCAGAGGTGCACTGGGAGCTGTGGGACAGCTGCTGTGGGGCTCAGCCATCCCTGCCAACCAGCAGAGGAGGCAAACCCTGCGCCTGGATCCAGGAGAGAGGCAGCTGCAGAGCATTTGCCCTTCTGGGTGCCATCCCAGCCCGTTTCCATGGCAAAGGGAGAAGCAGGGAAGGCGCTATCGGCGCGATCAGCGATGGGCTGACGCCTCGTTGTGCCCGTATTTCCTGTTATTTCACCGGAGGATTCACGGCTGAATCACAGGGTTCGTGACCTTCGCAGATCCTCGGGTGCTGGGGACACTGTGGGCGGCTTCTATAATTAGTGACTAATTTGGTGACTTCAGCAGCACAGGCCTCACATCAGCCTGGCACACCGGGTGCCACGAGCAGGCCTCAGTGGACACTTCCCCAGGGGTGTCCCTGGTTGGCAGCACAGCTGTAAAAACAAGGATGGGAAGGTGCTGTAGGACCCATGTGCAGACCCACAACAGACATCCCAAGCTCTACCCCCATCCCACGGAGCTGTCCTGCCCCAAGACACAGCAGGCAGTGATGATGATCTACACATCATCCGTGTCCACACCAAAAAACAGCCCCTGGAGCTCCGTGATGGAGAAACCCCTGGGCCTGCAACAGCAGGAAAAAAGGGGATGCTGAGAGGAAGGCAAAAAAAATGGAGTTTGAGGGAGACTGCAGAAGGATTGGGGTTTGTTTGATGCTTTGAGCANGCTCCGTGATGGAGAAACCCCTGGGCCTGCAACAGCAGGAAAAAAGGGGATGCTGAGAGGAAGGCAAAAAAATGGAGTTTGAGGGAGACTGCAGAAGGATTGGGGTTTGTTTGAGGCTTTGAGCATCACACCAGTGGAAGATGTTCTGGGAGCTCAGCACCGAGGCCTCACCTCATCCCAGGGTGGCCAATGAAGGTGACCCAAACTGGGAGCAGCAAAGAAGAGATTTGGAGAATTCTGGTGAAATGTCTCAGCATGAAGGCAATTCCAGGTTGGCCAAGCTAGATGAAGGCTCTGCTCTTAGCCTTCTTCTGGTGCTGGTCAGGACCCAAGACATGACCAGGTGGGACATTCTCAGAAGATTTAAAGGGACCCACATTTTAAAAAAAGCAGAGCAGCTCTGCACCCCTACCCTCCACCACCTCTCTGGAGCTGCCTGGGACCATTGGTGCCTTCCACATAACCCAGCATGGTGTGGGGTCTTCTGGGCAGGTTTAAGCATCTCCCCATCTTGACCATGCCACTACAAGGCCAGTTTTCCCAGCAGAAATTTTGGCCCAGCAGTTTATCCTCCCATCAGCAGCACAGAGCTGCACAGATGGAGGATTTCAAGGGGAAATTATTTAGATAAGAGATTATCAGGTATACCTCGGTGTCAGCTGAGCTTATGGGCTTAATGCAGAATGATGAATCACCCATTCAAACACATATTATTTTCCCTGGAGGCATTGTCCTGTGAAATTTATTTCCCACTGAAGGGCCTTGTAAATCGTTTGTAGCAAATAAACCACAGTATTTCCAACCCTACATGTTCTAAAATCTGGACTCTTGTCTGAAGACTGGCCTAAAAGCAATGAGATCTTTCCCTTCTACCAGTTTCAGGAGATGGACCTTTCTCTGCTTTCTGACCTTTTTCTGCTCTCTCACCCATTTTCTCCACTCCCCACTCCTGGCTGTGTGTTCTTATTCATTTCCCTGTCCTCGTGCTGCTGTTTTGGGACACAATTTGCCCAAAAGCATTTGCAAACCCAGGCCCTGAATCACTCCCACCACCAGAACCAGTACCAGCAGACTGCTGGTGGGATTTGGGAGGCAGGGATCTTCCCTGGTGGGGAGCAGTGCACAGAAGCACACGCTCCATGGCATCTCTCTGCTTTTTCCAATCAGCAGTGGATTTGCTGTGGTTATCCAGGACAGGCTGTGCTGTCTCTTTGGCTCAAGCCATTTTTGAGGCTTTGTGGGGTGATTTTGGCAATGATTCCATTCTCCATTCTCCACTCCAGGGTATGGATGCAGAGATACTCGTGCCCCAAGCACGGCTGAAGGATCAGCAGACAGTTTCCTTGCTGGGGGTCTTCTCCATCCTCTGCCTGGGGACAATCCTGACCCATGGCTCCTTTCCCACTGCTCCATCTCACCCCAGCTTGATGCTCCCTTCTCTCCTCCCTTTTTGCCTCTTGGAGCTTCATTTGGAGCTGGACATTCATTGAGTTGGACTTGATGATCCATGTGGGTCCCTTCCAGTTCAGGATATTCTGATTCCATGATTCCTGAGCCCCCTTTCTTGGTGTCCTTTTCAGCCATCCTTTACAGCAGAGGCATCTTCACCCCACCTTGGAGACAACCATGAACCTGATGGCCAGAGATCAGCCTGAGCCTCTACCACTGCCCTCCAGTGCCTCTACCACCTCCACAGCCAGTCCACACTTTTGGGGCATCAACATCCACCTCTCCTTGAAACAAGTTGGTGGAGGAGACCCTCTCCAACAACTCTCTCTGGAGCAATGGCTGTGACAGGAAATGTAATGGGAAATGGCTCACAGAAGGACCAGGGCTCCTTGCAACCAACCTTGGGGCCTGAGGAGTTTTCTGAAATACTGAAGATTATGGTGCTGCAACAGCAGATCTTCACCTTTCAGTGGACATTAGGAGGGAATAATTTGTGCCGAGCAAAGTCTGCAGCACTTGCTGCCCCGTATCTGATCATCTCCCACGATAGCAGCTCAGCCCTATCTGATCCAGCAGTTATTGAAAACTCAGCTGAGTGTGACTGGGATCATTTTTCAGTGTTTTCATGCTGCTCTTTAACCATGGTGAAAATTAAAGAGCCAACTATGGAATGGGAGAAAGCGCTGTACTTTCACTATGACACTTTCTGGTAATGAGATATTTATTAATGTTCATTTCTTCTGAAAGGAAACAAACCAAACCCAATCCCTTATCTCTCTCTCGGTGTTTAAGTTATGAGTAACACGGGAAGCTTTTAGGCCATGAGACAGCAAATACACCCTGCTTGGGAGCCTGTGGGTGTAGGAGATGCAGTGATAAAGCCAAGATAGATCAAATCACTCCCATTTACCTAGAGCTTTCTGCAGCTCTTGAAATGATGGAGGGATTGAAAGATGCTTTGTCTTTTTTATGAGAAAAGCAGCTGTGATTTAGCAGTTTAATCACTTTTGTCACGAAGAAATGCAAAACAAAGCCCATCACCAGGATGGATTTTTTTTCCAAAGCTGTATTTTGTTTCCTATCGGTAAGGAATGATTTTAAATGCTAATAGTGGGCTGAGATAGACACATAGGAAGCAAAGTCATTGCTTATACAGCAGCCAGGCACAGATCAGCTCTCTGAAGCAGCTGTCCACTAAAGGCTTAGCAGTGGTGTTCATGGTCAAACTCTGCTGATTCTGGGTTGTCACAGGCTGACCTGAGGGTGATTTGGAATTAGCCACACAACCAAGAGCTGCCTTAGCACCTTGCAGGGTTGGGCTCACAGGTTTTTGCCAATCTCAGGTGACTTCTGAATGACCTTGTTGAACCTGCAACTCCACAGGCCTGGCTGCTGCAGCTCCCCTGCACTCACACCTGGCACACATGACCTGAGTTCTGCCAGTCTTGACTCCCTCCCACGCTCCGGACTTGCAAACTCCTTCCTGCTCCACACACGGGCCCTGGGGTGCGAGGAGATGAGTTTCTTAAGAAGTAATTATTTCCTTTGTCATTATCATCATGCTCATGTGATTTATTAGCAGGGATGGAAACTTTACAGAGCTCTGCCAAGGAAGCTGTGGGTCTCACCAAACCCTGCTCCCACCCCATCTGCAGCTCCCTTCACCAGGTGATTTCCCAGCTGCCCAGCCCCAGCTCCTCACAAGAATCACAGAATGGTTTGGGTTGGAAGGAACCTTCCAGACCATCTTGTTCCAACCCCCTGCCATGAGCAGGGACACATTCCACTATCCCAGGTTGCTCACAGCCCCATCTAACCTGGCCTTGGACACTTCCAGTGATGGGAAGTGGTTTGGTATCTTTGTCTTATACCTTCCTATTTCCTCTTCCTCACTGCAGCCCAGCTCCCCCAGTACCTGGGAACAAGCCAAGGTACATCCAGGGGAATCCATTTTCCAGCCTTGGCTGCTGTAGATGGGAGATGCAAAACAACCCCTGACTTCCATTTGGGGTGTTTGCTAGATGAGATTTCTCCAAAGATTTGTGGTACAGCCAGATTTGGGGCAAGTTATCCCCACAGCAAAATGGCCATCTGTTCCCAGCCTCCAAACCCTTGCTAAGCCTTCCCAAAGAAAGGGCCACTACATCATGATGATTTTGTTATACATCTTATGTTTTTACACCTTAAAAATGGTCATCAAACGATCCAAAGCTCACATGCTGCTGCCAACATGGACAAGAGGGTTTATACAAGATTTGGAAGCTTGGTTTCCTCAGGAGCCTTTTTTAAACCTCATTTTCAATTCCCTAATTGTTGGCTTTGATGTATGACTGCATTTCCCAGTGTCAGAATGTGGCAGTGCAGAAAAAGGTCTTGTGCTGGAGAGCACAAGGGGTGACAGCTTCCCACTGCCAGAGGGCAGGGCTAGATGGGATTTCAGGAAGAAATCCTTCCCTGTAAGGATGGGGGGTCCCTGGCACAGGGTGCTCAGAGAAGCTGTGGCTGCCCCTGGATCCCGGGAGGTGTCCAAGGCCAGGTTGGACAGGGCTTGGAGCAGCCTGGGACAGTGGAAGGTGTCCCTGCCCATGGCAGGGGATGGAATCAGATGAGCTTTAATGTCCCTTCCAACCCAAACCATTCTGTGATTCTAAGACTCAAAACAAATTCTAGGAAGGAAAATGTCTTCATGGAGCTATGGAGAAACCCTTCTCCTGGCTGAGCTGTGGGGGTTCCCCACCTGGACAGTTGCTGGACAGGTCAACAGCCTCCAAATCACTCAGGCAGAGGCACTGCATGGTTGTTCTTATGGAGAAAGGCCTTTCCCCAGGGCCTGCACCAGCATCCCAGCCAGGAGACACATGGTGTTCCTAAATTCTTCTCTGGCTGCACATCCATCCCTGCCCCTGGGGTGGGGAAAAATGCAGGCAGGAGCCAATAAATGAGCATTTACCCTCTTTTGTTATACGGATAGGGAGTGGTGAGTGGAGACTGGGAGACTGTGTGACTCTCACTTCAGTGCAGGGTGGATGGGAGTGAATCTCCCAGGGGATGTGGGGAAACACCTCACAGGGAACATCAGCTCCCAGGTGGGTCTGGAACAGGAGACAGCACAGGTGAGAAGGCAAGAGCCAGCCTGGCTGGGAAGGACAAGTTTTGCTTCTCATGAGAAACTTCAGAAAGGCACGTTTCCGCCGCAGCGCAGTGGGAGCGTGTTTGTACCCACAGGCAGGCTGCAGAGTGGGGTGACTGCTCCTCACCCGCCCCGGGAGCACAGGCACCTCTGATCTTGGTGGCAGTGCCGGCGTTTCCCGAGCCCACAGCAGTGACAGCAGTTGTGAGATGAGCTGGCCGCTCACCTCACAGCCCCCGCTGCACCTCTGCTGCCGGCACGGCTGAAGGCCAGGGGCTGCTTCTGGGGCAAACTGGGCGGTTCTGGTGACACCAGCACGCCCTGAAAAGCCACAACTCCAGCACCTGGGAGCTGATCAATCCCATGGGACATGGCAAACCCCAGACTGGGCTGCTGCTGCTCCACATCCACCCCACAGGCCCCACACCAGGCAGTGCAGGCCTGTCCATGATGCTCTGGCACCATCCCAATGTTGCTTAAAATTTCAAGACACGTGGCAGTGCCTGGAGAAGGCACTGATGTACCATGAACTTCCACTGCTTTGGCCAAGCACCAGTGGCTCCCAGGAGTTTTGTTTTGTTTCCTGAACCCAGTGACAGGATCTAAGGGTGATTAGGGTGGGTATCAGGGAAAGGTTCTTCCCCAGAGAGTGCTGACCACTGCCCAGGGAATGGGCACAGCCCTGAGGCTGCCAGAGCTCCAGGACTGTTTGGACACCACTGCCAGGGATGCCCAAGGTGGGGTTGTTGGGGTCCAGCTGGACTGGATGATCCTGTGGGTCCCTCCCTGCTTAGGATAGTCCATATTTCTGTGATTCTATCTCAGCCCAGGTGATGCCATCCAGTTAAAGATATCACTGAGAAAAATGAAGCTTGAAAGGATCTTGGACCCTTTAAGTCTCTGAAACAAGGAGGAAAACAGGCAGAGTCAAAAGTTTTAGAACCTTGTAACTCTGCAGCCCATATCCTGATCACTGTGTCCTGCTGGGCTCTCAAACCTGACACAGGGATCATTTATCATTTGCTGCACAGAATAGTGAGGACCCTTGCAGAGGACACTTTGAGCTTTCCTTGACTGCAGGTTAAAATTTCCTCCCTAATCTGCAAAAGAAATCTCTCAGAGTGTTTTTCACTGGATTTTTTTTCTATTTTCAGAGAGCAGAGGGAAGTTCCACAATTTCCAAAAGGTCATATTTTCCCCTTTCAGCTATGAAAGCAGCTCTTTCAGCTGTATACATGTGCAAAAATTCAGAAAGTGTGTGTTGGTACAAGGTATTACCCACAAAGACTTGTTAGATTAAAACATAGATAAGCATCATCTGAATTTTAACTACATTTCACTTGATTCACTATATTTATGAGTGAATGATACATGAAGAGGTTCTCCAAGATGCCTTTAAAACACCCAAGCATGGTCCTATAAACTTCGAACCCATTTCTATGGATAACCTTCACTGAGTTTTGTTACACCACAAAAAAAAAACCCAACAAAAAAACCCCACGAAAAAATAACACAAACAAAAAACAAGAAAGAGGAAAAGACAGGAAATGAGCCCAAACTAGCAGATCTCAAAATGAGCAAAATTCAACTCAGACTTGTTGGCAAGCATCCTCTTGAACTTGGTCCCAAAGCTGCAGAGCATTGTTGTGGTAGGGTGGTACCTTGTTATTGTTATTTGCCTATTGGTGCTCATCCAATTTACAAGAAATCACAACTGAAAAGTTGAGATGCACAAGCCACAGCCCTGAGATGTTTGACTTGGAAAGGCAGGTGTGACACAGGCTGGAATGGGGACTCCGGAGGCTACAGCTGATCAGTGATAAATTATATGCAAATTATAAATGCATTTTATCCTCAAAACACTGTAGGAAGGATCAAAGAGAAGGTCCTGTGCCCCCACTGACCATGGCATCCTCTACCCACTCTGAGCTGCAGATAATGGTGCCATGGTGGGTGGCTAAGTCCCTTCGTATCACTGCTGGTTTCTTTGCACACCAGTAAAAAAACCAAGGAGTTGGGTTCAGGAATTGGCTTTGTCCTGCTCAGTCACTCCCAGGGTGGGCATCAACCTTCAGGAGCTCTCCTGCCACACTGATCAACAGGAATCTGTTTTAGCAGAGCTGGGAGGTCACTGCAGGGAGTTTTGCACTGCCAGCTGTCACTTCCCCATCTGGGAGCCTGTCCTTTTGGAATCCACTGCCACCATGTCACCTCACTGCTTCAGAGGGGCTCCACAGCTGGAGAGTGACATATGCTTCAAAACACACATTTTGTCTAGCATGAAAATGAGCCAGCACTCACCTTCAAGGCTCTCTAGAAGGCTCCAAATAACATCAGCAGAGAAAAGAAATAAATATCATTGAAATAAATATCATCTTCAAATAAGAGAACAAGCAGCCCTGCAGCCCACTGACATTTGAGTATTCAGGCAGCAGCAGCAGAACTGCCATGAAAACTGTCCTCTCATGACACAGACACTACTGGACCATCTGCAAGTAATTGTTAATAAAGACACACAGATTTCCTTTAAGATTATTTCAGTGTGGGCAGCTGTGTCAGCTGCAGCAGTGTGGTCATTGCTGTGCTTGCAGCCAGCAGCACAATGGGCTTTTCCCTGGGAGGAGGGGAGACCAGAGCATCACAGAACCACAGAATCCCAGGATGGGTCAGGTTGGAAGGGACCACAGTGGGGTCATCTGGTGCCACCTCCCTGCTCAGGCAGGGCCATCCCAGAGCACAGGGCACGGGATTGTGTCCAGAGGGTTCTGGAATATCCCCAGGAAGGGACCCCACAGCCTCTCTGGGCTCTGCTCAGGGCTGGGCACGGCCCAGGGCAGCAGCTCTGCCTCCTGGGCAGGGGAATTGCTGGGCTCAGGCCCTGCCCGTGGCTCTGGGGCCATGGCTGGGCCTGGGCAGAGCCTGGGCCTGCCCTGACCTCCTGCACACAGGGACACACTGGGACAGACTGGGACAGACTGGGACAGACTGGGACACACTGGGACA
>VZRH01006397.1:43739-54185 GCA_013397555.1 Urocynchramus pylzowi
CTGTCGCAGCCGGGCCCGCCGCAGCTGACCCGCGCCTCGGCCGACGTGCTGTCCAAGTGCAAGAAGGCTCTGTCGGAGCACAACGTGCTGGTGGTGGAGGGCGCGCGCAAGTACGCCTGCAAGATCTGCTGCAAGACCTTCCTGACGCTGACGGACTGCAAGAAGCACATCCGCGTGCACACGGGGGAGAAGCCCTACGCCTGCCTCAAGTGCGGCAAGCGCTTCAGCCAGTCCAGCCACCTGTACAAACACTCTAAGACCACCTGCCTCAGGTGGCAGAGCAGCAACCTGCCCAGCAGCTTGCTGTGAGCCGCCGGCCGGCGCGGAGGAGCCCCGCAGCCGGCGGGACGCTGCGGCGTTGGCGCTGCCATTGGGGATATCCGGTACCTACCTCGCGGGTGTCGCCGCCGGAGCCGCGCGGCGGGATGGGGATGCGAGCCCCACGGCGGGGATGGGGATGCGAGCCCCCGGCCAAGAGCCCCTTTGCAGGGCAGAGGGGTGACAGCACGGGGGTCTCCTGAAATAGCACGGTTTGACAACAAGAAACTGACGTGCGCGTTTCTTTTCTTTTGGGGTTTTTTTTTTTTTTTTCTTTAAGGCATTTTGTAACAGTGAAAGCATTTAAATGATTACTGTAACATGAATTGCTGCATTACGTGAGGACGGTGGTGCAGACCCCTTACCTTTAAAAGAGAAAAACAGCTTAGGCTGCACCTGTCTGACATAATGCTTTAAAATACGCTACTTATGACAATAGTTCTAGGATTATGAATGTATGTTTGGCTGTTTTGTAGTAAAGGACACTGTGTAATCAAGGTGCTTAAATTAAATCCCAGACAAGTAACTTTTGGACTGCCAGGTGTACATATAACTTTAATACAGCAAGATCTGGATATTTGGCTGTTTTTTTTCTTTTTTTTTTTCCGTAGAAACGAGTATTAAGTGGTAAGTGAAGTACTGTCTCTTGTTTGTGCTATTCCTAGCAGTATTTTAACCAGTTTGTATCTCCTATGTTACAATTCTATATACGCAGAAGTTTGAGCAGAGCTTGTCTTTGTCTGTTTTGAAGGAGAGGGAATTCGTGATGGCTTTTTCTGCCACGTATCTGGCTGTTCCCAGATGCCCACAGTCCATCTGCTCCCCGCTGTGGCGTGAGCACGTTGTCTTTTCCTCTTCTCTCCAGGCTTTAATTTCCTGCCCTGCGTGCTGGGTGACTTCCCTTGGCAGCCGTGGATCTGCCCTTGGCTCAGATCGCTCCTCGGTCGGGAGCACTCCTCCTCTGCCACGTTGCACAGAGTCACAGAGGGTGCTCAGCTGGAAGGGAGCCCTCAGGACCACCCTGTCCAGCTCCCGGCCTTGCAGAGGATACCCCAGCAATCCCACCTTGTGCCCGACACCTCTTCACCTCAGGCAGCCTTGGGGTTGTGGCCCTGTCCCTGGGGATCTTGTTCAGTGCCAGACCACCCTCTGGGTGAAAAGCCTTTCCTGACAGCCAACCTAAACCTCCCCTGATTCTCCTCCAGCCGTTTTCTCACGTCCTGTCGCTGGTCACGAGGGTGAGGAGAGCTGTGCCTGCCCTTCTGCTGCTCCTCAGGAGGATGTTGAAGACCCCGGTGAGGTCTGACCTCAGTGTCCTCTCCTCCAGGCTGAGCAAACCAAGTAAAGCAGCTCCTGGTAAAGCTTCCTCTCCAGACCCCTCACCAACCCCGTGGCCTCCTTTGGACAGCCTCTAACAGCTTAATGATGGTGCTCAAAACTGCCCCCAGCACCTGAGGTGAGGCTGCCCCAGAGCAGAGCAGAGCAGAGCAGGACCATCCCTTCCCTCACCCCAGGCCCTCCTGGCTGCCAGGGCATGGCTGGCTCACATCCTGTAAAATGCCCTTGTCAAATCCACTTAAGCTAGTGTCATAAAAGTACTTTTCCCTTTACATTTAAAAAAAGCTAATGTAAATTTAACTTTTAAAAAGTGGCACCGTACACATGCAGCAGAAATTTGTAGTTTTCCACGTGAGTCATGTAAATCTCTTTTTAACTTCCTCTTCTTTGGTGCCACCGTCACTTAACACTGCCTGCAGTCTCCTGTCTTCCTCGTCAAAGGTGCACACGCACTGTGCTCAGCATGCTTCAGTTTTAAAATGAACTTTGAGAGCATTTCTGCCGATGGTAAACGCTGCTCAGCCCAGCAGGGGCTGGGTCTGGGCTGCAGCGTGTCCTTCTGCTCAGGTGAGGCAGAGGATTCCCTGCACCTGCCCTGTCCTTGTGTCGTTTGCACCTTACCATCTGAGGAATGCAGAGACACAGGAGATGGATTAATTCCTCTAAAATGTTAATATTTTGTTATAGGGTTTACTTAATGGTCATATTTCTGGCTCTTGAAATTTTTTTTAAGCATTAAAATAACACTTTTTTTAAAGCAGTGGGATATGCTGTGTTTTGTTTTAAATGATTTCAGTATTGGGGACTAACAGCATTGAGCTGCATAAACACTCTCCCAAACATCAATAAAATGCAGTATTTTGTACTTTAATATTTTCTTGTGTTGCTTTATTAAGTGACACTGTTTCTTCATTGCTTTTCTTGTGTTTTGCTTTTTAAAAACAAGGCTTGGGGTTTTTTTTCATTTTGTGTTTCCTGTAGCACATCCACATTTTTAATTGTTACAATGTTTTGCAATAAAGCATCTCTTTGTGCAGTGAGACTAACTAGGAACTAATATGAGCAGATAAACACTCAACTGGACTCTTGAAGTGCTTTTATAAAAATTTTAGCGTGGAATATCAGTGCAGGAGGACTGCTGTGTTCTTTCTTTGTGAAGAAGCTGGGAGCGTTTTTGGAAGCGGCAGCTTTAAATTCCATTGTCACTTGGTGTGAGGCCTGGAGCCTGCAGCTGCCCCACAGCTTCCCCAGCCTTCCTGAACGAAGCAATAAATTCCTGGGAACAGCATGAATAAACCCCTGGGGCTGCCTGCTCCAGTGCAGGGTGTCCCACCCCACAGCCTGGAGAGCTTTGCCGCTGAACTGTGCTCAGGGGGGAGCTTTGCACGTGGGGTCTCGCGTGGAGGTGTGGGGGTGTCTGTTCCAAAACACCTGGAAATAAACCCTGTGTTTTGGTGTGCCTGTGTCTGCCTGGCTTCACTGCTTTGCTGCTTTCCACACCAGCCTCTACAGAAAACATTGTGACTGCACAAGAGGTCGTAAAAACCCGACCTTGGTAATAATTTTGTCCCCGTTAGAGTTCTTTGTATTACTTTTGTTAATGAAATAATATTTACACAGCACCTGTAAAGTTCATGATCCGTGGTCACTGCTCCTCTCGGAATTGCTCACGGGAGGATGTCACAGGTGCAGGAGGTGCTTGTCTCAAAGGAGTTCTGGGATGGACACCTGAGCCCCTGCTCCAGTCCCCGTGGCAGCTGATTTACCAGCTTGTGTCTGTTCCTTAATGCACCTGGGGAATCTGACACACCTGCTCAGACACCAGCTCAGTCCCTGTCGTCACCAGGAACCTCTCAGATGCTTGGTCACCATCCTTCAGTGTCACAGCAGCTGAATTTTCAGTGTCAGCACCAAGGAACCTTGGAGACCAGTGAGCTCCCCCCGCTCTCACGCCCTGGTTTTCACAGCAGAGTCAATCCTGATTTCCACTGGGAATTTGGAAACTCCCCCGCCAGCTGGGATGCCCAGAGAACACTCCCTTCCTCCCCTCCACCACGGCCACCAGTCTTTCCTGCTCAGCCCAGGTTACAAACCTCCAGAACTATTTCTGACAGGCCAGCACAGGGCAATCAGCCATGCCTGTGAATCAAAAGTTACTGATAAACGTGTCAGAATTCCTCCCGTGATGCGGGGCGACTTCCAGCAGCTGTTACTGCTATCAGAGAGGCAGATGCTCACTGAGCATCCAGGAAATCCCAGCAGGGTCTGGCACGAGGGACGCTTGCTGTGGGACAGGAAGGGACAGGAGTGTGCTGGGTGAGCTCCAGCTCTGGCTCCAGGCTGTGTGCTGGGCTCTGCTCCCTCCCCACGCCAGGGTTATGGTGCTGCTCACCCCAGGACACCTCCCTCCTGCCCACTGCATGCTCCTTGCTCCCTCCCCTTGTGCTGCTGTCCCCAAAAAGCTCTGGTCCCCTGTCTGTCCCCTGCCAGGGGGAGGGCACAGGGGGCTACGGGGCAGTAGGGCTTGTCCTGGGACACAGCGGTGGAAAAACCTGCACAAACCCATCCCAGTGGGGCAGGTTTGGCACCACTGTCCAGCTGGACGTGCCACAGGGGCTGCTGTGTCCTCCTCTTGGGCCTGGACAGCACAGAGGGGTGTGGTGGGACTGGGAGGAAGAGGAGGAGGAGGAGGATGGCTGATGGAGAGCCACAGCTGAAAGAAACCCGAGTCCAGGTGTGCTCTTCAGCATGTTCCCTGCCACAAGGACTGGGAGCACCTGGAGCTGGTTTGGGAGTGGTGAGAGCCACCTCTAGATCACACAGTGGGGACACCCGTGGGGTGGCTGGGGCGGGTAGCGCTGCATGGCTGTGACTGGGCTGTGGCAGGGCTGTCCTGTCTGCCACACGGCCACCGGTGAAGGGAGGGCACATGGGGAGGGGCCATGGCAAGGCCAGTGCCCACCCCAGGGCAGATCCACCCCATCCTGCAGGATGCACCACCTGGAGCCCACAGCTCATCAAAGCTGTGCCTGTCCACACCCCAAGTGTCCAAGGCCAGGCTGGACAGGGCCTGCACCAGTCTGGGATAGTGGAAGGTGTCCTGCCCATGGCAGGTGGGGTGCAACGAGATGATCCACTGTCATGGATTGTGAAACCAATACTATTCTATTTACCATCTGTATGGCAGTTGTCTTCTGTTAAGGGGGCAGTTTTCCTTATCTCTTCCACAGCCACTCCTCCCTCCAGGCAGACATCTGCTGATAACAGGCTATTGAATGTCAGTGCATGACTGCTGAGAACTTTAACATCCCATTGTGAGATGCTCCGCCCAGAGGGAGGAGCCAAGCATTCCTACGGGGATAGAGCTGGGAGTCTGGAGAGACAGAACAGCTCTTGCTGGGCTTTGCTCAGAGAGACAGCTACCCCTTTTCAACTGGATCAGCAGAGGAAGATCTTCACCTTTCCTTCTACAGGATTGTCCTGGTCCAACAAAACCACACCTGAGGACTGAGTCCAGGAAGACTGCAGCCACAATTCCAATTGGACTGAGACTACACCCTGACCAACCGGGTGTCAGGTTGAGTTCTGACTCTGTCTGTGTTGTTTTAATCCACTGCATTTGTTTATTTTATATTTTTATAATTTTTCCTTCCCTAGTAAAGGACTGTTATCCCTGCTCCCATATTTTCTCCTGAGAGCCCCTTGCTTTAAACTTTATAGCAATTCAAAGGGAGGGGGTTTACATTCTCTATTCCAGGGGAGGCTCTGGCCTTCCTTAGCAGACACCTGTCTTCCCAAACCAAGACATCCACAAGGTCCCTTCCATGATTCTGTGATCAGTGGCGTGGAGAGGTGGGCTCAGGTTCCAACCCCCAGTTATGGACGTGGGACAGTGGCTGCAGGACACATGGATCCCCAAAGCCTTCGAGATGTGCCCGTCAGGCTCTCCTGGCAGCTGGAGGCTCAGGCCTTGCTCAGGCTCTCCTCTGCACCAACAAATGTCACTGCACATCTGAGAAACACGAGGGCAGCTGCAGCCAGAACCTACAGAGGGGTAGCAGAACCTCCCAGTGGATTCCAGTTTGCCATCCACCCTGGAGCTGTGCCTGGGATTGGTTATGGATACAAAGGCAGAGCTGGAGGTTCCTGAGGAGCTGGACAAGCCTGTTGTGTGCTTTTCTGTACACCCCTCAAACAGAGGATTATGCAGTGCCACTAATTCCACAGGACCACTTGATGTGTGGGCTGGCAGCAGCTCCTGTGGCAGCAGCAGCCTGCATGGACAAAGCTGTTACCTCATCCTCTTACCTCTCCTCCCTTCTGGCTACAAACCCAGGGAAGGCACTCCTGGCCTCTCACTGTGACCAGGAGCCAGGTTTTGAGGACAGATGCTGCTGCAGCAGCTCCCTTAGGTACCTCCAGCATGGCAAACATTTCCCAATCCCAGGCCAGCCCTCCCCACAGCCTGCTGGCACCCTCAGTGTGCCCCACCACATGCCCTGTTCCCAAATAACATCAACACCACACGTTGGCTGCTACTCTTTAATGGCTCCTGGTTACTGCAGGGGAGGGGACATGGGCTGGCTGTTGTCCCACGGCGCTGCTGGAGCAGGGCCTGGTCATCAAGGCCTGGTCATCAAGGCCTGGCCACCAGGCCGGGCCACCAGGCCTGGTCATCAAGGCCTGGCCATCACAGCGGCCTGGCCATGAGGGCCTGGCCATGAGGGCCTGGCCGTCAAGGCCTGGTCATCACACCTAGCCATCAGGCCCGGCCATGAGGGCCTGGTCATCAAGGCTTGGTCATCAGGCCTGACCGTCAGGCCTGGCCACAAGGGCCTGGCCACCAGGCCTGGCCATCACGGCCTGGCCATCAAGGCGTGGCCATCAGGCCTGGCCATCAAGGCCTGGCCATCAAGGCCTGGCCATGAGGGCCTGGCCATCACAGCCTGGCCATCAAGGCCTGGTCATCAGGCCTGGCCATCAGGCCTGGCCATGAGGGCCTGGCCATCACGGCCTGGTCATCAAGGCCTGGTCATCAGGCCTGGCCATCAAGGCCTGGCCATCACGCCTAGCCATCAGGCCCGGCCATGAGGGCCTGGTCATCAGGCCTGGCCATCACGGCCGGACCATCAGGCCTGACCATCACAGCTTCAGCTCGTTGGGCATGGGCTCCCCTCGCAGCCCGGCCAGCAGGTTCTTGGCTGCCAGCACGGCCATGGTGCTCCTCGTGGCGTACGTGGCGCTCCCAATGTGCGGCAGGATCACTGCAGGGACAGGAGGGACATTGCTCACCCCTCACCTCCACACAGCCCCAGCAGCCTCTCCCAGGGCTGGCAGAGGTACAGTACCCGGTAGATGTTATTTGTGTATTAATAAATATGTAATGTTACTGTTGTGAGTAATGTGTTCATTAAATACACGTGTAGGAATTATGTCCTGCCTGGTCTTGCTTCAGAGCTCTCAAATCTCAAAGTCCTGCAAATATTTCCAGAAAGCCTCAGCTCTTATCACTCCTCACAGTGTCTACTTTGACAAATAATGCAAACAAATAAAAATGAGTTTTAGCAAAAAAATCAAACAACAGCTACAGGTTTGTATTTCAGAAACAGACACTCAGTCACGGGCAGTTCCAAATTTTCATGGATGTCCCTATAGTTTCTTTTTGGAACATACTTTTCCTACCCCAGAAACCCTCTCCCCTGAAGGGAGGACATCCTGTGACACACTGGCCAAGCAAGCTCCCTCCTCACCTGCATCATCCCCCTCCAGAGGAGACAGGTCTCAGTCCTGGCCCTGCACCTGCCCACCTGCCCCTGTCCCACCTTCCCAGTGCCTGACTGCCCAGGTAAGGGGCTGCCCACGGCCAGGGCAGCCCAGCAGCACTCCCGAGACCAGCACTCCTCCAGGCAAACCCAGCAGCCCACTTTCACTCAGTGGGGAACTCTTCCATGTGCCCAGGAGCCCACAGAACACCCGAGCTGGACAGAGCCTGAGCTGGGAATTCTCTTTCTGACCGTGCTGGTGCCAGATCCTCCACAAATTTCACAAACTGAATGAAGAGCCGTCATCACAAAGGTTATCTCAATGGCTTTCTGGAAAAGTAAACCAGCTCCCACACTTGTCTGGCATCATGTTGATGAGTTTTTACCCTACAGCAGCTCCCTGCCTTGTAGAGCAGCCCACCTAAACACCCCTGGCCCGCCTGTGCTGTGCTCTGGTGCCCACTGCCACCAGCGGGGCCCCTGTCCCACCTGTCCCACGGCCCCGAGGCAGCAGCTGCTGGATCTGGGGCTGCCAGCCCCAGAGACTCACCGCAGTTCTTGAGGGACAGCAGGGGGTGGTCAGTGGGCAGTGGCTCCGGCGTGGTGACGTCCAGGCCGGCCGCCGCGATCTGGCCGTGGGCCAAAGCCTCGTACAGGTCCTCCTGGTTCACCACAGCCCCCCTGCCAAGGGCAGGGGACAGGGTGACAGTCACTGCTGCGGGTCCCGCAGGCTCCAGGGCCCCAGGACTGCCTCAGCAGAGCTCGGACCCTCTCTGGATGTGCCTCAGCCTCCCTGAGCTGCCCACGCTGGGGGAAGAGCTGGGTGCTCCTTTGTCCTGCTCTGGCTCGCTCCCAAGGGGCCTTGGCAAATGTTCCCAGAGGCTGCAGCCATGGAGGCTGCCCATGCTGTCAGGACTCACAGATCCCCCAGACTCTCAGAGCTGTGGAAGGGCACAGCCACCCTCCAGCACGGGTCCGTGCTGCCAGTACCTGCTCGTGTTGACGAACACAGACGTTTTCTTCATCCTGCCAAAGAAGTCCTTGTTGCACATGCCCTGGGTAGCTGGCGTCAGGGCACAAGTGACCACCACGAAGTCGGACTCCTCGGCCAGCCTGGCAAGCGGGACTGAGGGCAGGAACAGGGAAACACCCCACTGCAGCCAGCCCCGTCCCGCAGCAGAGCTCCAGGGGCAGCTGCAGTCCCTGCTGTCCTCCCCGCAGGTCACCCTGGCACCCAGCCCGTGGGGACAGCCCGCGAGAGCCTCCCCTCCCCGCAGCAGCTGTCACATTTTGCTCCTGGTCACTCTGTCCAGCTTCCTTGTGGGAATGCAGCCGAAGGAAAATCTCCAAGGCAGGACACAGGGAAGGGGGGCAGTGGCAGCACCAGCTGCAGCCTGGAGTTCCCACAGCAGCCTGCTGAAGCCTGCGTGCCCAGCCCTGGCCTGGCTCGTTGGAGGCAGGTCACCCCCCGTTGTGGGGCATGTCCGGGACGTGGCAGTCCCTCCCTTGCTGCCCCCTCACCCCGGGCACACCCAGGAGCCCCCAGACCCCCGCAGCTCGTGCCCTCCCTCCCACCCTGCAGGTGACAAACCCAGTGAGTGACACGCCCTGGGGCTGTGCCAGCCACAGTGCTCCCTGACTGGTGATGACACCACCCTGCCCTGCAGCCGTCCTTACCGAACTCAGCCCCAAACTCTGCCGCGCTCTCCGGCTTTGGGCCACTGCCGGTGTACAGGAACTTCCTGACCCCAAAGGGCTTCAGGCGCCGGGCAACGGCCTGTCCTAGGAGCGAGGGAGGAAGGGGCCGGGCTGCTGGGGCTCCACAGCACCCGAGGCCGCTGAAGGGCTGCTGCACTGGGGTCGCTGCGGCGGGATCAGCCCTGCCTGGCTCTGGGGGGGGGGGGGGGCGTTCTGCTGAGGAAAGGGCCCCACGGACACCGACCCCGTGGCTGCCCTGGGGAGCAAGGGCAGGGATGGCTGCCTGCTGGCAAAGTCCACAGCTGGCTGGTGCCGAGCGCCCCGTGGACTTTGCCACCACGTTTGTGCAACTGGGGACCAGGAGGAGGCAGAGGTTGCTGCAGGGGCTGGGGGTGGTGGAAGCACACGAACACGTGAGGCTTTAAGGCTGAGGCTGGCCAGCCAGTAGAGCTGCTGGCAGAGGCCCTGCAGGCTCCCCTCGCTCTGCTCATGGGGTTTAACCAGCTGAGCACCGGGCCACCACCCTGGCTGACTCCCAGAACAGTCTGGGCTGGAAAAGCCTGCAAAGACCATCTCATTCCAAAGATCTCCCACCTCCAGTGGGGCACCTTCCCGTAGCCCAGGCTGCTACGGTGAGGCTCCAAGCCCACCCTGCCACTGCTGGAGACACGGATTTCTGCTCCCCGAGCTGCTCCTACCTATCCTGCCCAGCCCGATGATGCCCACGGTGCTGTCGGACAGGCCATACCCACACATCCACAGGGGCTTCCAGGTTGTCCAGCCGCCACTGGCAGGGAGAGCGGGACAGGGACAGGCGTCATGCAACGTTCAGAGCCCAGCCCAGGCGCTCGGTGCGAGCTGCAGACGCGGCCCCGGGCCCTCGGGAGGCACTCACCTCCTGACCTGCTCGGCAGCCTCGGGCAGCCGGCGGCAGGCCGACAGCAGCAGGGCCACCGACAGCTCGGCGGTGGCGTCGGTCAGCACGTCGGGGGTGTAGCCCACACGGATCCCCCTGCGGCCAGAGCGGGCTCTGGGGCAGCCCGGGCGGCTCCCCCGCCATCCCCAGCCCGGGAGCCAGCACCCTGCCTGTCCCCGCACCCAGCGACACCCCTGCGGCTCTCAGCCCTCCTGACACTGCCGTGCCCCGGCCCAGCACCCGAGGGCTCCCTCCTGGGGGCGGGAGACCCCAGCCTTGAGCCGGCAGGAGAGGGGTGCAGGCAGCTGACCCCACCCGGCCCCACGCCCTGCGAAAGCCCGGGGGGATGTGGGGTGTGTCGGGGAAGGGGTCCAGAAGGAGGGGAGCAGAGCAGGGGGAGCAGAGCAGGGAGAT
>VZRH01006419.1:0-13281 GCA_013397555.1 Urocynchramus pylzowi
GGATGGGCTGGGAGGGCTTTTCCTGCTGAAGGGTTCTGGGATCATGGAGAGGGCAGGTCCCTCTTTCAGGTCTCATTTCAGGGGCACCTTGAAAGAGCTCAGCCCCTCCTTTTCCTTGCAGAGGGCACAGAGGGTGACACTCAGCTCCCCTGCAATGGAATTGTGTCACTGTGACCCCTTCATGCAGGAATTGTGTGTGGCATTGTTGGGTGCTGTGCCCAGGCCCTGGGAATGAGCTCTGGAGCTCCCAGCCTGGCACGGGCAGGATGTGCCAGGCTGAGCAGGGCAGCTGGGGCTGCCCCTGCATCCCTGGCAGTGCCCCAGGCCAGGCTGGACACTGGGCTGGGAGCACCCTGGGACAGTGAAAACTGTCCCTGCCGTGGCAGGGTGGCACTGGGTGGGTTTGAGGTCCCTTCCCACCCAACCACCCTGGGATTCCCTGAATGAGGAATCTCTGGGGAAGGAGGAGGAAGTCATGGCACTGCCAGGTGCTTGGTGGAGAATGAGATGGGATTGGAAGCTCGTGTGCCCAAAACCCCAACTTCTGCAAGTCATAAAAAATGCCCCTGAGGCTTCTCCTGTACAAAAAACCACAGTGAAGGCCCAGCAGCACGTTGGTTCTGAGCCTGTGGCTTTGTAAACCAAGGAACTCCAGTGTATTTTCAGGTCAGAGCCATGTGCTTGTCTTCCTTCCTGAGAAGGGAGAAGGCTGAGCTGGGTTCCAAGCTGTGGGGCTCCAGCAGGACCTCGGGAAGGGCTGAGCTGTGCCCAGGCACTGCTCCTCAGGGAGGAGTGCCAGTGCCCAGGCACAGCTTTGTGCTGCTCCTGGTGCCACCCGAGGCTGCTGCGGGCTGGGCTGAGCCAGCTGCCTCCTGTAGGTCTGCATGGAACTCGAGGAGAGCTGTTTGGGATTTTTGTCTTTTTGGGGGGTTTAGACACATAATAACCTATATTGAATGGTTTTTAAGTTGGTGAATTTGGTAACCAAAGAATAATGTAGTAATTGGTTGAATTATAGATTAAATTTTACACTGATGCAGAATTAGCTCTCCCTTTCTTTGCTGCAGTGGACTGAAATTTGGCATCTTTCAGGACTGTGTAGTGAAATAAGCCCTGAGAGCTGCTGAATTGTCCCTGTGCCCCCTTACCTTGGGGTGCAAGCTGCTCCCTGCTCCTGTCACTCTTTTAATCTGTTTTCCTAGGAAGGGGAGCCTTCTGTCACCAACCTGTTTCTATTTCCAACTTAATTCAATTTAAAGTTGGAAATTCTCTACCTCCCTGACAAATCCCAGGTGACCTCAGGTGTCGGGGCTCAAAGTTAAATGAATTTTAATGGGTTTTGTTTAAAGCCAGCATTCCCCCAAAGCAAACATCCCCACAAATCCTTGTCCAAGCTAAAGGATTCTGTGATGCTGCAGGGAAGAGGGGTCACTAACCTCTGTCAGCCAGGGAAGGGAGTGGGCTGAGCTTCTTCCTGCTGCCCCCAAAGTCTCTAAGTGCAGCATCTCCCTTTTTTGGCTCACAGAGGAATTCTTTATGGGACATTTCTGCATGCATCAGTGCAGCTCTGGGCTTTCCCAACTAAAGCACCTGAAATGTTGAATTAATGTTTCCTGTGCTGGGAAGGTGTTAACCAGCCTGGGGGGTGTGTGTGGAATGGGATAAGGGTGAGAGGTGTCTGTCTGTGTCTGGAATCCCCAGTCCCCAAAGAGAATCAGTCTGCTCCCACTGGGGGACAGAATCCTGCTGCTCACAGCAAGCTGCTCTCGTAACAGGAATTCTAACACAAACAGTGTTTGCCATTTTTGTCTCCAGAATGATTGAGGAGAGTGGGAAGAGGAGGAGGACCATGGCAGAGAAGAGGCAGCTGTTCATGGAAATGAGTAAGTAGGAAATCTGAAGCCATGATGTCAGTGATTCTGCACTGAGAACTTCCCTGGGACAGCTGCAGCAGATCATCCCCATCCTGTCCCCAAGCCCCATGCAGGGAAAACCATCCAGGGGCTGCTCAGGAGGAGGATGCCCAAGGGGAGTCACAGCTGCCTGGGAAGATATTTATCCCTAAGTTTTGGGAAGCTCCTTCTTAGGGAATGCTCCCATCTCTCACCTATGCCAGTGCCTAAGGTTTGTGGAGAACTATTTAAATGAGTAGTGACAGCAGACCCTGGCACCTTTGGCCTTAAAGAGAGGTGAAAAATGGCCCTGCAATGCTGGTGTGACTCAAGACATGGTCTGGGGGCTGATTTGTGCAGGATCCTCCTCTGGAAAAGAAGAGTTAAGAATTGGTGTTGGCATGACATGACATTATCCTGCTGTCCTGCAGGAGTCAGGGCTGAAGGGAATTCCTGCTTTAGGCCAGCTTGTCCTTAATTCCAGTGACAGACTGAGGGAGCTCTGACTTAAAACTACATATTTATACTGGTTTGTTTCCAGAGTAGCATTGTTATGGAATCATGGAGTGGTCTGGGTGGGAAAGGGCCTTAAATCCCAGCCCATCCCACCCTGCCATGGCAGGGACACCTTCCCCTGTCCCAGGCTGCTCCCAGCCCCAGTGCCCAGCCTGGCCTTGGGCACTGCCAGGGATCCAGGGGCAGCCCCAGCTGCTCTGGGCACTCTGTGCCAGGGCCTGCCCACCCTGCCAGGGAACAATTCCCAATTCCCAAGATCCCATCCAGCCCTGCCCTCTGGCACTGGGAGCCATTCCCTGGTCCTGTCCCNGTGGTGCCAGGGCTGGGGTGTGTGTGAGGAGACACTGGAGCCTTTTCCCAAATCCTGCTCTCAGCACCAGCAGGTACAGGGGGAAGCACAGCCCCACAGCAGCAGGTATAGGGGAAAGCACAGCCCCACAGCAGCAGGTGCAGGGGGAAGCACAGCCCCACAGCAGCAGGTACAGGGCTGGCACAGCAGGAAGCACAGCCCCACAGCAGCAGGTACAGGGCTGGCACAGCAGGAAGCACAGCCCCACAGCTCTGGTTTGTTGCAGGAGCCCAGAACTTCGACGTGATCCGGCTGTCCACGTACAGAACCGCCTGCAAGCTGCGCTTCGTGCAGAAGAGGTGCAACCGTGAGTGCTGCCAGCTCATCCTCAGCCCTGCTGCAGGGCTGCTGCTGAGCTGCACCCTGGCAGTGCAGGGGCAGCTCTGATCAGCTGTGTTTAAAGAGGTCTAATATGGAATTGAGTGTGGAATTAGAGAGGCAGGAGCCTTGCCCATACTCTGTAATATCTTCACGTTTATTCTTTAATGTTCAGAAAATGTGGAGTCCAAGGCAGCTGTGGTGTTTTGTTGCCCTCAGAGCTGGGTGTAGATGGTCTCAAGCTCTGTGAGGGGCTGTTTCCTCACAGGGAACCCCAGAGCAGCCCCAGTCTGGGACAGAGCACAGGGACAGTCCCGCAGCGCAGCTGTCCCTGTGGGGACACGTGTGACATCAGTGACCATGGGGAGCTCTGGGCAGTGCAGCTTCTCCCCTTCTCTGCTGAGGGCTGTGACCTTGGGCAGCTCCCAGGTGAATCCTAGGTGAATCCCAGGTGAATCCCAGGTGAGCAGGATGCACTTTGTGCCCTGCCCCTGCTGAGCTGGACACAGCAAAGGGCCGAGCAGGATAACGTGTGGGAGGAGATCCCTAATCCCAGGGCACAGGAGCTGCTGGGGGCTGAGGAGGAGGAGGAGGGGGCCAGCAGGGCTGAGGAGGAGGAGGAGGGGGCCAGCAGGAGGGCTGAGGAGGAGGAGGAGGGGACCAGCAGGAGGGCTGAGGAGGAGGAGGGGACCAGCAGGACACGTGTCCCTGCTGTGTCCCTGGGCTGTGGTGGCCACAGCCCAGATCCCTGTGCTGGTGGGTGGCTCAGCCCTGCACACAGTGTTAGTTCCTGGCTGTAGATGCAGGTTTAGGGTTAGAACTCTGTTTTCCAGCACAGGGCACACAGGAATGGCAGCTGCAGAGCTCTGCACAGGGCACTGGTGCCCCACACGAGCCTTTGGCACCCCTTTGGCACCCCTGGGCCTTGGGCTGGGGATGGGCTGTGCAGCTCTGGGCTCTCTCTGGTCACAGGCTGCTCCAGGGGCTGGGGTAGCCTGCTCCTTGTGGGGGTTTTGTGTGAGAAATACAGAAGTATTTGTGCCCTGCCTGCTCCTTGTGGGGGTTTTGTGTGAGAAATACAGAAGTGGGTCAGTGTGGGGAAGGCACGAGCTCACCCTGGCTGCAGAGCCTGCTGTGGGGAGAGCCAGCAGTCACTGTCACCATGTCCCTGCTCTGGCTGCTCAGCTTGGGTGGCTGCTGATCCCTAGATGTCTTCTCCACTCTCCTGCCAACCTTAAAGCTTGGAAACATTTCAGAATATTGTTTCATGTGGTTCTGCAGATCGCTCACTGTGGTTTGGAAAAGGTTTTCTGCTCGTTGTTAACACTCCTTGGATACAGCAGGGAAATTTGGGGAGCACTTTGGAGCCCCAGACCTGTGTTTATAAAACATTGGGCTCTGGGTTTGGGAACTGGATCAACTGGAAACTGAGAGTTTAACTGGAACATCAAGTTCCTCCTTCAGTACTCCACAAGTCAGCATGAGGCTGTTCAAAATTACTGTAAACAGTTTGGAGTGGATTTAGAGCAGCATCAGATCCCAGAGTGGTTTGGGTGTGGGGAGGGACCTCAGAGCCCACCCAGTGCCACCCCTGCCATGGCAGGGACACCTCCCACTGTCCCAGCTGCTCCCAGCCCTGTGCCCAGCCTGGCCTTGGGCACTGCCAGGGATCCAGGGGCAGCCCCAGCTGCTCTGGGCACCCTGTGCCAGGGCCTGCCCACCCTGCCAGGGAGGATCTGTGGCTGGGGGCTGAAGCACTGCATGCTCAGGGGAGGGCTCTGCTCCTGCAGGAGCTGTTTCTGGCAGAGCCAGGTGTTGAAGGGAGCAGCAGAAGCCACAGCTGGGCACTGCTGTGTCCCTCAAGAGCTCAGAGTCTCTCACCTGGTGCTCAGTGCCTGTTCCTGCCAGAGCAGAGCCAGCACTGCTCACAGGCAGTGCCAGCACGGGCCTTGCACGCCCTGCAGAGCAGAAATGAACTGTTCTTCCTTTGCTTTTCAGTTCACCTGGTTGATATCTGGAACATGATTGAAGCCTTCCGAGACAATGGCCTTAACAGCGTGGATCACAGCGCGGAGCTGAACGTGTCCCGCCTGGAGACCATCATTTCCTCCATCTACTACCAGCTGAACAAGCGCCTGCCCTCCAGCCACCAGATCAGCGTGGAGCTCTCCATCAGCCTGCTGCTCAACTTCATGCTGGCTGCCTATGACAGGCCAGTGCTGCCTCCTCAGAGCCTGCCCTGCCTGCCTGGGTGTGCCCAGGCTGCCCTGTGCTGAGCTGGGCCTGGGCCCAGGCTCTGCTGGGGCTCCTGTGCTGAGCTGGGCCTGGGCCCAGGCTCTGCTGGGGCTCCTGTGCTGAGCTGGGCCTGGGCCCAGGCTCTGCTGGGGCTCCCGTGCTGAGCTGGGCCCAGGCTCTGCTGGGACTCCTGTGCTGAGCTGGGCCCAGGCTCTGCTGGGACTCCTGTGCTGAGCTGGGCTCAGGCTCTGCAGGGGCTCCTGCCCTGAGCTGGGCCTGGGCTCAGGCTCTGCTGGGAGCCCTGAGCTGGGCCTGGGCTCAGGCTCTGCTGGGAGCCCTGAGCTGGGCCTGGGCTCAGGCTCTGCTGGGAGCCCTGAGCTGGGCCTGGGCTCAGGCTCTGCTGGGAGCCCTGAGCTGGGCCTGGGCTCAGGCTCTGCTGGGAGCCCTGAGCTGGGCCTGGGCTCAGGCTCTGCTGGGAGCCCTGAGCTGGGCCTGGGCTCAGGCTCTGCTGGGAGCCCTGAGCTGGGCCTGGGCTCAGGCTCTGCTGGGACTCCTGTGCTGAGCTGGGCCCGGGCTCAGGCTCTGCTGGGATCTCCTGGGGGTTTAGCAGTGCTTGGAAAGTGAATGTGCTTTGTTGAATCTTGCTCAAAAAGGCCCTTTTTAAGCTCACTCTTGTCAGTTTGCAGCCCCTGTGGGGTGCTGTGGCCCATAGAGCTGATTGTCATTGTCATTTCCTGCTCTGGGCTCTGTGCAGGCATCTCCTCGTGCCCAGTTTTCTGGGTTTCTCTCACAGCCTCTCCCTGCAGGCCTTGCCCTGCTGGTCCTGGGCAGCTGTGCCCCTCTGTGCCCTCTGAGCAGCAGCTGCAGCTCCTTTGCTGTGGTTGGCATTTCTTACTTTTGGTCTTGCCTTTCTCCAAATCAGCTTTTTTTTCAGTGGGGTCTGGCTTCTGCTTCTGCCCCACAGAGGGGATTTAGCCAGGGCAGTGCCCAAACATTTGTTCTGTTTGTGATGTCCAGACTTTGGTCCTCTCCTGATGGGACAGCTTCTTACTGCCACCAACCAGAAGCTGGGTGTCCCTCAGGGAGTCCAGACTGAGCACAGGCCCTGTCTCACTGAGGACAAAGAAAACCAGCACAAAGCTCAGAGCAGCTTCTGTGCCAGCAGAGTTTCTGTTCAGTCCTGGCTTGGAGTTAGTTAGGACAGGTTGGAAGGCTTGCCTGGGGTTACTCTCAGCCAGCTGACACTAAAAAATAGATTAAAACCCAGCAGTGGTCACGTTGGGAGGAGCTGCCTCAGAAAATGGAGGCTTTAGGTAGAGCTGGGGTTTTATTGCCCACTTTCCCCCAGCCCTGAGAGCTCTGCCTTGTCTGGATGCCAGCCTGGGGCAGCAGCAGCTGGATCCTGGCACTGAGCAGCAGCAGCTGGATCCTGGCACTGAGCAGCAGCTGGATGCCAGTGTGGGGCAGCAGCAGCAGCTGGGTCCTGGCACTGAGCAGCAGCAGCTGGATCCTGGCACTGAGCAGCAGCAGCTGGATCCTGGCACTGAGCAGCAGCTGGATCCTGGCACAGAGCAGCAGCTGGATGCCAGTGTGGGGCAGCAGCAGCTGGATCCTGGCACAGAGCAGCAGCTGGATGCCAGTAGGGCAGGCAGGGCTTGTATAAAAGTGCCCATCCCTGCTGGAATGCTCAGGGTCACAGAGTTCTCTCAGAGGGTGCTGGTGGCACCATCAGAAGCTTTAACGTTCCCCTTGGCAGGTACAATCCCAAAATCCTGGAGTGGTTTGGGTAGGAAGGGACTGTAGCAGTTATCCAGTGCCACCCTGCCATGGCAGGGACACCTCCCACTGTCCCAGCTGCTCCAGCCCTGTGCCCAGCCTGGCCTTGGGCACTGCCAGGGATCCAGGGGCAGCCCCAGCTGCTCTGGGCAATGCCTAGAGTGCCCTTCCTGGGAATTCTGCCTGGCTGGGTGCCCTAAGGAGGAGTTTGGGCTCTGGCACAGCTGGGGGGTGCAGTGGGCCCTGGCAGGGCTGGAGTGCAGCTGTGGCACAGCTGGGGGGTGCAGTGGGCCCTGGCACAGCTGGAATGCAGCTGTGGCACAGCTGGGGGGTGCAGTGGGCCCTGGCAGGGCCAGCAGGGGAGGGGCAGTTGCCAGGGCTGGCTGAGGAGCTGGGGTTGGCATCAGTGGCAGATCCACGTGGATGTCCCTGCTGTGGCACCTGCTGGGAGCCTGGCAGGATGTGGGGGTGAGGAAGGAGCCTCACAGGCCTGGCCTGGCTGAAACCAGTCCCCAGCTCTGCTTCCAGCCCTGGTGCTCACAGGGCACTCATGGAAGGTTTTGCCTTTTTTCCTCCTGGTGAATTCAGATGGAATTCAGATGGAATGGCACTGGCACTGGGTTGGGCAGGTTCCTCAGGAGCTGCTCCTGTGGCAGAGTGCAGGGAGGAGTTTGGGGGTTGGGTGGTCTATGAACAGTGCCAGGGGGCAGGCCCAGTGTCTGGGGCACCTGGAGAGAGCTTTCCAAGGACAGGCTGTGCCCTGGGAGGACACACTGATGGCTGTGGGCACTGCTTTTTCTGGGAACTGATCCCAGGCTGGGGCTTCCTTTGATCTGAAGGGCATGTCTGTTAAAGAGGGACAGGGCAGGGGCTGGGGCTTGGGGAGGTTGGAATTTCCAGGTCAGCTTTGCCCTGGGATGACCCCCAGTGTGGCAGCAGGGGAGGGGGCAGTGCCCCTGTGCCCAGGTGAGAGCCCACCTGCAGAGCTGCCCCAGCCCTGGGCATTCCAACAGCACAAGGACGTGGAGCTGCTGCAGAGAGCCCAGAGGAGGCCCCAGAGCTGCTCCAGGGCTGGAGCCAGGCTGGGAGAGCTGGGGGTGTCACCTGGAGAGGAGAAGGCTCCAGGGAGAGCTCAGAGCCCCTGGCAGGGCCTGAAGGGGCTCCAGGAGAGCTGCAGAGGGACTGGGGACAAGGCAGGGAGGGACAGGACCAGGGAATGGCTCCCAGTGCCAGAGGGCAGGGCTGGATGGGAGATTGGGAATTGGGAATTGTTCCCTGGCAGGGTGGGCAGGCCCTGGCACAGGGTGCCCAGAGCAGCTGGGGCTGCCCCTGGATCCCTGGCAGTGCCCAAGGCCAGGCTGGGCACTGGGCTGGGAGCAGCCTGGGACAGTGGCAGTGTCCCTGCCATGGCAGGGGTGGCACTGGGTGGGCTCTGAGGTCCCTTCCCACCCCAGCCCTTCTGCTCCTCCAGGCCCTTGCCCAAAGCCCCTCTCAGCTCTCACAGACTCCCCTCAGGGGAATTCTGCTTTTCCAGCTCTCCCCACACTCATCCTGTGCTTTCCCCATCTCTGTATTTTCCATGCCAGTCCAAATTCCCTGGGCAGCACATTTAGTCACAGTTGTTTGAGGTGCTGGCCGTGGTGGTAGTGATTGATTGATTGATTGATTGATTGATTGCTGTCCTGCCATGCCTTCTGGGGCTGTGGGTGCTGGGTTCCCTTGGCTGTGCAGCTCTCACGGGTGCCTTTCCCTGCAGCGAGGGCCACGGGAAGCTCACCGTGTTCTCAGTGAAAGCCATGCTGGCCACCATGTGTGGGGGGAAGATCCTGGACAAGCTCAGATGTGAGTACTCCCGAGGAGTCCCAGCCTTTGTGGGCTCTTTCCTTTCCTGTGTTTGTTGTATTCACTTCTGGAGGGTTTTATTTTGCTGGTTCCATGATTTTACGCTGACCTGGAGCTGTGCTGTGCAGGATTCCAGAGTCATTGAGGTGGGACAGGCCCTCCCAGCCCATGGAGTCCAAGCTGTGCCCAGTCCCCACATTGTCCCCAGAGCACTGGGTGCCACATCCAGGCCTTCCTGGGACAGCTCCAGGGATGTTTGTTCCATGTTCCAGCTCCTGAGGAGCCTTCCCAAGCCCATTTCTGTAGTTTAAGCTCTTGGGCATTTCTTTAAATGGAGAGCTTGAGGGCTGATTTTCCAGTGGGAATGTCCCAGGAGTCACCATTTCCCTGTTTGGGGATGTTGGAGGCTCCTGTGAATCTCCTGCTTCCCCTGAGGCTCTCTGCCCCTTCTCACTCTGCAATTCCAGCTGCTGAGGTGGAATCCCAGGATGGTTTGGGTTGGAGGGGACCTGGGCCACCTCCCACTGTGCCAGGCTGCTCCCAGCCCTGTCCCTTGCCCTGAGCCCTGCTGACCCCTGGGCTCAGTTCCTTTTTCCTCTGAGCAGGTTCCCACCTGTGTCCAGCAGCTCTGGGCTGGTGGAACCGACCCAGAACCCAACCCCAGATCCTGCTGGACGAGCACAGGGAGCAGGATTCCTCCAGCTGGACAGAAAGCTGGTGGTGAAAGAGGGCTGGAAAATCCTGAGCAGGATGGGTTTCTGCAGACAGCTGCTCCTTGCCCCCCAGGCCAGGAGCCCCAGGTTCCTGCAGGAGCCCTGCAGTGAGCAGTGCCAGGTGGAGAAGCAGAGGCCAGCTCTGCTTTAAGCCCCCCGAGATGGGGTGGGTGTCACACCCCCTCAGCCCCTGGCTGCTCCTGGAGCCACTTCAGTGCAGGCAGGTCCCAAAGGCTGCTGAGTGCCCAGGGCTCTCAGGGGTGGGGAATGTGTCTGCCCAGCCATCTGCCCTGGGAGGAACTGCCTTCTGATCTCCCTGCCTCAGCTGGTCCCTGCTTTGGATTTCTTCTGAGCATTATGAGTGTGCTGCTTGGCTTTCCTCCTCTCTTTCCTGTTGCTTTCCTCAGCTTTTACAGAGACAGGGCACCTGAGAGGTGTTTTGAAAGATTATACTCTGTTATCAGTTTTGGTGAATAGTGAGACACAAGAGATGTACAACTCAACACCATTCCAGCAGAAGCTCACCTGTTCCTTGCTTGCAATACCTTAGAAATGTTTTTTAGCTGATTAGCTTTTGCTGCACAATGCTGCTATTATTTCTAACACTAATCACCTCTATTTTTTCTCCACATTGTCTTGCTGCAATGTATTTTTCATAGTTCTAATTCTCTAAAGTATCTAGTCTTGTTTTATTCTTTACAAATCCATTTCCCTGATTAGTGACCCACTTCACTCCAACATCTCCTTGTGCAGAAGGATCCCAGCCCAGCCTCCCTTCCCTGAGCTGGAGCTCTCTGCAAGTCCTGGGAGTTGTTTTTAATGTCCTCTCATCCCATGGTCCCTGGGAGTGATGGGGCCAGGAGTGTCCTGGGAGTGGCACAGAGGGACTGGGGACCTTCAGTGGGGCCCTTCCCTGGCTCTGGAGTTTCCTGGGCTGTGCTCTCCTTGCAGAGCAGCTCCCTGTGGGGCTGTGCAGGGCAGGGATCCCAGGATCCCTGAGCCTAGAAAATCCCTCCCAGCCCATCCAGTGCCCACCTTGTCCCCACATCCAGCCCTTCCTGGGCACCTCCAGGGCTGGGCACTCCAAACCTCCAAGGCTGAGCACCCTTCCCATGGGGAGATCCCTCCTTCCCATGGGGAAATCCCTCCTTCCCATGAGGAAATCCCTCCTTCCCATGAGGAAATCCCTCCTTCCCATGAGGAAATCCCTCCTTTCCATGGGGAAATCCCTCCTTTCCATGGGGAAATCCCTCCTTTCCATGGGGAAATTCCTCCTTTCCATGGGGAAATCCCTCCTGCTGTCCAGCCTGAGCCTGCCCTGGCCCAGCCTGGGGCTGTTCCCTCTCCTCCTGTCACCAGCTGCCCTTTGAATGGATATCATTACATCCTGCTTTTTATCATTTCCAATTTCTCTGCCAATTCCCCATGTGGAAGTTTCCCACTTTGACAACAAGCCCACTTTTTTAGCTGCAAGACAAACGTTGGTGGGGTTTGGAGGGGTTTCTAATTCCCCTTGGCACAGCCTGGGCTGGTCTCTCTTGTCACTGTTGTGACAAGAATTAATAAAACTCACCTAGGGTGTTCCAGCATCTGAACAGGAACAGGAAAAGAGAACTTCATTTTTCAGACCTCAGCATTTATAGAATTCCAGAAGTGACAGTGGATTGGAGGGTGGCATTGCCACCTCTCCAACCACACTGGTCAGACTGACAGTCCATCAAACTTCTCCTTCTACAGAGAAGAATGCAAAACAATCATTATTTACATGAAAGTGTGTGAGAAACTCCATTACAAAAATATAAATGTCAGAAAGCTTAAAGAAACTCAAAAAACCAAGGCAACACTCTCTCATTTTCACACTTCCATACCTTGAATTCCTCTCTCTTTAGGATCACTCCTGCTGCCTGCTCAGCTCAGATGAATGACCTGAGCACACCCAGGAGGTTTCAGCCCATTTTAAATACAATTGTGCCACGTCCCTGTTGTGTCCTTCCCTTCCCACCCTGCCAGGTTCTTTGCAGACCTTCAGCTCCTGTGCAGGAGGATTCTGCTCCAGAATGGACTAGGATTCTGGAATTTTGGCTCTCTGATTTTAGTTGTTCCCCTTGTTTGCATTTTGTATGCATTTTCATCCTGACTTTTTTTTCACATTCAGTTTCNCTAGGGTGTTCCAGCATCTGAACAGGAACAGGAAAAGAGAACTTCATTTTTCAGACCTCAGCATTTATAGAATTCCAGAAGTGACAGTGGATTGGAGGGTGGCATTGCCACCTCTCCAACCACACTGGTCAGACTGACAGTCCATCAAACTTCTCCTTCTACAGAGAAGAATGCAAAACAATCATTATTTACATGAAAGTGTGTGAGAAACTCCATTACAAAAATATAAATGTCAGAAAGCTTAAAGAAACTCAAAAAACCAAGGCAACACTCTCTCATTTTCACACTTCCATACCTTGAATTCCTCTCTCTTTAGGATCACTCCTGCTGCCTGCTCAGCTCAGATGAATGACCTGAGCACACCCAGGAGGTTTCAGCCCATTTTAAATACAATTGTGCCACGTCCCTGTTGTGTCCTTCCCTTCCCACCCTGCCAGGTTCTTTGCAGACCTTCAGCTCCTGTGCAGGAGGATTCTGCTCCAGAATGGACTAGGATTCTGGAATTTTGGCTCTCTGATTTTAGTTGTTCCCCTTGTTTGCATTTTGTATGCATTTTCATCCTGACTTTTTTTTCACATTCAGTTTCTAGGTTAAGTCTAATTTTTCTGGCTGGCTTATTTTTCTAAAATGCACAAATCCACCATTTAATTTTTTTTTTCTTTTCCCCCCATTTCTCCTAATATGTTTTATTTTATAACATTATTCAAGAGACCTTCAGTTCAAGCTGCTCTTTTTAGTCAGTGATGCAAATTACAGGTAGCTTTATCCCTCTTAACTAAGGCATTGCATGCTTCTTCCTGAGCTCATTCTTTCAGGAAATTGGGATTATTTCTCCAGTTTACTGGCAATGTGCCTTTCTGAAAGTGTCTTTTTTTCTGAAGCTGGTTTTGATCACTGAAATGAAGGTTATTTTCTGCCAGCATGAGCTTTTTGATGTTTAATTACTGATGGTGCCTGAAATACCAGCAGGGAGGGTTCAGTGCCACTGAGGAGAGCTGGGATCTGTCACATCCTGGGGAGTTCTAGGTCATGTTTCCAATGGTGAAACCTCCCTTTGGAGTGTGCCAGACTCTGGGTGTGCCTCAGGGCCCAGCTGGCTGTGGGAGATCTCTCCAAGGAGATTCAGGATCCAGGACACTTCTGTTTGCTGGGACATGGCTGTTCTGTCGTGCTCTCTGCACCCTGCCCCTGGGGCTGGCCTTTGCTGGGGAGTGGAGCAGAGAATGGAGCTCTGGGGAGGGGATCAGGGACCCCCAGGGCTCAGGGAGGAGCAGAGACAGGGATTGGGGCACCTGCAGCACCTCCCTCTCCTCCTTCCATCCTCACAAACATCTGGGAACATCTGCTCAGCCCCTTTTTGCTCTCAGGAGCACCTTTGTCCCCACAGAGCTGCTTAAAAAGTGTAAACTCCTCATCACAAATGTTCTCAGAATCCCAGAATGGTTTGGGCTGGAAGGGACCTTAAACCCCAGCCCACTCA
>VZRH01006475.1:6488-30150 GCA_013397555.1 Urocynchramus pylzowi
CGGCGGCTTCGCCCTCCGCAGAGGCAGCAGCCTGCGCCCGCCGGCCGGCACGGCGCAAAAAGTGTTACCGCTGGACACGGGCGCACCAGAGTGTGCTCGGTTCTCTGTTCCCGGCCTCCCTCGCCGCTGCTCCTGATCTCCAGCTAGGAAGACTATGTAGCAATGAGAGCGCCAGATACTGAGAAAATACAGATTTGAGAACTCTGAACAAAACAGGAAAAGGAAGACGTTTAGTCCAAGCCAAGATTCCAGCTGTAAAAAATACATCACTTTTCAGCTTTCAGTTTTGATGGGTTACCTATGTTTGTCTGAGAGTCAAAAACAAACAAACAAACAAACAACAAAAAAACAAACAAAAAACCCCAAAAAACTCCAGAAACCAAAAAACCACAACAAAAACGTTCCCCAACACCCAAACACATTTTAAAACGCCAACCAATCACTGCAAGTGTTAAGCAGCTGAAGAAAAAGGACAATAAGCAGCCTGTAATTTTTATAGGCTCCTTTGTCAAATATGTGCTTAAAATAAATCACCCAAATAATGGTTTTAATTCCACTGTTAGTGCATACAGCAGTTTACTGAGTTTATGGCTGATGGTTAGGCTTTATGAGCACTTAGTATTTCAGTGCTACAAGGAAGGAAGTGTTGAGCACAGATGTTTGCAAACAGCGATAATAGGATAATAAATTACTGCAAACTAAAGACAAACTCTTGACGTCACAGACCTACTCTCTTATTTATGCAGAAAAAATACCTTAATGCATTCAGTAAAAAGTTATCAGGAATTCCTGGCTGGTGCTGCAGTGGGCAGAGATACAGCAGGCTATGCCTGAACATTTAAAGATTGTTCTGTCATTGTTTGAGCCAGCCTGGTGGAGCTATTTCTCATATCTAATTCTTTTCATTTTCTTTGGCTGACAGCTGTAGCTGAAGTCCAGTGATGAAGAAGTACATTTTGGAGATGGCAGAGGCTGGAGGGTGCTGAAGTAGTTTTATTCTTTCTTGCAGGGCAAGGCAAAACCATTCTCCTCATCACCACAACTCACAGGAATTGAAAGCTTGGGAATAAGAAGAGGGTTTTAAAGAAGTGAGATGGATGGCTCCAGTAGGAGCACAGGATCTGAGCCCCTTAAGATTAGACCACAAAAATAAAATTGCTGTAGGTCTGTGCCTAATTCCTACTTCTCTCTTTTTACTACCTATTCCCAGTGTATGCTTGGTCTAGAGTATCCAAACTAGACAATCTGTTTCTGAGACAGATCTGAATTTCACAGCACATGCTCTTCCTAGCTAACCTCATGCTGGCTGCAGGCTTTCCATATTCTCTTTGCCAGGAAAATATCACGCCTACTTTTAAGACATCAATACAAATCAAGAACACTTGTTGATCCTCTGCTCATCCAGGCATAATTTTGGAGATTCAGTATGGACCTGCTGGGACAAGCAGGGGCTCCAAGCAGCCTCTCTGATGTGAACCATGCCACTTCTCGCAGTCACCCTCCTGAGTACTAGCTATTTCCTACCAGGTGAGAGGAGATGTGAAATTCTTCTGGCACCAACTATTTTATGGCACATGCCACCTGGGCACATTCCTCAGCATGCCTCTGGCAGCTGGCAGTTCTCAACACTGCTTAAATAGTTCTCGGCCCCAAAAGAATTCACTGATTTTCTTGATTTTTCCCAGAAGATTGTAAGTGAACCTGATGGAGCAGAAAGTGAAGAGAACATATTTTCGTGGGCATTGGTTTGGAGCACAAAATTTAACTTCGGCTCAAAACCCTTTTACAAAGATCTTTGAATACTGCCAAACTACAACAGAGGCTGCAAGTGAGTGAAAAAGCATACCAAACCTCCTTTGCCATTTAAAAGACAGAAACTCCCTAGAAGACAATTATATTTAGCAGCCATGAGAAAAAAAAACATTAGGAGCAATCAACACAGAAAAGGTCCTCTTCTTTTTATGCTGGGTTGTCTACTTTCCTGTTCCTTCTTTAAAATTGTTTCTCTACATCTGAGAAAAAATACAAAAATTAAAGCAATTTTCCTGTGTCCCTCATAGACAGGAGACAGTGGTGTGTTTAAACACTGATCTAGTGTACAGAAACCCTCATCACATAGCCACAGGGACATATATATCTCTCACCTTCCTAGCGTAAGTTACTTTTAAGCCCCTCTGGGTGGAAACACAGAGACAAATGCAATCTCGTGCATTGTGCTGCTCAGACCCTCTCTCCTCACAGAGACATTTCCCCCCAAGAGCAAAAAGATACAAGGGGTCACTATGAGGTCACATGAACCAGAACACAATGAAGGAGCAGGAGGCTCTATAGGCAATATATTCCCAGTATTGTCTGCTCCTTCAATAGCTCCTAAGTGCAAGAAAATTAGCTGTGACTCTTTTGATATGAAGTGTGGTACTGAGATGTTGCTGGATTGGAGTTCCAGAACTCACAGTATTTCTGTGAAGAAGTAGGAATGTTAGGTGTTTGCTCCTGAAAACTTCTTTCTCTCCAAACAGGGACTATCCCTCTGAGAGAGTCACAGGCATCTCACGTGGTTGTTTTTATTTAGTGCCTTCCTGTTATTGGCAGAGGTTTTCCTTCTTTGACTAACCTACTTGTGTCAAGGAGCACATGTGAAGGCTCCTTGCTTTGATCTTTCTAAAACAGGTGGCAAGGCAGAAGTAGTGAGTGAAATATCTACTAGGGCTTTGGAAAGGCTTTTGTTGCAGTTTTATGATGTAGCTTCTATGGCAGTGGAGAGGCTGAAAGTGCTACTTCCAAGTGAAATTATGTCCGTATGTCATGTCTGCTATGTCACCTCATTTTACCACATTAAATGGTTGAACCCACATTTTATTTCAAGCTTATTGATAATGTTGGTAGAGAAGAAGAACACCAGCAACTGCAAGCTGAAAATAACATCATGCGTACTTTTTGTCACATGCACATGCTGTGCTGAACCTGGAGGTGTTGACTGAACAGAGACTTGTTTATCCAAAACAGGCATAGTCCATTGCATAGTTTATCCATATGATCACTCTGTGGTCACTAACCCTGGTTTCAGAATTCAGTCATCATATTACCCAAGCAGTTATTGGGGACCTATTCTGACAATTTTTGACTGACTGGCAGAGTTAGATGAGGATCCGTGTGGGACTGGGAAAAACGCAAGCAATGCAAAGGGGAATTTTCTAGCTCTACTATCAGCTCCATGCCAAGTAGACAGCAGGAAATAATGAATAGTCACTGTTGCTTTTTTTAATTGATGTGATATTTCTCATGCTCAGGAGAGAGACTGATAGCAGGCATTGCAAAGCCACCCTTGTCACATCCTTCATTTTAAAAGAGGTTTGGTTTGTGGAAAAGGCACAAATTAATAATTTCCATCATTTTTGCCTCTCCCTCCTCAAAGTATTTCAGGCAAACTGGCCTTTTCCAACAGAAATTCCTTTTAACCAAAAAGTGTCCTAAATAGCTGTTCGTGTAAATAGAGAACTGAGATATCAGGCCATAGGAACAATAAAGTCTCATCCCAGTCTATTAAAATCTTGAATGGAGATTGATATCCATCTCAGGTAGCAATATGCAGGGGCTGGAACAGTAGTATTATCACCCATTTTAAAAGATTAAGCTCTGGAATGGCGATGTTTTTTTCAGAATTTCTTATCAGCATCTTGCCTACATGAGCAACTAAATAAGGGTCTTACCACTCCCTTTCCAGGGATAAGGTAATTCATATATAGGTAACTGTTTTCTGTGCATCTTGTAAATACATTGGGAGGAGCCTAAATTTTCTCTTTAGTTGATACCACTATTAAAGAGAATTGGTCCAGAAAGAAAGGTTTGAAAATGTCTCAATTTCTACAACTTGATTTATTTTTTTCTCCTTTTGCCTGAGAAGTTTTAAAGCCAAATGCCTTATTATAGTTTTCCAATTGAGAATATAATACAGCATTAGTGGAATCACTGCCAGTCACAGCTATCAACACAGCTTGTATGTCTCATACTGGATGCTCAGAGATAAGTCTTAACTCATGGAATTATTTGGTTTAATACTTTAAAAAAATGGTTGGGCAATTTGCCAACTGCCTAATGCACTGCTCCAAACTTATCTGTTTTTTCATTATTAATTGGTATCTAATACTCTAAGGCAGATGGCATATTCGTGTAAAGCAGAATGTAACAAAGGAAGGAATCAAATACAGTCCTCTTGGTGTTTTGTTTTCCTACTAAACCCTTATGACAGTTCTCCTTCTGACACATTCCTCATTATTTAGCTTATAAATTAATTACTTCCACTGTAATCTTGCTGGCTTTTGGCACAGGTATAGAAAAGCCGAGCAGTAAATAACTGAACTAGGAATCTTGAGAACTGATAATTCCATTGCCATTTCAAAGTTCTTTGTGTTGAACCTAAATGTGAGATCTCCATTCTTTTGTTAGCTCTCCTGAGAGAGATAGGATTGTTAATATTCATCTTCCTCTGATACGATTTGGTTTCAGAGGCTCCTTGGGAGCCAGCCAGATTAGAATAATATAATCATAGTAAATTGCTTGTGGCAAAAATTGTATATAAGGCCGCTCTAATACATACATTCAGTCTCTGGACAGCAACAAAAACATCATAACTGAATTAGACTTTTAACAAGATTTTGACAATTGATGAAGCAAATGCAACCTTTACAACCAAAAGTTCCCTCCCCCTCTCCTTATCATGTCTGAGCTGTCAACAGAGAAGTCTGGTCCACCTCCTTCATGAATTAGTCTCTCTATTTATGTATTGCCTTCCTCAGGGTTTCCATTTGCTACCAAGCTAGCCAACCCAGTTAATTTTGTTCCAGCATTATTAAAATTACTATTACCATTGCAAATGTTTCCAAGGGAGATAATATTAATAACAGTCTCTCCCATCAGATCCTGTCAGTTCCTGGGGTGATTAATATTCCTGTCTGCAAGAAGCATCATATCATTTAGAGAGGGCATATTGCTTGACTCATAGGCTATTATTCTTCATGGTCTGTGATGAGTGCATTGTGATCTGCTATTATTGCTTTACTGTTTACACATCTTGAGACACCTCATAAAGCAGTTAGGAATAAGATGAAATTCAGATAGATTCAGATCTAAGAAATGAGACAACCTTACAGGAAGACCTTCAGCTGTTTTGTCTTCTTCATTCACCATGTCACATGCCCATTGACTTTTGCTGTCATCCTTTTCCTACCTAGGATGCAGATGGCAGCTGCATTTCTCTGTGCATGGCCAGTGAACATCTTTACAAGTATGATCACAGGCAGTCTGCTGGCTCCAAAGCACCATGGGCTCCTAACAATTTTTTTCTACATAAATACCACACTGTGTCTGTGGGGAGCTGCTACTCTATTTTGAGACTAGTCATTTCAACTCCTTGTCAAGAACTGTCTAGGAAGAATGGAGATCAGATTTTATTTTCATGGAAATAGCCATAATCTGGATTTTCCCAGGAAGCCTTGTGATCCGCTCTCACTTGCATAATACAGACTTGAGTGGAGCAATTTTTATTTTGAGCACAAGGTGTTAACAGAGTCTGTTCCTGAATGCTCAATGAAAGGTGCACTTTAATTTATGCAGATTATATATAGCACATGGATTCAACAGCAAGTTGTCATGGCAAGGGCAAATCTTGCTTCCACAAAGTCTGATCTGTGACATAAACAATAGCTGATCTGATTTTCCAGTCTGGTCTAAAGCAGATGTCTGGGAAGATTTGTCTTCTCAACATCAAAGTCAGCTTTATGGCTTTGGAGCATAGGTTACAGATTACTTACATCACCTGCTTCTCAAGTGTTTTCCCTCAAAAATCTTTGTGGAAGCAGTCAAACCTTCCTGTCGTTATGGGGTCAAAGCTGCACAGGAAAAGAATCAGGGAATCAGGAGTGGCAGGTGGATTGCCATTCAGTGACAGGTTGGACACAAATAGTGAACTCCTTAGGTATGCAAAAGAAAGTGCACTGCTTTACAGCACAAGATACAAGTCAGCAGCAGCAGCAATTACTTCTTTAAGACTAAAGGACTCACTAACACCCCTTGTGGATATTTGCCCCTACAGACAAATGTAGAAATGTCAGTGAAAGGCTTTTGCCTCTAACCCTGCAGCAGAACGCAAGCTGCGACCTTTGGGTGGCGTATCCAGCAATGGGGAGGTGGCAGGGGGTGGCGATGTTGTGTCAGAGACAGTCACGACAGAGGGCAGGGCTGGGGGCTGCAGAACGACTGCATGCTTAGGATAGGGTGGCTGTACAAGATACTCTAAGTTACAAAAGACAGCAAATCCACTTCAAACATGGATGTAAGAGAGGTATTCAAACAAAAGGGACTTGTTGTTAACTCTGTGTGCCTTTGCAAACAACTGCACCCAAATGGTGATCTTTATTTAATTTATTTGAAGATAATAAATTAGGCAAAAAATGAAACTTGATGTGAACTACTAGATTCACTCAGGTCAGACAAATTAGTTTAAAGATAAATCTAAGAGGAAGACCTCTCTGAAAAACAAGGAGAAAAACCCAAAACCTTCAATGCCTTTTAAATAAACCAAAAACCCTAAAAAACCCCAAAATGTTTCCTCTCAGCGATCTCTCAGACAAATTATTTCAACTCCTTATTTTGAAGGATAATTTTCCTTTTAAAATCTGCTCTGGGGGTGGAACTAAAGGTTTTGGAAGAAATAATGACAGACATAAAATTGCATAGAATAAAAAATTAAGCTTTCCATTTAAGTTTAAAAAAACCATTTTGGATGGATTTTGAGATGACCTTTTCTGAGCTGGAGTTCTGTTCTTGCCCAAAATAGTCAGTGTTAGTTTAGCTAAAACTGGGTGAAACCAATCTTCCACATTTCCCCTCCATAGGTTTTTAGGCAAAACACTAAACTGACAAATAAGTTTGGCCAACTGCACCAATGATCTTACAAAGCAGTAAAGCTCTCAAATACATTAATTGTATGAATTTATTTAGCACAATCACACCAAGATTAATATTTCACCAAAACCAGTGTGGAAAAAATGAGAAATCCATTCTTCATTTATTGAAGACAGCCAAAGTGACTGTTTGCATTTTACAACTTTCCACTACTGAACTATAAGTACATGGTCAAACTTCCAGTCTGGAACACATTTTTATCATTTGATTGTAAACTCTTGGAAAATGAGGGTTTATAATAAAGATGCTGACAAGCCCTGAATATTCAGTAAATAAAATTCACCATAAAATGCAAAACCAATTAAAATCAGGAGACATATGTCCAGTAAAGGTGGTCTGGTGACTGGTACAAGGCATCCACTTTGTGGACTGCAATAGGGACTCTAAGCAAAGCACTGTATGTAACAGAGGCAACAGGGGAATTGTGTAGCTGGGCTGATCTTGTAGGCTCTCCAGAACATGAAGGGCTAGGTTGGTGAGGGACACAAAAGCTGGAAGACACTGGATCCACTTTCAAGTGACTTACAAGGGAATTGCTGTACAGCTTATTCTATAGATAGACATAGAGACAATTTCCCATTAAAGAGACTTCAGCTAGCCCTGGACATTGAAATGCAGAGCCAGCAGGGTTGACACTCCCTTGAATCATTTATGAGAGGTAACCTAAATACAGCCTTTTCAGTTTGGAAAAGTGTAGTCTTTTTAGAGAAAGCATGCTTCAGAATTGAGTTGTTTTGTTTGTGGTTTTGTGGTTTTGGTTGGTTGGTTGGGTTGGGGGTATTTTTTTGTCATGGATAAATTTTTGACATGAATTGTTTCAATATTTCCCCAATAAATCATTTTTATTGCACTCCTTGGGTCAGCATGCCTCATCAGGTCACAACCTGAACTCCTGAGTCACATCCACACTGACAAGTCCTTTTGAACCTGCCCAAACCTGCAGGAGTCACAAATATGTCTCTCTCTTCAAACCCACAAAGAGCCACACTTACAGGGATGCTCATTAACTGCTTCTTCAGGCTCTAAAAGAATGCATGGTGCTGGATTTTGGGTCCTTAGCTGGTGGAATTCTATGTTTTTCAACCTGCCTCATCACTTACTCCAGGCAAAACAAGGGCATACTGAAGGGTTCCTATTTAATGTCCACGCCAGGTTTTTCTTTTGCAGAGGTGCACAGACATTTGGATGTCCATTAGTGTCACACTGAATGTGAGGTGCTCTTTGGGAAGCTAAATTAGCTAAACTAACTTAGCTTGAAAATCTAACATCAATCATATGGGAATTGCTCAGGTACAGGAGGAGAACTGTTCTTAACAGAGTTGAAGTAAGCTAAATCCAGACATTAAAATTGGATCAAAGAGTTCCTGCATGCTGTGCTTGGTTTCAGGATAAGAAGGAGGTCTGAGGTTCTCTACAGCCGCTGTACCTAAGCTCATCTTTCTGGTGATGGAGGCTGACTACCCTCCTTCTTCAGTCTCAACTAGCTGTATGTCTAAGCTAGAGATATTTGCACCATGCCCTGTTTCCTCACCTGAGGCTAAACTCAAGCCTTCAGTCTCAATAACCACACATATGGAAGCACCATACTCTTTTTTTTCTGTACCAGGAGTAGCCAGAAAAAAAAAGAAAAAAAAAAAAAAAGTAAAAGCACAGTGATATTGACTTAACAAATCTTCACAAGTCATTAACTTGCTATATTCAACCGATGTGTTTCATTATGTTTCACATGAGCCTGTCATGACTATAGATAAAAAATCATGCAGCTTTGTTTATACAGAAATCTCCATCTCTGTCAGCACACTCTGCAGTAGTGTATCACTTGTCATGCCAAAGGCATGAAGGATATATATAAAATGCACCTCCCTGAAGACCACCACAAGAAAACCATGCTTGTTCATGTGGGCAGGAACAAGTCGTGCTGTGGAAGTAGCAACATCTTAGTGTGCTATTATGTCAAGGTGACTTTTAAGTTTCCATTCAGATTTTAAACCCAGTAGTTGTCACCTTGAAGCACTATCACCTCCAGGCTGTGCAGAAAGGTGTTCCCTTTCATTCTTGAAGAAAAAGCAATGGCAAGCATGTCCACTTGACAGTGGAGGCATATGTCTTTTCTGAGGCAAAGAACATGATGAATTAGTGAATATAGAATTTCATTCACAACTCCTTGTATATTTGGGAGAAGTATGACAAAGATTTTGCTTTTACTGAAAAGGGTATTAACAATTCGTCTTTGCTGTGGGGCTTATAGTGTCCCTAAGGCTTGCACTGGAGTTTTCCTCCCCTGTAAGACATTCAGAGCTGCCAGTACTAAATATCAGGCACTTAACAGTACTCATTTTAGTGCTGTAAGATGATACCATTCAGAAGTATTAGAGAAAGGGCCTCTAAATTTCTATTTGGGCTCCCAATGCAGCATGGGAAGAGCAATAGAGCATCACTGACTTCAGCAGAACTGCTGACGATTATATTGGGAGACATTTTTCTCCACTAGTTGTGCATAAATTACCTGTTTGAAAGGGATAACCTCTAGTCATGAGCTTTATCCCTAACCTTCCAACTAACATGTACCTTCCCAATTGGAAACTATAAAAAGGCATTTGGCTTTAAAACTTCTCAGGCAAAAGGAGGAAAAATAAATTAAACAGTAGAAATTGAGACATGCTTTTTAAAAATTGTGTTCTACAAAAACATGAGTCACATTCATACATAATATGCCCCCCCAAAAAATCAAAACACACAAAATTTGTTCCAGGAAAATAATTATTTCCCTTTCCATTGTCAAAGTTTCTTTAGGGCAGCATATGGGTTTTGTTTTTTTAATTCCTCTAAAAAAAAAGAAAAATCAGTGAGTGCGTACTTGTATAAGCATATCTATGCATGTATTTATGGATGCAATAATCTGTGTATGTGTAAACACATACAAGTGCATATGAGTCAGGGGAGGTTTAGATGGATATAAGGAAAATTTTTTTTCACTCAGGGGGTGGTTGAACACTGGAACAGGCTCCCCAGGGCAGTGGTCATGGCCTCAAGAGTTCAAGAAGCGTTCAGACACACTCTAAACCCCAGTGTGGTGTTGTTGGGGTTTCCTGTGCAGGGCCAGAAGCTGAAGGGTTCATTGAGAAGGGCCAGACTCAATGATCCTGGTGGCTTTCTTTCAGCTCAGGAGATCCTATGAGTCTATGCTTCTTCATGTAAATGTCTATACACAGAAAGCAGATTGTAATTTATATGCCTGACAGTTCAGTTGAACCTCATGAAAAGATCATAGTCTTCAAAACTAGGCTGTCAACTAACAGAATAAAGGAATTATAAGGTTGCCTGGTGGCCAGGGCATACCAAATATCATAAGATGCATTACCTATCAGCTACCATGATCAGTCACTTAAGCTGACTTGACCCATCAGGAGTTTACCTGAGGTTGATTATATAATACAAAATAATGCAATTATGGGAGCATGGTCCTTGGAGATGGCTGGAAGACAAACACAAAGCCAAATTCTCTTACAGTGCAATCCTGGTGAAGCCAATGTAAATCTGCCATGCACTATATCTGAAAAGCAGGTTTCATGCTAGATTAGTACAGACTGAGCAGATTAGTGTCTACGTATGTATGGGCACTGTGTGTGATAAAAGGATGTGGATGGATTTGCACATATTTTTCCCTAGAATTGGATTTTTTGCAATTCACTTTCCTAAATTCTCCTTGCTGTCCATCAAAGAAGATTATTAATTTATTAATCCATATCTGGCCTACAAGGAAACTAGAGGTTGCTGAAAACAATTCGGGAGTTTACCCTTGCTGTAAATAAAAGATGGAATGTGCAAATTGTCAAGAAAGTCGACCGAGCGAGAGAGTTTTATACGTAGATCATGTAAATCAGGTGACTTGCAAGTAGGAGAAAACCATGCAATGAAAAATTGTTCAGAGAACAGAGACAGAAAAAGGAGTGCTGAATCAATGATGTGAAGCAGAAGATAATGAATGAATTTGAAGAAAATAGGAGATAAGCAAGATTACCAGCTTGGCTTCATGCAGGCCACCATGGGAAAACATGACTATTACTAAATCTGAAAATGAAGAGGGTAGAGTTACCAACAGAAAAGGTACTAGGGTCTGAGTAACTTCTCTGTCTGAAAAAAAAAAAAAAAAGTGGGACAGTTAAATAAAAATCCTAGACATGAAAATTGTTCTGCAAAACCAAGTCACAATTCCCTTGTAGCATTCAGAAATAGTCTAAATTTTGTTTTAAGTTATAGTTTGTATTTGATGGAGTTATTGCCAAAGAGATTAGCAAATCCTTTCAGTTCAGAGACATTTAAATTTAGCAGCAGGAAAAAGAAGTTTGTTGAGTGTGGAATCCACCCCTGCTGCTCCAAAACAATCAGAAACAGGAAAAAGTAATCAAAAGGGAGTTTTAATGAGTTATAGAGCTATTGTTTACTGGGGAGGGCTGAAAGCCTGAAGCCCAAGCCTGGAGGACCTCTGTGACCCTGCACTGCCTCTTGGTGGCAAAATATTTGCTTGAAATTACGTCAAAACAACACAATGTGTGTGTCTGAAGGCCAAGGGGGTGGGGGGAGCACTGAGAAAAATAGTGGAAATTCCCTGAGTCTCTGAACGTACTGAAGGCTTTCCCTGAAAAACAAGGCAATAAACAGTGCCTGTATTCGTACATTCAAGCAACGTACCACAGGCAGTGTCTCTTTTGACCGTACCAAACCAAAGGCTTGCCCTGTCAGCCCCAGAAGCAGCTGCACCCCCCTCTGCTCCACAGCTGCTGAGCAGGCACGGAGCTGTGGGGCTGATGGTCCCAGGCACAAGCCTGAAGGGCCAGGTGCCCGCCGGCGTGACCTGCCAGGCTGCGAGTGAGGCCCAGGATCCTGGGGAATCCTGCCGTGGCCTCCTGAGCCTGCCGAAGTCAAAGCTTCACAGCGCAATCTGGAAGCTCTTCTGGAGAGGGGCTGAAAGTGGGAAGCTAATTTTTCCAAGGGAATAATTATATAGAAGTGCTGGGGTTTTGAGGGAGGAGATTTCTGTTGCTTTCCCAGGACCCTCCCCCAGGTAAAAAAGCATGGAATTAAGTTAGTGCACAAAGGCAACAGTTATGTTACTGTAGTGCTCGCCAGCAGTTACTTATTCAGTAGTATGTGTCTGAGAGTAGCACCTACCTGGAAAGACTCTGTGCCTCTCTGCCCGTCCCTATTGACTTCTTGGGTGGGAAAAATCTCTGCCAAAATGTTTGCGTCTTGTATTTAATACAAGTCATGCACCACGGAATTGGTATAGACCCCTCCAGCCTTCCCAAAAGCATCCAAGTAAGAGGAAGACAACCAGAATGAAAATAAGCAAAAAGATGCAATGTTTCCCATGGAAAATGGATGCATTAAAATGAACAGCAGACCTTCACCTCAAGAAATAGCAATGAGCTCTGTGAGCTCTGCTCAGACGGACGTCAGTGATAGTAGAGGTGCAGCATGTAGTCTTCAGTTGTGCAAAATAACAGATGACCTGCTCAGCCACATACTGCATAATCCAAAGAATTTGTCTACCTGTCCATCACAGTAATACTCTGAACAGAACAAACTGAGCAGGGTATAAGTCAGATCCTTGGCAAAAGTACAATATGTCTGATGGTCACGAGCTAGCTGGTCCGTCTAGGCATTCCTCTCCTGTATTTTACAAACTGCCTTAATTCCATTCAGTGGCACCATACACAGTTATGTGGCATCCCAAGAGATTCCCCTGGCAGCTGGAAGAAACACATTTTGCAATGTGGAGCTGGACAGGAAGCAACTCAAAGCAGCTTCCGGGTTAACAGTCCCCATGAAAATTTTGGTTCTTCCAACACCCTATTAAAAGAAGACTTTCCCTCTGTATATCACACACTGGCCAGCATGATGTCAGTAACAACACTTAAATTTTGTCATTTTTGGCACAAACAATCACCCAAAGAAGACAGATGACAGTTAGTTCCCTTACAGGTAACAGGGAATGGTATTTAAGACAGTACTCAATGTTTAATACAGATTGAAAGTGCTGTTGACAAACTGTCAAGCCAGACCAAATATTTTAATTTCACGAACACCTACTACACTATCAACAGGTTTGTTAAGCCCCCAGATTTTATTTCACTTTCACCTTTGTTAAAATGCAAAATAGCCATATTTTATCTGCACAAGATCCCATGTGGTCATATGGCTTTCCAGGGAAATGTAAAACAATAGCTTTGTCTAGAGTTGTGTCACTTTCTTTTCACTCATATCACTTCACCAAGAAGCTGAAGTATTTTAATTAGATATAATATGTAAATTCATGTAAGAATTTAAAAGCAGAAAAAACCCATAAAGAGACTTTTTAAGTGGCCTCTAAAATGCAGATTCTTAATTTTTTGCAAGGCTAATTAAAGATTTTTAGTCCATTAACATCCACAGCACCTACGGCTGCCACTACAGCTGTAAGACAGCATTTCTGCAGCTCAGGATGGAACAAATTGAAGCATTCAGGCCCACTAACTGCATCTGAAAATTTCATACACACTCAATAAGATATGCTTGTGCATTTACATACTGGTTTTCTAGAATGTGCAGTCATGAGCACCACTTAAGACTCAGTGAGGTCTTCCACTGATATAATTAGCATGTCTAATTGTAGTTGCATTTGGTATATCTGTGTCATATATATTAATAAAAAGCTCACCTTGATGTTGTAGATATGTTTAATAAAAACCAAGGTGTTTGTTATAAGACACTCTGTTACAATTGTAATCTACAATAACTGCAACATAAGTGAGACAATACTACACAGTTTTTCAGCTTTTACCATGCTGACAACTTTAGGTCCATTTTTGAATTCAGAATCAGATTGTGGATTTGAGCAAACCTACCAGTATGTGTAAGAACATTGTGTTTTCAGACATACATCAGACGCCTAGTTACAATCATTCTGAATATTTTTTGTCACTTATTCTTCAAACTCACAAACCCTCACAAGCACTTGTTCCACTGTCAATCTGAAAAGTGCCAGCAGGTCTCAAAATGCTACTTACAATTTAAATGCAAGACATCAGTTTGACTTTTGGAGCAGGCAGGGGGGGCAGGAATATATATATATATATTATATATTACATATAATATATTATATATGATTTTTTTTAAGTCAGCAGCAAAATAAAATTTGCTTTCTTAATGAAGAAAAAGATGTTTTGCCATGTCTTATATCTGTTAACAAAACTGGATGTGGGAAAAAAAGACATAGTAATAGGCACAACTACCCCCACCTTCCTCACTGCTCACTCTCTCTCCTGCAATTGTGTAAAGCAAGGAAGTAAAATCTGGTAGAGACAGAAAAACATGTTTTTCTTTGAAAGTTCATCTGCAGAAATATTTATCAGCTGTTGGCAAAATGCATACAAAATAATATTCTCTTTTTAAAAGCCAGGAGCAAATAGGTCCTTTTTTCACTGAAAAATGGAGGATATTTGAAGTCCCTGCTATTGAAAAATGAAAAATATGGTTTTTATTTGCTGATTTTGTGGACTCCCTAAAAGTTGATTAGGTCTTTCACCGCTCAGACACGCAGTATTATCCAGTGTATTTTTGCCCCTTGGTCAGTCAAAATCTTCCTTTTTCATGAATGGATGTCACCAAAGTTAACCATAGAGAAGATAATTTTAAAAACCCACTCATTTATCCAGGTGCTGTAAATAAAGGCTAGATAATCAGCCAAGGATGGGTACATAGGCAGAGACATTCTGTGTGCACACCATTCACAGTAACTGCAGCAGTAGGAGCCCTGGCAGACTGCCTCCAGAAGTGCTGGTTTTGGAGGGTGAAGGATCCACAGGGGGGGAGGTCTCTGTAGAATACACCAGATGCACAGTTCAGTCAAAGCCAACTTTTTCCTCATTTAATGTAAGAAGTCTGGCAGGTCTCAGGGTCCAGGATGGTCTTGTGAACTAGGAGCAAAACCCTTTCACAGTTCACTCTGACCTCCAGAAACAGACCTCTTTCTTCACAGCCTCTCTGGCTCCCTTCTCTTCTCAGCTTACAGAAGAGAAAGTTCCTCTCAAAGGAAACATTTGTTTTCAGAGTCCTTCCATACCAGTGCTCAAGAGGATCTGCAAAAATGGGTTTAAACTCTTCACCCACTAAGAGGTGCCCAAGGAAGGGAAAAAAATGCTAGAACAAATTCTTTTTCTTAATTTCCCCACATCATTTTCTCAGTTCCCACTATGCTGAAACCACAGAACTTCACAAGACTTTGAAGAATCCTTCATCATGACAGGAAGGAAGGACACTTAGAAAATATGTAGAGCTGCAAAAAAATGTCCCAGAAGTAATATGACTTGAATTCTAATGTAGTGAAAAGGTATGCAAAGCAAAACAAGAAATTGTTTTTAAACAATTAAAACTCTGTATCTCTGTTTTAATGATAGGAAACAATCAGCTCTAATTACCCCTGTACAGAATGGTTTTATCATTGTTGTCTTAACTAAGGAATACAAAAATTATGGAAAGTGTATGGTACTCCTACGGCTAAGCAAAAATAGAGATGTCCTGGAGTGATGGAAGCTCAGGTGCAATGTTTTCTAGCTTCCTGGAAAAAAAAATCCAATATCCTGGTTTTAGGAAAGCAATGTACTTTTATCCACGTTGAGAGCATATAAGCTAATGCCTCCGTAGCTTTGAGGGAACAATCTGAAAGATGGTGCAGGCTAAGAACCTGTGGAAGACTCCTGGTTACAGGAGAAAGGATTGAGACAGTGATGACATGAGGACAGTGATTCTGTCCTCATGAATCAAAACACTTAAGAAAATTAAATAGCTTTAAATATTGTTGCCTGATTAAATTTTGACCCTTTTTCTCTGCTTGGATCAGAAGTGGACTCTAGGAGCTCTGACCCAGCTTTAAAGGTCCATAAATGCTACCACCCAGCATATACACTTGTTGTGTGTCTTGTCACCTCAGTCCTCCACATTAAAATTCCTTCCGCTGAACTTTGTTACTCTCCTTTTGATGCTCATCACTGAAAATCAAAGTCTGGGACTGGCATGTAGACAAGAGAGGAGGAATCAGTACAGGGGAAACTGCAGTATGAGTCCACTCTTTATCAGACACTAGGGAATTCAGAAAGTTTTTTGTTTACAGCCCAGCTACAGGCAAGATCTTTAAATCAGACTTCATACTATGTTCCACTTGAAAGGCAACCTTGAACGACACAAATTTATGAGAAGTCAAGTTTCATTCATTCCAGGGCTCAGTGCTTCTGAAAGAAAGTACTGCCACAAAATGGGCAGAAGATACTCTTGCTCTGCTTTGACAGAATGGTTGTACAAACCCTTTCTTGTGGCTGTGTACACACTCTTCTCCTGGTGATGTCTAAAAATGTTCAAAATGTATAACTGGGGACTGATTCATTCAGCAACAATGTTTATTTGGCAGTTCTGCCTAGAGGACATCAGAGAAGTGCTCCAAAGTAGGCTGCTCAGATACCTTCCACAGAAAAATTTCAGTGAAGTGAAACTAATGTCAAAATTAGGAATGAAAGGGATCTTTACACGCTTAAACAGCTGGAATTACTTAGAAATGCTTGCTAGAGGCAAAGCCATGCCAGACAGAAGAGAGAGATTTCAGTTTTGATGCTCCACATGAGGAGCATTCCTGAGTGCATTGGTTCCACAAGGCTTTCATGCATCCTGTGTTGCTTATTCACCAAATTACAATCAGTATTAGTGGAGCTTCTCACCATCCATATCAGTCGCTCAAAAAGTTAATTGCCTGGCTCGGTGAGAAGATAGTCAGAACTGCAGGAGTGCCTCACATCTTTCCTCATGTGTACTTCCACTTGAAGCACATTGTCTTACACTGCAGCCAGGACATGAAATAACACCCTGGAACCACTCGGCCTACTCTAGACACAGTAGAATTGAAAAAAAATGGTCTTGGTTACCTATAAGAGACAAGGAAGAAGAAACAAGGAGGGAGGTGCTCAAAATAGGAAATTTTGGGCATTTCACAACTTCTTCATCTCAAATAAGGATCCCAGCATAAATGGCCCCAAGGGATAGATATATCACAGGCAGTTTATCCCACAGTCCAGGCCACTGTGAAAACTGTTTCCATATTCTGATCACATCACTTTTTGTTACCTATCCTCATGCATCATAGCATCACCTTTTTAGAGCTAGGTTTAAGTTTTTTCCTCCTAAGAACAAAGACACACCCATGAACTGGGAAGAGCATAGCAGCAAGCTTGTGTCTCATTACATTCTTCTCACATTTATGACTAGGCTAAAGCAAGAAAAGTTACATACAGCTTGTATTTAGCTTAAAACATACTGGTTTCTCCCCTACTTTGGTGAGAGGACTGAAGGAGAGCTTGTCTGCCTTATGACCCAGATCAGTCAGCTTATCAAGATAAATTGCTTCTCTTGGCAAACTGCTTCTCCCTTTAAAATTCACTTGCAGTGAAAGGACAGGCTTCTGTGTGTATGAAAATCACTAGAAACAATGAGAAACCCTTCTGCTGTAAAGCATCTCAATCCACTACTGGCAATTCAAGTGGCTTGGATTACAGCAGGCATGAGCCACGAGTACATAACAGCTTCCCCCGTTACCTGCTGATTACCAAGGGTAGAGTCGTAGGCAAAATAATTAGTTCAGATTTTGAAGGCAGCCATTCTAGGATTAACAGCATAGCTTGCTGGCAGGAAATCAGACAGTCTGAGGGGAATCCTCCATTGTAGCATTCTACCGTCAGGAAGTATTTGGTGAGAAAGTAGCTGAATGCAAAGGAAAGGGTGACTTCTGAATATTGCTATATCCTACTGCTCTGTTTCCTTAAGCCTAACACCAGGAAAATCACTCAGGCATCCAAATTGCTCAGCTTTATGGGTGGAGCTGACAGGGGCTTTGCATTTGCTGTGAAAAGGTGATCATGTAGGTAGAATTTACGCCCAAACCCAATAATAAGAACAAAGATTTCTCATTGTTTATAATTTTCATCTATGGGATTTGTTTTTATGCTCTGAAGTGCACTTTAGCCCCCTATCAAATACAGCTGACCCGCAGGCTCTTTTAAAAGTACCCACCAAATCAGAGCTATAGGGTAAAATTTTTGACACTCTCTATGAATGCAGAATTACAGAAGTTTATACTAATTTCAGCTATGCTTCACTGGCTCTGCTAGTAAAAAGCCCTCAGTGATGCAAACTGCAAACTATAAGCATGCACGTAGTTTTCTCCAGGATTACAATGGACTGTACTCAAGCTGCAGTGATTTGCTGAAAGCTCCACTTCTGACTACTAAAGGAGTCTTGATCATAAGTGGGAAACTACTCAAAGAGCAAAGCATGAGATATCAATATTTTTTAGTCAAATGATACTTGTATTGTCATTAAAAAATTGAAAAGAGAGAGTGGCAATGTTGCCGTGTTCAGTCACCTCTCCAATGCAAAGTCAGAGGGGCAATATTACAAATTTATATTCCAGAGATTGGTGGCACAAGATCAATATTTAATCATGAAGATGAAAAGTGTTTACAAATGCTTCCAGTGGATAGGATTATCATCTGCTACTTAACATCCAGACTGTTTAATGAGGCAGCAATGTAGGCACAGAGAGGTGGGAGCATGGTGCATAGAGAGGCAGTTTCCAAGCTTTCAGGGTAGGTTACGGCTTGAATTATGAACTCCCACTATTTCTGTCATGGCACCCCACTAGTTAATATGAGTCTTTGTCTATGGGTTGCTTCGGAGACGGTTCCTGTATCTCAGGAAGCAGGGAGAAGAGAAGTTTCCTGTTTTGAAGAAGGTTTAAGAACTACTTTCCTCCAATCAGGCAGCAGATGCCTGGGCAGGAAATGGAGAATGCAGCTGCCAACCCCACTCTGGGTCAGTGGTTGTGCTAATCAATGTGGCCAAGGTCTACCACAGCCAAAAAAGGCCCTAGTGATAAGTAGGTTGCACAGTAAAAGTGAGGATTTGTGGTGGAAGGTGCCTGGACTGAGACTTTCACTGGCGCTAGACCAAAACAAACCCAAATACTGAGAGGAAATGGGCGTTTGTCTTCCTCCTTATATGTAGCTCTCATACAACAGATTGCACCCAGTACATAGCCATGATAAAATGAGGTGTGTAATTAATTGTTGTGGTTCAAAACAATGCTCAGATTAACCATCATTGCTGTAACCTTTTCTCTCATTGATGACCCACTGCCGTTGCATTTATCAGGGGGTATCAAATGCATGGTCCCATCACACACAGGAAAGCAGTCAAAATTTCTCCAGCTGGGTGAGGCTTTTTTATTTATATTTTTATTTCACTGACATAACTTCACACCTGCATAACATTTGACCCTCAATGGTATTGCTCCTCACTCACACTTGGTTATTTTGAGTGATGTCTGAAGCACCTGTCTGCCATCCTTCAGTTCACAGCTCACCATTTGGTTCTCTTTGATGCTATTTCCTCTCGTGCTTTGTATAACGGACAGCATCTGCAAGAGTGTGAAAGTCTGGAGAAAAACAAGTAACTGCAGTAGGCCAGTCCATCAAAATGTACTTTCAGCTACTTCTCTGTTTTTTGCCACTAGAGCTGTATTGATATTTTTCAAATACAGGCACCAAGTGCTTTGGAGTGCACAACTGTCACATGCCATTGAGTAAAGATAGACATATTTCCGGACACATCCTTGCCCAAGCTAAGTTACATTAAATGAAGTCATACCTGGGTAAGACATTGACAAAAACTAAGCCAGGACATGAGAATTAGGCATCTGGGCAGTTGAGTGGCAAAGAAAATTTCCATGGCAGCGAGCAATGAGCAGACCCAAATGTGGGGTTTCTCAGATTTTGCACAATTGACTGCAAATATTCTTTTCTTACAATTATACTAAGCAGTAAAAAGCTCATAAACTTGATGAATCAGAGGAACCTTGATGGCACTGTGAGCCTGAATGGAAACACGTAAATCTCCATCCTGAGAGGACTGGTGCTCTTCCTAGGGGCCTTGTACTGAAAATGGTGAGTGAAGCAATCAGATGTTCATTTGATCAAGTGAGAATCAAAGACATAGTTGGAGTATTTCAGAATTGTATTCCTTTGTAAGGAATAAAAATACAGACTAGTTTTCCAGGAACTGACACCACTATCCTTGTAGCCTCCCTCTTCTACAGCATGCTGGGGTCTGTACACATCAGCCATCTTTCAAAATCTCACATCTCCTGTAGTCTGAAAGGAGCTCTGTGAACTATGTAATGGACAGCACATTTGCAGTGTTAGTCATTAATAACTGGTAACTGTAATCCCTTCTCTTTTATTGCAAAATAGTGCTGTGAAAAAATGCATGCTGCGAAGTAACAAACTGCTTGTATGGGAGAGAATACTCATCATGGTGCTATAACTTTCTCATACTTCTTTTCCTCTCCACTCCCTTCGTGTTTGTCTTCATTCAGCTTCTCTTGCCTTTAATGAGGATGTAAAATCAGGGGCCAAGACTATTGTGGTTACTGACAGTCCAGTCAGAAGGAGAGAGTCAGATAAACTTTCACAGGCATTGCCCTGGGAAGTTTTGAGAAAATTCAGAGAAAGAATTAAAGTAATCCCTTATCTTTGCAGCTGGTGTTTTGAACATGTTAATTACTTGTAAGATGTTTACAAGAAAAATGTTGTTCCTAATTAACCAATGATATGAGGGGTGTTGATTGAGGACCAATCAGATCCAGCTTTATCAGAAGAGTCTATAAAAAGAATTTGATGTCTAATAAACTATTTTACCTTCTGAGACCTTAGAGTCTATATGTCTCTTTATTCACCTGTCCTCAATACAACAGCAACAGGCTATGACATATATTCAACACATTCTTTGTAATCAGTTTTGATGTAAAGAAGAACACAAATGTAGAGTGAAGGCAGTAAGCAAACTGTTTGTCATAAAAGGTGTATTGGTGCTCAAAAATAGGAAAAAATTATCATTATATGCCAGGAAGTATTGTGCTGAATTGTACTGAGATGAGCAGTTAACACTGTCAAATTTTGATATGAACAAGCTTTGCTTTCAGACACTTCTGTTCTAGCCAGGCAATATGGGCTCCTGCAGGGTGAAGGATTTCATCTCAGTCTCCAATGGACATGGCAACATTTGTTTTCATTTCTGTCTTTCAAAGACATTTTCACCAATAATCTTTGAGATCTCATCTGAGCGATGGTCCTTCAACTTCCTTCTCTACCAAGAACTCTCAAAAGAACATTAACTTCACACTGAAGAAACTTGGAGTACTACAGAACTACAAATTTAAGACACATCCTGCCAATGCAACTCCAGTTCTAATACAGGGCATCTCTTTTGGCTCTCCAGGCCACTGAGGAGTGCTGACTGGTCAGGACTCTCACTACAGCACTCCCTACTCTTCTGTCTCTGAGCCTGACTTGGTGTCAGTCAGGCTTTTGAGCAGAGAGGAAAAAGAAGCCAAGAAAGTCTGAGAGATGACATGCCGGTCACTGAAGGATATAAAGTTTCATAGACACAGGTAGCAATGACATCTCGCTCTAGTGCCACATCACAGAAAAGATAAATAACTGAAAAGTGTTTACCTAACAGTATTTACCATATTTACCTATTACTATGCTCAGCTATGTATCATAGACTCCATTAAAATGGCAAAAAGAGTGCTAGTTTATGTTACAATGATAAAAAAATAAGACTCCAGCATGCTAGATAGCTCTGATCTAACAGATTATATGCACTTGCTTAGATTTAAACATGTACTTAAAACACGGATGGGGACCTATAAACCTAGAACATTCATCTGAGTTTTAAATTCATAAAATTTGTCAAACGGGTAGTTGGGTTATGTTAATCCCTATTATGTTATGTAATCCTTTGTTAAAAGACATCTCAGTACAAAAAATCAGTCAAAATTATTTTTTAAATATATGCTTTGTTTATTGCAATAGATGATTTAAGAAATTAGATGTGTCAATATCACCTCTCATCAATTAAGCCATGAGTTCTCCCTGGGGAAAATGATTTTTCTGTTCTGAACTCTGCTTGCTTCAAGGAATGTGTTATGTGGTGTGGACTCCACCCTTTAAAACCTTAATTGCAGGATATGCTTGCAAAAGCAGAGATTCCTCTTCTGGCTGCAAAAACTTGATTTGACCCTTAAACATCTCCTGAACATGTTCACATGCATCCACCTTCCCATTCTTCCATTTGTAATACAGATCATTCCCCATTATTTTTCAAGAGGATTACAGAGTAAACTGATAAATTTCAAGCAGTTATTTTATGGTTCTTACTTGCCTTTAGCTACAAAATTCTCACAAGTTTTCATCATTTCAGTACAGGAAATTACACCCTGGATTGTCTTTTAGGCTAATAATAAAAAGAATATAAGGCTTTTGCTTACTAAGTACGCTTCAGTTGCACAGATTTTCGAGGGTTTTCCCTGTTGAATCCAAATTGTAGTCTAATTGCCCATGCAGCAGTTCTCAGAGCCCAAAATTCCTCTGAACTGCTCAAGAACACATTCCTGGGTGAAGAGTATATTATCTTGTAGCAATGCATTGGTTACATTTTTAACCACCACAAATCAGTTCAAATTTCAAACCAAGAAGATGTGACGAAAGAAAGGAGTCAGCAGCTCTTGGAGGTACCCTGGTACCATGCCCTTCACATTAGGAAGCAGATTTGAGCACAGGCAGTCAGAAACTTGTGAGAAGCACTCAGCCTCTACAGAGCTAGGTCCCAGAATTAATCTCGGGCAATGTCTGCCCCTCAGCCAGGCTTTGAGCTAACGGCATAATGTTAGGAACGGGAGTTGTCTCCTTGTCGTTAAATATAGGGTTCCGCTGGAGTATTCAGCTACTTCCACAGAAGAAGTGACATTTTTTTACAAATCAATTGTTTGGCTCAAAACCTAGGATTTGTTTGGTTCTTTGTCCTACAGCAGACCAAAAAAGATTTTTTGGGCTCAGCTCAGCCCTCCTGAGATTTCTTTGCCAGGGGAGGGAAATCTGCCAAGTTGCGCTTACTTGCGTGAGCAATGCCAGCCCCGCTGGGAAACGTAGCTAGGCGATATAATGCCTCCATTGAGAGGAAGGGGGCGATCCAATTTTGTATGGGTGTTAGTGCTGCTACCAGCCCGAAAACTAGGTGCCTGCATTAACCTCGTTGAACCAGATGCTGGCTTATGGGAGAGGGCTGCAGACAGCCTCCTGCAGCTGCCTGAAACTGCTCTGAGCAAGCGTGGTTTGTATGCGAGGGACCGTGCCTGGCTCCTCTGCACTCAGATCCCGCTTCCAGCAGCAGGTGCTGTCGGCTCTGCAGGGATGCTCCCGCTTAGGGAAAAACGCCTGGGGCGGGGCGGGGGCCTCCCCGAGCCTCGTCCCCTGGAGGGTCCTAGGCTGGGGCGGTCACGTTCCTCGGAGGAATGGAGTGGGTGTGTGTGTGTGTGTGTATGAATGAATAGATTGAGGGGGATGGATGGCAAGGGGGAAATTATGGAGAGAAAGGAAGAATGGGCAGGAGGAAAAGGATGAAGAGAGGGAAAAAGATGTAAGGAGAAGGGGACAGATGGAGGCGATATGGAGGGAGGAGAGAAAGCGGGAGAGGGGATGGAGAAGGAGCTGAAAGGTATCACGTAGAGCGCAAAGGGGGACGAAGGGCGGTGAAAGGGAATGGGGACACGAAGCGG
>VZRH01006475.1:30320-90846 GCA_013397555.1 Urocynchramus pylzowi
GGGGCGAGGGCGGCGGGGCGCCCGGGGCCATGCGCTGAGCGCCCGGAGCAGCCAGCCAGCGAAGTTGGGGTGGAAGATGAACAACGCCGGTAAGTGAGCGGGCCCGCCGGGAAGGGTCTCTGCTTCTGGACATCTTTTCCCCGGGGCCGGCAAACGCCGGGCGGGCTTCCTTCCTCCGGCACCCTCCTTCCCTCGGGCCGGCACATCCCATCACCAGGATAGCACCCCCTGCCCGGACACAGCTCCTTCGGGGCTCGTGTCCCCCTTCGTTCCGACATCCCTCCTTCGGGGCCGGCAGGTTCTGGGCCGTGCCGCTGGGGCTGGCACCTCTCCCCCGGGCACCCTCCGTCCAGGGCCGGCCCTCCTTTTCCCCGCGATCCAGCAGGTGCTCAATGGCTCCCCGAGGCTGTGAGCGCCCCATTGCTTGCCCAGCCGTTGAGGCATCAAAGGCGGGCGAGGTTAGGTGCTCCGGGGACAACCGGGCTGGCAGACCGGCAAGGCTGCGCTTGCTGAGGGACACGGCTGTGCGCCCACTACTCCCTCGGATACACTCAACCGTTCACGAAGTTCCTAGGGAATTTGCTGTGACTTTCTTTCCGAGAGTATATTTTTTGGGGAAGGTTATGTTTTTTGCAGAATTTGCTCTCTAAGGCACACCCAAACCCCTCCTCCTCCTTTCTGTTAACTTTTCTAAGATTTTTCCTTGATGGAAATTGGGAAGGTGAAAGAGACAGAATAAGGGAACAAGGCATTCAACAGTTAAAACATAAAAAGAAGCCACTGGAAAATTTGGGCAAACTTTAAACTGTTCACCAGGACTTTCTGATTTTCAGGAATGAGCCATGTGTGTGAAAAGCATAACAATACAGGAAACAATTATTGCTAACTGTAATTATTTAGAAAAATTCAAAGCTGCTTCTAGAATTAAAGATGAAGAGCAACAGATCTTTTTTGTTAGCCCCAAAAATTTCCGTTGTGTTTCTTTGCTCCGGGTAAATATTGCTGGCACCTCACTTGCAATGTATGGGTACATCCTGAAGCCCAGAGATTTTACCGTTAGATACCTTGCCCCACAACTGTTCTGTGTTGGGAAACTGTGAATCATTGTTTTCCAAAGCATAGTAACATAGGATTGGAAAAGCTCTTTTCTGCCAAACCCAGTACTCCACTGTTGTATCAATGTGTTTTACCACTCCTCTGAATTTAAAGCAAAAAGGTTCTCTTTCCTCTTGGAGTAGGGAGTGAGACCCTTTCCTAAAATCTGGTGATATTTCCATATTATTTTCTGATCCTGGTCTGGATTCTGTCCCTCCCAGGAGACAAACTCATTTGAAAATGAAGCCATCCAAAAATAACTTCAGCACTGATGCTCCTACCTCTCTTTCTTCATCTCTCCATTATTTAAAACAGACCAGCTCTAATCTACTCCTGTTGTCAGTGGAAGTGCAGGGTAAGGAATATTAGATGTATCCATTTGTAAAGACTTAAACTTTATTAGCAGTTTTTATTTTTGAGGAATGTAGGGCCAAATGGGACTGCCTTCATTATCAAAAGCGGCACTCGTTGTTTCTACTGCTTTTATTAATTCCTCCAATTATATCCTAAACAAAAACTTTTCAGGTAGCTCTCCTGCTACTCCTGGTTTCCAGACCAGATTCAACACCATTTATTCTTGTGATTACATTGTCTTTTTGCTTAAAAATAGTTCTTTTCCTCTTCTGTTGTTTACCTCCAGGTTGTATTTATAGAGAGCTCATATCCCTTCTCAGCCTTTGTTTTGTATGTTTGCACAATGCAAGGAATGTCTCCCCCATCAGTGCAAAGCAGAACTTCCTTCTGAATCTGAAGGAGAGGGATATTTATTAACTGGTACAACTTGGGCACCAGCATTAGGCTATCATTGTATTGTAGTAAGTAATACATAGCACCAGTAAGTAGAGTCATATGTGCAGGCATATATGGCAGCCTTGATCCCACAGAAGTTAAAATAATGACAGACTGAGAACAGGAAGGGAGATACAGATTATCCTCAGAGATGCAAAACTGATATGAAAAGATGAAGCAATCCCCCCAAGGCCACAGGAAATCTGTAGTAAGAGACAAGAGACCAGACCAGCTTCATATATAGGACTTTCTAGCCTCCAGTAATTTTTTTGCCAGGTGCTGAAATGATGTAAAATGAAAAGTGTACAGACATTAGACTCCAGATTGTTCAGAGATATAAGCAGACGGTATATTCTTTCAGCTGCTACTGAAAGTGATAGAGGAAAAGATGCTGTGTGGACCTGTCAGAGAATTTTAACCATCTTCTTTGGCTCCTAGGAAGCAATATATGAAACAACAGGTTGTCTACCTCAGTGTTAAGTTACTGTTGTGAAAACAGAGGCAAACTGGTAACATCGCAAACGCTTACAGTTACATTTAAAAAAAATGTATGGTAGTAGTTTAGAACCAAGATTATTTGTCGCGTACATGTGGTTTTTTGTTGCTGAGCCCACCAGCAAGACTTATATGTACAGTCTGCTAGAGACAGTGAAAACACAGGAGAATTTTTAGAATCAAGATGTTTTTGGTGTTGAAACATGTCCCTTCCTGATTTTATTGCCTTTTGATTTTTTCCCCTTCTCCAACACTCTTTCACTGTGGAATATTACGCTGTTGTATTATATTTATAGATGACTGCAGTAAAGCTATATAGTAACAGAAATTTGTAACGTATTGATCTGATATCCCAGCATCATAATGCATTGATCTAATCATAGAGGATGTAACTGTACATTTTAGTCTGCAGAGTGGGGTGGGCTTTGACAGCCCAGCTGTTAATATTGCAGCTATGACTTTTAAGATGATAAAGTTCCTGTGGGAATTGTTGGGACAGTTACTAGTGACTATAGGTCTATCTTCACACTGTGGAGCCCTCTTGCTATATGCAGAGTACCTTTGATGACAAGGACACATACTGATAAGGGAGGATAGATGCTTCTCAAAAGTATCGGACTTATGAAGAACATGAAATACCATTTTTGTAAATACCTGAGGCATTGAGGGGCCTGTTGATTTTGACCTCGCATTTCAAGTTCCTGAAGTCCAAATTTGCAAAAGCCATGTAAGTATCTAATACCTGTTCCAGTCAAACTAGTACGTGAATCTGGACTGGAACTCCAATTAATAGGAAGACTTGCACTTCTATATCGTTTGAAAATCCTAATCTGAATACCTTTTCCATTTCAAGTGACTCCAATGCAACTGTTTCCACTTCTTACGTAATTTTTGTAATCTCAGAGTTTTCTCCAGTAGTGTGAAATAAGTGATGCACTTATATGCTGTAAAACAAAGAGAACTATTTCTGCATCAAATGTTGCACAACTAGTAATCTGGAAGAAGCAATAATAAATGGAATGTTTCAATGGAAGAAGCAATATTAAGTGCTGGAAATACTATCTGGAGATAGAAGCATGGCAGCACTAACTGGAAATAAGGGCTTCATTTTTTAAATGAACAATTAATTACTGGATTAAAATATGGTGATACTTAGGTGTATAGTTTGCCTTTTGCTGACTTTAGACCAAAATCTTCCAGAAAATCAGTTTTCACTTCATTCTGATATAGCTATGTGAAATTATAAAGCTCCTGATCAGAGCGGAACAGGACGTTCTCGTGTCCTTGTCTGGATAGTCTCCCTCTACCTCCTGTTTCTCGGACACTTTCCATCTGGGGATTTCAATCCCTTCTTCCTTGGCAGAAACAGTGGCAGACAAGAGTTGGTTTCTACCAGGATTCTCGGTTTGGTGCAGTCCCATCCCGCTGTTGCAATATTGTCCCTTCACCTGCCCTGTCACTTCCACCCAAAAGCTCTGGAAATCCCTGAACAATGCATTTCTGCCCTCTGTCCTCAGTGCCTTTCCCATTTTAACATATGTCTGAGTTGAATTAGTGCCAAAGGCATGGAGGAAGCACAGGTCCACAAAAGTTCATTGGTCAGAAAAAGCTACTTTCAGCATCTTAAAAGAAGCCTAAACCAAATTACAGCATCAGTCAAGGCTGGAACCAGTATCTGCTCTCTGGGTCTATGTACTTTCTTGAGACACTAAAAAGACCATGGCCCTGGGGACATGTCTACATATATCCAGGCAAATGTGAAACCTCAGTGTTTAGTTAGTTCTTGGTGGTGGTGTTTTGTAGCTATGGTCCCTTATAAACCCTAATTAAATTCTAGGCTAAATTTGAAATGCTAAATTTGAAAATATTTGAAAGTGGGTAGTTGCAGTATTTCTGGTACTGCCATATTACAAAATGTATATAGTTTCAAAGAAACACTTGAACAGTGAAGGTTGAGTGGGTTGCTTGCTATTCCAGGAGAGCTAGACTAGGTGACCTGCTAGACTACTGTTGACTGCTTAGCAACTTGGACAGGAGGAGACTAATGTAATTTCATACAGATCATGGCAGGAATAGAATTATGCAGAGTTGCCTGAAGGAAGGTGGGTAAGGAGAGGAAGTGGTCCTTGTCAGTACAAGGAAGCACTGAACAATAAGGGGAGGAGCAGGCTAAAGGAATTTGTATTCCCCAAGAGTTTCCTTTTAAGCACAAGGTGGGTGTGTCTCCCTCCAACATAAAATACATCCTAAAATAAGCATGCACAATTATTTGGGAACATACACATTACTTATGGTGCAATGTTGCATTTAGAAGTTACAGCCAGAACCTTTCAAGTGGCTCAGACAGCAAAGGAAGCAGAAATTGAAGCAGAATAAAACTGTGATAAAAGGCAAGAAGCTGTGGTTTCTTTTGTTTGGGTTATTTTTTAAACAAACACTTGCACTCCTCCTGCTGCCTCTTCCTCACACTGCCACCAAAGAAAAAGGAAAATTGTTTAAGGAGACTAATGAAAGGCAAGATCAATGGACAAAGCGTTTAGGGAAAAAAACCATGTAAGGAAACAGTAGTGGCCAGTAGCTGGCACAAGTGGGTAGGAAAAGGACATGACAATCCATATTACTATACTGTGACCAGGGTCCGTTGCCATAAGTTCTCTTCCAACAGCAGTGTTACTGAAGGTAGCAGAAGGAAAAACTCAAGATTATTTGATCTTTTTGCTGTAGAAAATTATCACTGGAGGGAAACTGGGTAATTGTTTAAGTTGTATTTCTTTTAAGTGGATGTCTCCATGGTTATTTTACTTAAAGGAAATGAGTTCCTGTCATTATTTTATTTCAAATTTGTTTATACGACAAAGCTTGGAAGGTCACGGCATTCTCTGAGGTCCAGTCTTTTCCTCATTATTCACTGTTTCAGTACAGACACTCTCTGAAAAGAACAAGGATGATAATTGAGAAACTTCAAGTTTTGTCATATTCCAGGAAAAGACTAGTATTTGTATCCTACTCTTGGATATACATTCCTAGGAAAGGCCAGGCACTGCAAAAAGTGGTGTAGTACCTCCAAAATGATGGTTTTTTTCTTGGAGTTAGTCCTAAAAATGTCTTACTATGGTGGTAGAGGTGTAAAGACTCAGTTTTAGCCAATAACAAATTCATTCATTTTACTACCAGAAAGTCAGTTTAGGATTTTCCATGATTTCAGTAACTAATTTAAAAGTGCAAAAGATAGCTCTTGCTGGGGCACCAGGCTTACAAGATGCTAAACCCACTTCTATTGCCTCCCTGTTTTTTCACTGGCAAGAGTCTCTAGTACTCTGCAGCCTTCAACTGCTGCCTGCAAAAGAAGCAATGTCACTTCAGCAGAGGTGGAGTGTTCGGCACGTAAAGTTTCTGACTTAATGGGCAGGGAAAAACGAGTTACCCATTCTGTGATTAGACAGACACCCAGAAGCCTAAACCAGCAGTGGATACTGGGAAACACCACAGTAAGACTGGTGAATGCACAGTTCTCTCTCCCTCCTTTTTCATGAGTTAAGTCTCCCACATGCAGCTGGATTGGATAAAACTCCAGATACAGAATAATTCTTAAGCGTTATATGCAATAAGGCACATGCTTATAACAGACTTCTTGTTCCTTCTGGGCTGAGATCACTGATTCAGTTTTTAACTTAGATAAAATCTCTCTGGTGTCTCATAACTCTAGAAAGACTGTTTTCTGATTACATCAGAATGCCAAATTGTCAGCCTCTTTCTGAGTATCAGAAGAAATTTCGGGAAGGTTAAGATCAGAAGAAACAGCCTTTTATGTCTCCCAGAGTCTAACCAAACAAATAGGCCAGTATTATTTCAGTTCAAATTACTCCAATTATACTAGGATAACAATAAAAAAGTACCATGCCACCAAATATTGGGACAATCAGAGAATCTTTTTCAAGCAGTTTGCATTCAATATTCCTTTATTATCAGTACAGTGCACAGCTCAGTTCTAACTGTCTGCACTTCTACGTATCTAAAGTCTGCATTTCAAAATGCTCTAAATGCAACAGCACAGTAGCTACACTTTCTGAAGCTCATGCCATGATTTTGGATAGGATTTCACCTAGGAACAGTGTCCCAACTTTTGTCTTTTGAGATGATGTTCTGTTATTTTTTGTGAGTTGTGCATGAAGATTATCCACAAAGAATTGTTTCTATCTTTGTAATGATGAAATAGTTTGTCCCATGCTTTTCTTCACAATGGAGAGCTTTCCCTTTTGTACCACAATGTGTAAATTAAAATTATAATTAGAGATTTCTGATTGCTTAACTATGTAATTATCTATTGATGGCTAGGAAACAGCAAGAGGAGGAAACCACTTCTCCCTACTTCTTACCATCTGTAACCATTTGTTATGCTGGCTTCTTCACACTACATATTTTATCTCATAAAAAAAATCTCACAAGGGAGGATCCCTACTGCTGCCTATTTATGCAGTCTTTCAGCATTTCATTTAGTTTTTGAAGAATATTAATTTCAGGACCAAGACAGCTGGAAAAGGCTGTGGCAGGCCAGCTACTGAGTAAAATGGTGATATAGATATGATTTAATTCACATAGCTTCAATCTAGTTTATTGCCAGTCTGCTTGATTTCCCCTACATATGTGTCAGCACTACCAGTAGAAATACGCTGGCCTTATGTAGAATACGTAACAATAAATGTATTTACATAAATACATTTAAAGTACATTTTGATATTTAGAGAAGTTTGTACCGGCAAGGGATCCTGGCATTTACAGGAGGAATGGAGGATCTTTTGACTAAAGGGCTGAAGAAGCTGTACACTGAAAGCATAACTTGAGTTTAAACCAGTAACTCTCTTCATGTTTTGTGTTGAAGTATGATACATCCTTGGCTCTGCAGCTGTACATCTTTCCCCAAGTGTGTTAGGGCTGCATCTAGTTCAGTTCAGATTTGACCTTAAACTATGCTCACTGGAATAGCTACAGTGTCACATGGAGGGACAATCCATATGCTATGCTCCTTCAGTTCTCTTTTCAGCTTTTTGCTGGCTGGACTACTTCTGCATTACAAGTCACTGATAAAGTGTATTGCAGGTTATGTTCTGCTGACTTTAATAAGAAATCAAGATGACTAACATGACTTTTGTCTCTTTTTTCCAGAAATCTCAAAACCACCATTAGCACCAAAACCAAAGATTCTTGGTCATCTTTCTCCAGCACCTGTCTCCAAATTTTCTCCTTCACTGCCAAGAGCTGATATTCTTCATCACCCGAACTCTGTGTCTAGGGGTCCCAAACCACCTATTGCTCCCAAGCCAAAATTCTCAGCTGACACTGAGGGCAAATCCAGTTTTTCTAACAACAATAATTTAAATAAATGTCCAAATGGGAAACTGGTGTGTCTTGGTGGAGAGCTGTGTGAAGGAAACCAATGCAATGCTGATTGCCTAGGATCTGAGGCAGATAATAAGTACATTGTAGTTCCTGAAGCTCAGCTGCCCAGCAAAGACTCTAATGATTTGGAACATGAGCATGATCAAAACCTAGATTCCTCTGTGGAAAATGAAGTCTCAGAAACTCCAGAAAAGGTAGAAAAGGAAGAGGATAGCATTGCTAGTGATGAGAATACCAGTAATCGAGAAGTCATCGAAGATGAGCACCATAACTCTTCAGATACTGCTGAGCCAAGGGAAGCAGACTCTGAGGAGTCATCCAGAGACTGTGACCAGTCCAAAGCACTTTGTGAGGAGTCCTTAGATGCCCAAGATAGGGATAACAATGCTACCAAGAATGTAGATGAAGATGAGGATGTTGTAGGTGATTGTACTGAAACCAAAAACAGGCAAGAAACTTCTTACAACCTGGAACTGGTCAAGAACAGTAGTGATTGTGAGACTGACAGTGATAACATTTTTAATAGAGATGAGAAACCAATGGGTGATACTTGTAGAGATACGATGGCAATGCCACTGCCTGCAGATGAATCAATCCCAGCTTGTAAGAAGGTAGGGCAAGAGGAGGAGGAGGAACTGCCTGAGATTTTAGAAAGTGCAGGTGGGTGTCTAGCACAAAATGATGACCACAGTGTGCATGCAGAGCTTGATTTGAACACGGAAGAGGACTTAGAAAATGATGACTGTGCAAGCCCTGACATGCTGCCTGAGGAGGCCATTGAAGAAACAGGTCCTGACTTAGAACTGTGTGGAGATGAGCCCGGTGCCAAAAATGGTTTAGCAGAGTTCATCCATCAAGCAGCAGCTGAAGAGGAGGAAGTAGACCCAAATGAGCACAATAATACAAACACAGGAAATGCCAGTGATGGCTGCCAGATCACTGGGAGGAAAAGTGAGAAGACATCAGAGGTAGCCTGTGAAGCAAGCAAAGACTCTGGGAAAGAGGAAGAAGAAACTGTGAATGCAGAGAATATGGATGACGGATGTCAGATTGCACCTTGTGAGAATGAATGTCAAGAGGAAATACTTGAGGAACATTCAGATGAGAATCTTCAAACAGAAGAAGCCTCTCTGCATGAAGATGGCATGGTTGCTCACCATCTACCTTGTAGTCCAGGGGCTGAGCCAGAGCTGGAAGCTGTAACTGTTGAAGAGCATAGTGAAAATACTGTGGAAGCCTCTAAGTCAAATGAGTTGCAACTCAAAGACAATGAGGTGGAAGCAAACAGCCTCAGCAAAAGTGTCCCGAGTTTGCCTCAAGAGGTCCCACTTGAGGATGACTTAGAAATATGTAAGCATGGCAAAATTAATGTAGAATGTGGGACCAAACATGCTTTGCATGAAAATCTAGCAGTCCCTGAAGTGGTCATTGTGACTGATGAATCGGAGGAAAGAGAAGCTAGCAGTGATTCCCTAGATGATCCTTATGTGCTTCCTGAAGAAAATGAAATTGTCCATGATGTGCAGACTGATTTAGGAACCGATCACAGTAAAAGGGGTGAATTAAGCATGGATGGTGAAAACAACTTGCTGCCCATTGATCGTAAAAGTATTGTCACTAGAACACGATCTCTCTCTGGGAGAATGCCAGGCTATGTCCCAGAAACTGTTCCAGAAGAAACTGGACCTGAAATTGATTTACCCTCTTCCCGAAATGGCTCTGGGACAGAAGACTTGAGCAATAATTCCTTTTCATTGGAAGGAAAACTAGTGGAAGCCAACAGGGCTTTACCAACCAAGTCAAGACGCTTTATTTTCTATCCTCGATCTTATTCTGTTGAAGGGAGAGAGATACCTATCTCTGTTTACAGAGAAAGTGATGTCTGTGTACTGGATGGTGTTAGAATAAAAAGGACAGAAGACAACTTGTCCTTGCCTTGTGTCAATGGTTCCTCAGGTAGTTTTTCCCAGCAAAATCATCTCTCATCATGTGGCATATCTACTCCATCCTCAGTTGTTGATATACCACCTCCATTTGAACTTGCCTACATCACCAAAAAGCCAATCACTAAAAGTTCACCTTCACTTTTGATAGAGAATGACTCACCTACTAAGTATTCCAAGAAAAAGAAGTCTTCTTTTAAGAGGTTTCTTACTCTAAAGTTCAAGAAGAAAAGTGAGAATAAAGTTCATGTAGATGTTAATGTTTCTTCTTCAAGGTCCTCATCAGAGTCCAGCTATCATGGGCCTCCCAGGCTGATGGAGCTGGAAGGACGTAGCCGAAGTAGCTCACCTCAACTGAAATCGCACGTGGGGAAGCTCCGTGCATCTGAGTCTCCCTCAGCTGTTCTTTTCTATAAGGATGGTAAAAGAAAAGGAACGCCCAAGTCCTTCAGCAGGAGTGTGTCAAGGGTGGAGTCCTTTGAGGACCGGTCCAGACCTCCTTTCATGCCGCTGCCATTAACGAAACCTAGGTCTATTTCTTTTCCCAATGCCGACACATCTGACTATGAGAACATTCCTGCTATGAGCTCTGACTATGAAAACATACAAATTCCTCCTCGGAGATCCACCAGAGCAGGAACTTTTACCGAGTTTTTTGAAGATCCCAGCAGGGCATTATCTGCTGCTAATGAGAATGATGGTTATGTGGATATGAGCAGCTTCACTGGCTTTGAGAACAAGCAGCAAACCACAGACCAGGAAACAGAAAGGTACTGTAATAAATTATTATGTAAGACCTGCTAGCCTTGGCCAAACAAGCAGGGCCTTCCCTGCTAGGTATCATAGGCAGATTCTCCATGTTGGCTGACTTACACCCCTCTCAGGAAATGCTTACAAGAAAGATTGGAAGAATACAGGATAAGCCTTTATCAGTGAAAAAAATAAAAGACATCAAATTAACTCCTTACTTTGTAAATGAATATTGGATCTGGATCCTGTGATTTGCAGGCAGAAACCAAAGAATATTAAAAAATATTTGGTTTATCCAGTGGATCTAATTTTTGTGGCTGGTAGTGGAAATGGGGAGAGTTTGCTTTGTTCTTCAGTAAGAAAGGTTTCTGACTTCTTGACTGAATGAAAAGAGAGCCTATGTGCTGGAAGGGGTCCTGCTTCGTTTTTTAATTCCCGTCAAAAACAATTTCTCAAATTCTCAATATTTCTCAAAACAATAATATATACGTAATTTATGTTTCAAAGTACATCAGTTAAATATAGACCATCAACTAATCAGACTAGACAGTGAATTTTAGAATTTGCTTTAAGGGTTATCATGGCCCTTGTACAGAGCTGCTAACTTATAAATGAATTAAATAGTTCTGAAATCATATGCACTGCTAACATTAATAACAATCTTTCACCCCATTCCATTAGGTTATTTGCAAACACGAAAATGTCTTTTTCAAAGGAACGTGGGAGCAATGCATTCAACACTTTTGAATTTGAACTTGCTGTCAAATTATAGCTTACAATCAGTGGAATGTTTTCTATTAAGTTCATGTTTAACAGGTAATGAGATAACAAGGTGTAAAACAAATTAATGAAAAGGAATGTCTTTAATGCAGTTGCATTTTTTTAGAGCTGTATGAAAAAGATAAAAATCTTAGAAATAAGGTTTCATGCCCATTTGCATCCATCATTCTCTAAAAGATTGAATATTCATGTTTCTTTGCAACATTTATTTTTTCTGGTTGTCTCTCTTGTCATTGTGGCATTTCACAAACCCTTCTTAGGGTACTTTAGACTTAGGGAGTAAAAGAACTTTTCTTTAACACCTCTGAATGAGTCTTGCAAACCATTTCTAAGACAAATTATGTGCAGTAGTGAGTAAGACATGGGAAAAGAGATTGCATCAAGGCTTAAGCAGTGGATACAAACGCCCCTGAAGCTGAGGGATGTGGAAGACAGGCCTGTGGTTTAGCTCTTTGAGATGATGGCTGCCTGTAATATTGGGAGCTCCAGTGATGCTGGCACAGGGACATGGTGGAGTGCAGTGCAGCTTCACAGCATGCACCACCACATCCCCAAGGCAGCAAAAGCTACATTACTCATTTGCTTTTGGTGGTTTGCATTTTACCCAGCACACTGACATTTGCTTTTGAAAAAGCCGGCCAGCTCTTTGTGTCCATGAAACACCACCCATTGTAGGCAGTTCTTGAAGAACCAAGTTAAAAATATTAGGACTACGTCAATTGCTGTGACTTGGGCCCATTTATGAACTTCCTGTGGAAGCCTGTGATTTCAAAGGGAGAGCCAATCCAAACTGGTTCAGGAAGTCTCGAGGTCATGGCATGAACATAATCTTCAGCCTGCTGCTTGTTGTGCATGCAGTTTTTGCCACTGGGGGTGAAATGAAGGCTAGGCTCCTGTATAGCTCCTTTATCAAGATAACCAGGGTGGAGGGGAAGAGCATCAGGCAGGCATAATTACTGCTGAGATAGCTATTATTTGCTGTATTTTGTCAGCATGTTTTGGACAAAGACATGCCTGAAAAGCTTTGATGAAATGTAAATACACATCCCGTGTACATGCACATGCAGTGGCATAACAGACTTGAAGAAACCGTGTATGGCCTAATTGTAAAGCAAAGCAAATTGTACAAGCATGTGCACCTATTTACACATGCATACATGATGTATGGACATGGATGTTTTATTTGCTGCTAAAGTAGTTTGGCCTAAAATGCCTTGCCATGGATTTAAGATTTCTAGTTAGAATACCTGTCAAACATACCTCTACCATAACGGGATAAAAATTTATTTGAACTGCAGCTTGCTCATATTCGGAGGCTTTTTTCAACTGTTTGAGAGTACAAGTGTGTTGGATTAAACCCTTGCAATACATGTTTTTGAGCCCATGAACTTCTTTTTTGTGCATTCACCTGTAGAGCACTTGTGTTAAACATCTGGTGATACCTTATAGAATTGCTACATTTTTTGATGAATAACAAAGTTCAACTCTTCTATGACACTTCAGAGAACAGAATGTGAGTGTTATAAAAGATTATTATAAACCGGGAACCTTTCCTACTGTGTATGACTGGGGAACAGCAGGGCAGGAGTGGACTTCACAGAAACTCTCTGATGAGAAGATTCACTGTTTAACTTTCTTGCTTAAAAGGACAGACGTTTGAAGTGTGCTGCTATGCAGCCAGCAGGAGAATCCTAACAGCAATACCAAGATTTTAATCAGCTCTGAGATAGAGTTGTGGTATTGCATCAGATGGGCACAGAGGATGGCCACTAGGAACTCCTGAAGCCTTTCATTCCTTGGATAAAAAATGCAGCTGAAGCAATAGGTACAGCTAAAGCACCTGATTGTTTTTTATACATGTGCAACCTGCCCCTTCCTATGACAATTAATTCAGGTGAAGTCTGGCCCAAAGAAAACTGTAAGGCTATAGTTGTTTCTGTCCCAACAAAGAGCAAATGAGTGGGAAGCATTCTAGAGATAATCAAAATAACCTCATATTCAAGGAGTAGTTGTGAAAGGAGAAGCAACACCAAGTTTTCAGATGTTTCTGACATTTTCTTGAAAACATGGGCAGAAAAAAGACACACAGTTTGTTTGCTGATTTTGACCTGTAAAACACCTGCCCTTATATGCTGACCATATCAAGATGTCTCATCCCAATGAGCAGTTCAGTTACCATGCTTTCCTGTTTATGGTAAAACTCAAGGAGGAGGATTTTGTCAAGAAGATAAAATCAACCCATGCTTTGTTTTTCTGCTTGTCCTAGCTAGAGCTGCTCAGTACAGGCATGGCTGTCAGAGGATATCCAAACAAGATACACATGTTCAATGCAGTCCAAGCTGTCTTTTGGCTCACTGCTATGTAGATAATAGCAATGTTGCTGACGTTACCCTGCATTTGTAATAGAAGCAAGCTATATCTATATTGGAGGCGAATCTACGCAAAGCAGGCTTTGAGCTACAGATTCAGCATAGATTTTAGATAGTTGTTTTGGGAAAGATTTTCCCATTCTTTCCTTTTCTTGTTTTCACAGGAAAACAAATTCTACCTGCTGATTCCACTCATTTCCTAGTTCTCTGCTTCTTAAATCCCTGCTCTGTGACTACACTAAGCTAGCATGCACACATAGCATTGATGAGAAGCTTTACAAGAAACAGAATTTTGATTTTGTAGGCCTAGCATTTCTCAGGGCTGGTGATATATTAATGTTTGTTATGGAGGTAGCACAGAAGTGGTCTACTAATGGGGCTTAGCTCCTTTGAAGACCTGTATGGGTCAATTGTAAGGAATTTTGCTGACAGTCATTAAGCTGAAGAGAAGCAAAGTGATCATGAGCATTGTGAGAGGTTTTTAAAAGAAACATAACTTTAAAAAAATCACTCATAAAAATCTACATAGTTTTTTGTTTGGTTTTTTTTTTTTTTTAATGTCAGTGTGAAATGTGCTGTGCTCTAGATCTTGTAGATGAGAGAAAGTCCCATAAAAATGCTGTCACAGAGGGAAGGAGGATCAGGGACTGAGCCTAGAGACTAGGAAAAGTCTCTTGTCATCTGGTGAACAGGATGGAAAATAAAATCTCGTGAGCTTTCACCACTTCTTGAATTTTGCAGCATAAACCTGAAAGAAGGCTTTGTAAGTTTATTGCAGAATAAGGGATCCCACTACTATACTTGACTTCAGGCCATACACAACCTATTGAAAATCTTGACAACAGCCGCAGCCAGCTCTGACACGAATAATGTTTTTATTTCTGCTTACTTTGAGTATTTTCTGAATTGCAGCAGGGAATTGGAAGGTGACAGTGGTTAATGTAGAACTTCACGCTGCTCATAGACAGGGAGCAGTCTGCTGTAGATAACCCGTTGCTGCTGGGCAACAGGGCATGCTTCACCTTGCACTGCCAGGTATTAGAGACAGAAAATATTAAGTGCTCTTGGATGGCAGAGTTTTTCTAAGAAGCACCTCTGAGAAGTGTCTCTAGACAGTATCAGTAATGTCATATTAATACCAAAGAATGAAAGATTTTAATACATTGCCCACAAGCAGGTATCTGTTTTCCAGCAGCTCCATGACTGCTCTCCTGTTTCCTCATATCTGTGGAGCTGTTTGTCCTGGTTCATGCTGTGGATGCAGATGTGTAGGGACGGTATAGGTCATGAGAAAGCCAGTGTGCTCCCTCAGCACGGCTTTGAATTGCATATCACCATCCTGCATACATAGCACAGCCTCAGAGAACTGCTGCTGCTCAAACACAACGTGCTGGATCTCACCCTGGCTTTGTTTATGAGAAATCACAGTCTCATATACCTCCCAGGAAATGGTCCAAAGACCTCAGCAGATGTTGGCTTTATTAGCAGATGTTGGCTTTATTAGTAGGTGGACTCCATTGTGATGGCTATTTTAATTATCAAATTACAGTGCAGAAAAGAAAGAATGTGTACACATCGCCCTCTTCATGTCCTGAGGGCTTTTATGCCTGGGTTGACTTCTCTGTCTTCACTGTTTTCAATAAATGAACCAGAAATACATTTCAGGGGGGTTACACAAGAGGAGAGAGTCTGCTGTGCAGAATTGTCCTGGATGATGGTTATGGAGCCAGAAGTGATATTGGTGTGATTTAAGCATTGCTAGCACCATGCAGAAAGAAAGCACATGCTGCAGACAGGGTGATGAAACGTTTGTAAAGGTTGTTTTACTGCCAATAACATGACATGTTACTGCATGTCTTGTTCTGTGCATACCTTTCTCCTTTCCCACCCCCACCAGGAGCCTCACTGAGAAGATTTATTGAAGGAGAGATTGCACATTAGAATGCTATAGCCTTTCCAGAGTCCACTGCTCCATGACATGGGGTATATCTCTAGATTAGATTTGTAGCAAAAGCAACAGAATGCTATTGCATTTTAAATGTAAATCCAGTCTAGTAGTTTATGTTTTGTTGTGCCACCCAGCAAAGTTATTTATAGTGCACAACACATTTTTAATTATCCTACAAGAATTCTTCTTTTACAGGACCCAAAGAGGGTTTAATGTAAAAACTCCCTCTAAAAATTTGGTGTTCATTGGCATACAACAATTAATTTTACTTTAATCAACCCATTAGAGTTAATGGATGGAAGAACATATTTAAGAGGCGCTATTTGTTTTGCCAAGAACCCTCTTAAAGAGCTTATAAAAGGATCCTTTCACTTGAGTAATTGGCTGGATTAATTAGATGCTATCCATTAAAAGCCTAGAGCAAACAGATTTAGACCTATTGTTAGTGAGCACCTTTTGATGCTCTGTCTGACTCATGCTACACCAGATTTATCAGTATCACAGGGATACTCAAACTTCTTTTTCTCAAAAGAAATACAGCTAGGTACTGATGAACTGAGACAAGGGATAGTTGCATATGTCTGCTGCACAGTCTCCATCCAGCTTCTCAGCTGTCCCAAATTAAATACCTCTTCAGCCTCTGGGTAGTTTGTCTTTATGCCTTGAATATGTTCACTAAACTTGGATATTAACCCACTGCATCCCCCTGATGGGCCATCAGGGCAGGTGGACCTCATCAAGGATAGCTAGTTTGGTGTTTCTGATGAGAGTTTCTTATCCTCTTACATTTCAGGTCTCAGTCTGCATTCTTAGTTCTGAGAGTTGGCTAGAAGAAGTCAGAAAAGACTCTTCCTTAGCACACATGTCAACAGAAGTAATGGACTGCATACAGTACAACACAACTTTGAAGTCAAATCTTCTGGTCCTTAAATAGAAAAGGGCAGTATGTGAGGTAAAACTGGGCACCTCAAAATCTTTCCTTCACTCTTTCTACTTTCATGTTGTTAGCCTTAAAAATCCAGACACTGGCAGTGAGATAAAACTACATCACAGTGAATACGTCCAGAGTAAAGAGCCTCTGTGAGAGTAACATATATTAATATGTCTGGACAAGTAATTTATCTTGTCATCTGATTGTAGTTTTAATAAAAACCATTGCTTCAGTGGCTAAAAGAGAGATAAAATATGCATGCTTAATTGAAAAGTCCGAGAAAAAAAGCCCCAACAAAATAAAGGAATTCTGTAGTTCATGACATTTTTCTGATTGTTTCATTTGCAAGTAAAAAAAAAATAGATACTGAAGTAAATTTTGAACTAAACCATATTTTTGAATTGCAGAATTAAGATGGTTTTGATTTTCTACAGTTATTGGGGAGAAGGGCAGAAGTATTTAATGGATTCATCCCAGCCAAATATTACAAATCTATGTAATTTTTAATCATTCCAAAGCTGATTTTCCAATTAAAAAAAAACTCAGCCAAGCAAAAGTACAGCCAACTCTAATTTTAATCTGGGAAATGAACCTGACCTCTTAGAAGACAGAAGAGAGCACTTTCCTTCAGCCCTACAGGTTAGCAGTTAAGCTCTGTTTCTCTCCTTCTGGAAGTACTGTTTTAACAACTGGGTGAATCTCTGAAATGCAAGAAAACTGAGTTCACTTGATCCTAGCTTCACTGCATTTTTCCCCTGGTTTGTCCCCAGATTTGGCTGCATGGTGTTGATAAAGCAATTGATCCTGGTAGTACAGGGAAATAACAACTCGCCTTCCATCCTAAGAGTCCTGCAGGGCAGAATGGTGTTCATTATGTTGAACTTACTGTGAGTATTTTCCATGGAAAGTATAGAATAACAAACTGGCAACAAAATGAAAAGAGAACATAAACAAAAGAACATAAAGGTACCAAGTTTTTGTGTCTAAATTACACTGCCAAAAAATAAACAAAGTAATAATAATCAGAAGCATATCCCTAATCACCAGTCTATGATATGTGCCATGTTAACAGCTCCATTTTGTGAAATGTATCATCTTTTTCTAAGAGGATCCAGGACTCATAGTCAAAAGAACATTAGTAAATGTGTCATAGTTGGAAAAGTGACTGTATAAGTGGAATCTGGATGATAAATGATACTATGCCAGATGCTCATGTGGGGTACATTTGTACCTCTGAGGATGTGAACAGCAATTTGTGATTTGACTGCCTTGACGATTTGTGCTAGAACCTGAAATTAGAATGAGCTGAAACATTTTCCAAAAGGGAAACATTCACGAAAGAATTGTATGTGAACCATCCATCTGTTTTGACAGAATTTAAAGGAACTCCTGTATGCTGTAGCCTAAGATGTAGAAAACCTAGTCTCTGCGTCTTGCATGTCTGCTTTTCCAGATCACTTTGAGTGATGACTTTGAATTTGCCAGCAGTGGTAATTAGATTATGAGTTTCTCACAACCCAATGTCTAAAACGCCAGCCACAGGGAGAAGAAAATACCTACAGGTTTTGGTCACAAGACCCAAAAATGGACACAGTCTTGTTTCAGTTCTAGAACATCTGAAATAATTTCTTTTCCGTTGTCCGAGGTACAAAAATAAATTCCTACACCTCAGATGTTGCAGCGAAGAAAAACAGTGGTCTCCTGGTCAAGTCCTGTATGAACTGAGCTAACACTCTAGACTTTGCAGTAATCAGTTTTGCATTCTATATTCCGTCCTTTGGGCACTCTTCTACTGCTGGATCTGACAGACATTGAAAGGGATTTCTTAAAGCCATACATTAGAAGTGTCATTTCCATTTTGGAAATGGCAATTACAAACCAAGGGTGTCCTCCCGTTCCTAATACCAGTTTTGAAATTCCATGTTCTGCCCTTATTCTGCTATGTGCATAACCAGCTGTTATTTTACTTATGCATGAATGAAATTTAATTCAGCAGTACTATAACAATGCTTAGAGATAATTCTTGTATTAGGACTCATTACTGTGCAAGGTGTTTGTAACTTCACTTCTAAGCAAGGTACTATTTGTAAGAAATTAGTATTTTGTCTGTCATAGCCGATTCAGACTTTGTAAAGTATTGGTGCTATGTTACTGCTATTTTTCCTAATTTTAGAAAAAAGTATTCTTTTTTTGAAAACAGAGGAAAAAAACCCTGAAAACTGTCATTACCTGCATCGGTAGTATCATTTTCTCTGTAGTCTAAAAGGCTCTAGGAATACTAATTTTAAATCTTTTCCCAATACAACTCTAAAAAACTTTTTTAAAAGGCAGTGTTCTCTACCACAAAAACCAACGCCTCTGTCTTCCAACAGTTCTGATGTCTTTTGGAATCAGATGCCAAGAATTCAAATTTCTGTCAATAAAAAGGTCACTAAAAAGTCTATCTGCAGCAAATGATGATTTATTCAAGTTCAGTTTTGTGTTTGTGTTTCACTGACACAATTTCCAAGCTGGCATCCTCCTCTGAGTTTTCACAACTATTATCACTTGCAATCATGTTAAACTGGATATTCTGAAAGGATTATAGTGAATTGCATCCATTTGCTGCTATGATGATCACATTTGCCTAACTGACACCTAATCACATCTCATCCAGACTAGATTCCAGAACCAGCAGTGTAATCCTGGCTGTACTCTGAGTTTCAGGACTATTTGTGCAAAAGTGCAGAGCAACTGCTATAGTGTACAAATCTAGATTCATTAAGGAAGAGGACTTGTTAGGATATTCTAGTTCTGTGTAGCTCACTGTAGTCAGTAAGCTCCTTGTGCAGGTGTGAAACACATCTGGACCAGATTCTTACCTATATAAAATTTTAAACCTGGTTATTATGCTTGTTAGATAGCAGAACTGTCCACCAACACGGAATGTCTCCAGGGGATCCCTGTGCGTGACAAACATGCCTTGGTTCTGCTTGGCTCCATTTGCAAAACTCCCACACGATGATTGACGCAGATCCTTTACTGAATTGTCTATCTGCAATGTTTTTATGAATTCTAATTCTTTGGACAAGTAGTACTGCTTAAATCTTTCATTATTGGTGTTCTTCTCCAGTGTGTGCCTTTGTGCAGAAATCACCAACGTGGCTGCCTGAAAGCCACTGACAGTCTATAACTCAAGAACCCTCACCGTCAGCAGAAAACAGCAATACTAGCAAGCATGACTGTTAAATAGGTCCAGGTAGATTTCTGCATCTCAGCTTGGCCATAAGCATGAAAACACTACTCTGTGCCTTAAGCATGGGCATAACCCTGGGGTACCCATCCCTCTGTCTTAAGGACAAAGGGAAATCCCTTTTAGTTTGCAGTAAACAGAAGGAAGAGACTGTGCCTCAAGGGAGATGGACAAAGTAGTTCTGGTTTAGACCCTGGCAGGGATCCACAGTGTCCAAAGCCTTTGGTCTAACCTGTGCTCTAAACATGGCATTGCTCTGGGATTACCCACCTTACACAACTGACTGCCAAAGCACAAAGTTAAGAAACATGCCAAAGATCAAAACAAATCATTTGTAGTAGAGCAGTGGTTTCAGCTTTGCTTCCCAGACAGTGGTCTCCCCAGAGAGGTGGATTTCTTATATTCTGAGATGACTATCAGGTGACCAGCTGAACTAACTTACATTTTTTCCTTCCCTTTATTAGTGAAGTTCTAGGTGGTTGGCTTATTCTGTCACTGATTTATAGAGAGGAATAAGTCTTACAGAGGCTTGAGTGAAATCAGAGGGTCTTATGCTGCTCAAAGATCACAAATACAAAGTGAGTCCACTGAAGTCAGGGTGAATCTTTCCCAGTTTTACATCATTGTATCCAAAGTCAGACTGTCACTGAGATAAGTCATTTTATAGAGGAGAATAGGGCAAAAGTTTTGGGCGGTTTCACAGTCAGAGGCCATTTGTACTGTGACTAGGGATTACTCAGCAAATCGTTTGAAACCTGTCCTGATAATTGGTGGATGTGTTCCTTGTTAGCTTCTGTCCCTTGACAGAAATGCAGAATGGAATTTCAACATAACGCAGATATATGGTGTGCATGGTCTGGGAAGGAAGAAGTTTCACAGCACAGTACTTCTGTCACTGCCAAGCACTCAGATCTTCATTATGCCCACCTCCTTTGCATTGCAAGGATTCAACATAGCAAAAGCTTACCACAGATGGGGAATGATAGGGTGGTGGAGATCAACAGGGCTATGATTTAGCAAGGGAAAGAAGGAAAAGAGAAACATAAAAAGAATCTTAAGGGAAACTTCTGCTGGGGCTGTTGGATATAAAAGCTCTGGGGTGCCTGTGAAGCTAATGATTTATTGAAAATAAAAGCTCTGTGGTGGCTGACATGTGATGTTGTTAATACATTCAAAAGAGTCTCTAAAGGGTAGAGCTGCTTTTAATAATATATTATGTATTATCGGCTGCCCCATTGTACCTTCTGGCACGGAGGGGTGCTGGGTGTGGTGCAGCTGAGCGTCACCCTTGCTAGTTCATTGCCAGGTCATCTCTGGGGAGGAACTGTTCCCTGTTTACAGGAAATGCAGGACAAGGGCCGGAGGGCTGGGCTGAGCACAAGCTGAGGCCACCACAGCTCACTGCCTCTCCCTCATGCCTGGGAGAGCAGGAAGGGGGTATGCCACTTGTCCGAGGCCCAAGGACACTGTGTTTTGTTTCCAGGCATGTCCAGTTTTTACCGCTGCTCTGTTTTACCTGGTGTTTTAAAACCACAGGAGTGGGGAGAGTAATGGTGCTCACAGACAGTGGTGCACCCCAGGGATGTCACTGAGCCTGATGTGTGGCTTGGCTACACAGGTGCCTCAGAGCAAACACCTCAGAGCACATCCATCCTGGCACAGCTGGGACATGGCTAGTGAAACCTCACTCTCAGGCTTTCTCTTACCCCTTCTCTACTGACAGCGCCCCAGGCTGGGCCAGAGGACATTCCCTAAGATGGGGCCCAAACACCTTTGTGCTCCTCACTTCCTGCATTCCCTTCCAAAACTAGACCTGCACCTGCACTGTTCTGTGACCATCTCCAGGAACAGTGGTTAAAGCTGGGAGAGTTTTGTCCCTAAAGTTGTCTGGAAAACAGCAAAAGCCTTATGCACATGACCAAAAGTCCTCTTCCCCTCTCCTGTATTCTGTAACACAACAATGCAAGAAAGAGCAATATTCAAATTGAAATGCTTGTGGAATTAAAAAGAGCACCTTTCTGGCCTTGGCAGGCAAACAGCTTGTGCTTCAGAGTGTGAAATGTGATTATCCCTGTGTTACCTTGCCTTGACAGGCTGTGTATGTTGTTAGCAAGCATCATGTCTTTCTTGACCTTTTCAGACTTTAGATACAATATTTGCCTTGATGATCTGCCATAGGAAACTGACTGGCTAAACATATGCTGCAGTAATAGGCATTTCCTTTTATTGGCTTCAAATGCATTTGGACTTAATTTTCCTTTATTAATGAGTCTTCCTTTTGCAGAATGAATTAAAACAATCATTTACAAATTGATACAGGGAAATAAATAATCAGTTTTAATAAAACAGGGTACTTCAGCACCCCATTGCATCTCCCAAATTACTCAATCACTGCATTGAGTTCATATTATTTTAATTTTTTGCAATAAGGACGTCACTGTCTGAGAGTTTGAACTAGTAACTACTGGGCTTGGGACTTGAGGTAGGGATAAGGATACTGCATGCAGAAAAAAGCTGGATTCAATCCTCTTGGCCCAACAATGGAGGGCTGGGGTCTTTGCAGATGATGATTATTTTTCCATCCCACTGGATGGCATCAATTTTATATATGTGGGTTTTGCATAACCCAGCTGTTTCAGGTGAGATTCTGGTCTTGCATCCAATATATCATAATTAGTTATGAGCTAAGATTCCTGTGACAGAGGAGTTTAAATGGGCGCAGGGTGGAGTCTGTGGATGGGAAGGTTATGGCAGCAATTTAGTAGTCATTTGTAAATTTAGCATGTGTGATCTGAGTTGATGTGTCAAGCTCGTCACCACTCAGCTGGCTTCAGGGAAGATACACTTGTAGAGGATGTACTCTGCAGAGAAAGAATAACTTTTTGTTTGTACCTTCCGAGGTAGTTCATATAAGCTTGCTTTGCTGACTCAGGTCAAATAATTGCCAATGCAAACTCCAATACACACAGAAAAACATTTAGGGTCATAACTGTCGTTCATTTCAGAGCTTTGGTGGATCTAGGTCTAAATGAACTCTACACTGCAGCCATTCTCTCTTGAGCAAATATTTGAAAGGATTGTCTTTTAGCAGCCCAGAAACATGGTTTCGCTAATGAATGGATGAAACATCCTAGACAAAAAGACATTCTGTTACCCCACAACAGGCATAGCAGAAGCCAGTGCTTACCTCAGAAACCCAGACAGTTCACTTTCTTCCTATTGCCACTATGTGTAAACATTGAATATGGTGAGCCCTGTGTTGATAATTACTGACAAAAGCACCTTTAATATACTGGTTCCACTGTAGGAATGGAATCAAGGATGTGATTTCTAGCCTCCTCTACTTCTTTCTTCATCTTGTGGTGAAATTTTTGGCCAAATACTGTTATGATCTTTACTTTCAGACACTTTTGAAACCATAAGAAATTTTCAGAAAGTATGTCAGAGGCTCTTTGGCCTTCAAGTATATTGATGGTAATTAATTTACATCATCAAATTTGCAGTTTGCAACAGATGCAAAAAAAAAAAAAAACAAACCTATTCTCTCTTTCTCTGTCCTGACACTGACTGGGGAGATAGAGTAAAAGACCACAGGGAGGCAGCAAGGAGGTAATCCAGGTAGTCTGGGTGGCTGAATGCTGAACAGATACCTGTTAACCAAATGATGTCACAATGGTTGAAACATCAGCACACTCTGGACACTGGTTTTGGGACACATTAAGCAAGGTATCCTCTGCTGACCTCTTGAGTTTTATTAGCTGGGATCATCCTTTAGGCAGTATGTACCTTATGGAGACAAATTATTAGTTCATTTCAAATATGAACACAGCTGAGATTCCTTAAGTGCTGCATTTGTTCATACCCTTTTTTAGACTGAAATACATTGAAACTTACTTCCAAAAGAAATCAGTTTAGTCCAGAGAAACTAATTCAGGTTGACTGGTGATGATGATTATTGATAAGCCACCCAGTGGCTTTCTTCTCCAGAAATTACATTTTGTAATATGGAAATCCAATTATAGAAGTCTCTTGTCCTGGGACAGACACATGAGAACTATGGAGGTGCTCAGGAGCTGTGGTGGCATAATCTGGATGTCCTCACTGGCCACATCATACTTGCTCTGATCTGAGATGGGTTCAGTCACAGGAGTCTCCCACTGACCTGCTCCCTCCCATATGATTAACATGGAGGGAATCTCCCCCTCTACTCTGTCCTCCTGAGACTCCAGCTAGAGTACTGCCTACAGGTCTGGAGTTTTCAGCAAAAGAAAGACATGGACCAGTTAAAATGGGTCCAGAGGAGTGAAAAAAAATGCTCAGAGGGCTGGAGCACCTCTGCTATGGAGACAGGCTGAGAGAGCTGGGGATTTTCAGCCTGGAGAAGAGAAGGTTTTGAGGAGATCTCATTGTGGCCTTCCAATACTTAAAGGAGGCTTTTTAAAAAGAGTGAGGGTGTCTTTTTACAGGGGCAGATAGTGATAGGACAAGGGGGAATGGTTAATGGCTTTAGACTAAAAGAAGGGAGATTTAGATTAGACATTAGGAAGAAATTCTTTAGCTAGAGAGTGGTGGGTTGCTCACTTTCCACCCAGTTGGAAAGCTGTGAATGTTGGAAAGCTGTGAAGCCCCCATCCTTGGAAGTGCTCAAGGCCAGGTTGGATGAGGCCCTGAGCAACCTGATCTAGTGGAAGATGTCCCTTCCTGTGACAAGGGGATGGAACAAGATGATCTTTAAGGTTCTTTCCAATCCAAACCATCCTATAATTCTGTTCTATGATTCTGTGATCACTGTGGCATTAAAACTGCATGACATCTGAACCCTGCACAAATGCTTACTGCTTCAAGGAGATGCTGTATTGCTCTTGACTGACCAACAGATTTCTACCACACTTCCACTGTCAGCTGCAGAAACAGTTTCCAGGTAGACACATGCTCTAACTCTGTCCTAACACACATGATGACACCTTATAGGCACTTATAAGGGTGGATCTACTGCACTGGCATTTGAGAGGACATTGCCAGCATATTTCAACAGCCTAACCAGCTGCCCTTCAGATGTACAAGGAGCCACTTGGTGGAAAGGATGAATGATACTCCACAGGTATCATAAAGCATAGCTGAGTGGTACCCTGCAAGAAAGAGGACTCCCCTTCTCCCCTCATGATTGCTGCTGGGGCACAGACCATGAAGCAGAAGGCAAGTGAGATTTATGAGCCTTTCTTTAGGATGCGTGACTTAATTCATTGAAAGCAAACTGCAAGCAATCTGATTGTTACTGGTACAGAGGACTTATATCACCCCAGTGGAAGTCACAGGCCTTAAATTTCGATTTTCACCAACTCAGATTTTTTTCTTTTGTTTTGTTTGGCTTGGTTTTCTTTCTTTGTCTGTTTGGGTTTTTTTGGTTTTTTCTTCATGCAGTTGGTGACTCTAAAGAAGGAAACAAAACATCACTTGGGAATGTGGCCAAGAGATGAACATGCAGCCAAGTGTATTTGAATTGTTTTGCAAACAAGAATACATGCTCTTCATAGGCATTTATTATAATAACCTTGGCTGGGTACTTTTGCCACTGTTAAATCACCCACTTAAATCCTTGTATCTCGTTAAAGCTGACTGTATAACTTCTAAAGATCTTAAAAAATTGATGTGATCGTTGCTGAAGAATGGGTTAGAATTTGCAAGGTAATTTGAAGGACAGATGTGAAATTAAAAGAAGGGTATGTATCTCTTTTAGAATTGCACAATCAAGCAAGAGAAAATACAGTATTTGTCAATTTGTGAATCATGTTCTGTGAGCTCATACCTGTTGTGTATCTCAGCAGTGCTCTCTCTGTTCTATGCACCATCTGTGCTCAGACTTCCAGCCTGTGTTCTGCAGGGTTCACGGGTAGCAGAGACTTGTGTCTGGAGTTTATTTAAAAAGTTCTGGTATAAGGATTAGTTCAGCTTCTCTCTGTGTGATGGCTTCACCTTCCCCTCAGTCATTGAGGTCACTTGAGGTAAAATGCAAGCATACTGTAGGGGCAGAATAACCAGAGAGAGTCTGTAGATTCCAGAACACTTTTTCTGATGTAGCAATACATGTGCAGAGGCAAAAATACACAAATAACTAATAGGGTGCATCCATACAGCTTCTCCCTACTCTGTACCTATCAGAAGCTCTACTAGTTATAATGTAGCTGGTACTAACTAAAAAGACTTTTGCTGCACCACATCCTCCTGCATTTATTCAGTCAATTAAATGTCAGACTGCCCCAAAAGACCCATTGCTCCCTTTGTTGTGATGGCTTACTCTTGGAATGATGACAGACAATAGGTGCAGGAGCAGTGGATAATGTTCCAGCAACCTGTTCTCATCCAGCCAAATCATTGGAAGAGAATTAGTTTGGGATTACTGTGTCTATTGAGATACTGCAAACTCTTGGACTATCTCTTCCTTTATTCTTCATACCCACACTTTTATTTGCATCTTCCATTGCATTTAAGTTTATTGCTTCCAGTAAGCTCAGTTAGCAGTGCTTTTAATAAACTAAAGAAAAGTATCATTTAGTCATTCTTGGGCACAATTCAAGCCTTCAGAAGCTAGGAGTGCTAGGAGATCACAGGAGCATAGACATAAAAGATGGATGATGACATGTGGGTTTATTGGATTAGTGCGTGCAGGAAAGGTGCACTTCCCAGGAGCTCCTGTGACAATACAGAACAGTCTCAGAAGTAAAGACCTGAGTGCTGTTGGAGTGGTCAGAGAAGAGGAGAATTGAGATGGTGGCAAAAATATACTCGTGCCTATCCCGTGTCCAAATGAGATCCATAACATTTTGAGACTTCTCTTTGAACTTGAGTTGGTGCCACTGGGATGCAGGTCTACTGCAAACAAAGCCCATGCAATATTTTAGCAATATTGCAAGTTCTGCTGCTGTATGAACCTTTAATGATGCCATTCATAATGGTTACAAGACTAATATACTGAGGCATTCTTCCCAAATTATAATGTGTTCTTATGTCAACATAATGCAGTCATTTATCAGAGAGAGAGAAAAGGAAGGAGTACCTTAATTTCATATCTTCTGGGACAAACAATTACAAACTGCAGAAGGACAGTGTCAGTAAGGACTGAGACTGGCTAAATTATTAATAAGTCTCCTGAGCTGTTCCTGTATTTTTCTTGCTCTTGTGCTGAGGTCCCTTTGTTGCTGAAGCTGGACAGGTTTTCAAAAGTGTGGTGATGCCACCCACACTGAAAAACTGCAGATACTACTAATAAGCCAGAGAAGACAATGGTGAGGAACAGCGTTACTGCTTGGCCCTTTGCCCAGCCATGACAATTGCACTGGGTGGCCTGTGAGAGCTCCTGGACTCTGCAGGTGAGGGAAAAGCTGGAGGCAGAACAGAAAGTCTGACAGCCACACTTGCACGGGAGACACATTGCCCTGTTTGCAGCTTAGAGGTAAATGCAGATATATAGGAAGTTTCCTTTCTGAAAGGAAATAAGAATCTGGTCAGTGACCTTGGGAGTGTCATCATTGTCCTCTCACTTACACGAGCTCGTCTTTGCCCAGCCTTCTGTTACTCTAGTATTGGCTTTGATGCCTTGGGTTTGTTCACATTTGGGATCTCCAAGCAGATTAAAGAAGAATAAAGGGATGAAGCAGAGATGTGAAAGGAAGTCAGTGTTTCAGAGGAAATGAGAAGTATAGAAATAATATAAACTGAGTAATCCACGCCCACATTACAGACTGACCTGTCAACATGTCTACTAGAAAACATGGAGATGTCAGATTTTGTTTCTCAAGACACAAGACTCACCCTCTTGGCTGAGCACAGGAGCCTTGCTCTAGAAATGTAAAAAGCTTGGGGCCACTGTGGTGTATAAGCTGTATATAAACTCCCAGAATGACACTGTGGTCAAAGAACCAAATCTGATCCTTGAATGTGAAAACTCAGTAAAGTCAGATAGGAATAGATGGGTGTTACAGCTAATATGTGTCTTGGTATCCATCTTTTGCCAATGCCAGAATAATGAATTATGTGTTGCAGTACCAAGAGCAGTATCAAAACTGGATGGCAGCAAAAGCTGATGCTAAAATGATTGGTAAACTGAATAATGCTAATGCATAATTGGATGAAGGTCAGAGATTTTAGAATTATTAAATTGTAAGTTGGAATGACATAGTAAGACACCAAAATCTTTACCTATTTCATATAAAAGTCAAAATTAAGGGACAACTTGAATACAGCTTGGGAGTACACAGTAACAAAAGCTGGAAGACTGGCCACTAGTTTCGCAAAGGTTTAACAAGATCCAGCAACTGGAATTTGGAGCTAGGCATAAACAGATCAGCTTTAGTCATGCTTTGTGGAGGTTTTGAAATCACTGACAATTTTAATTGAATTTTTTTTTTTTTTTTAAATTAAGTGCTGTGAAGTCACAGGCCTGTATTGCACTGGCCTTTGTTTCATACCAAGTCCTACTGCACAGCTTTCTCTGGGTTTCTGGAGCTGAATTCATGTTTCCTTGAAACAATCCAAGGATTCTGGAACTTGAATATCTTGTAGTTTAATTGATGACATTGGTATTAGCATTATACTTTTCTTGTCCTTTTGATGTCTTCCCAGAAAACCCATTGTCACAGTATCTAACTTCCATTTTAAAATGTTAGTGTGATTTTACTGAATCTGTTTCGAGGGGTTGACTAGGGAGGAACAAAGCAGTTCTGCTTCCAGCTAAGTAGGAAGTTTTTACTCCAAACTGGGCCAGAACACTGATCTCTTGGGGAAGCTTGAACAAGTTCATTTAACTTCCCATTGCTCCTTTCAGAGTCTTCTGCTTGCCTAAATGGTTGCCTTTGAACATAGCAGCCAAAAAAACTCTACTTGATAAATCTTGCTTTCCAAGCACTGCAGTTCTGCAGGGATTCTGTGTGTCTGGGCAACAGTAAGTCTGGGAATAACACCATTGAGCTAGTCTGTTCTGTTTTTCTGCAGTGCCTACACTGAGCCCTACAAGGTGTGCCCAGTCTCTGTGACACCAATGGAAGTAGTCACATCAGATGAGGAACAAAAGAGTTCAGAAGATGATGAGAGCAGCCTTGGGGATCCCAGTCTCACCAACAAGGTAAAAAAAACCCTAAAAATGGTTAATGCATGAAACCTGGAGAGGGGAAAACAGTTTACAGAAGATCCTGGATTCTTAGCTCTCTGCTTTTTGTCTGGGGCTCATTTAGAAATGGCAGAGCCATCAGTTCTTTACTCCCCCTCTACACTAGGAATAATTTACATCTACAGCACATGGCAAAGGCAAAGAATGTAGTCTGAAGATGGACAGTGGAGGCAAGAGAAAGAAAGAAAGAAAGAAAGAAAGAAAGAAAGAAAGAAAGAAAGAAAGAAAGAAAGAAAGAAAGAAAGAAAGAAAGAAAGAAAGAAAGAAAGAAAGAAAGAAAGAAAGAAAGAAAGAAAGAAAGAAAGAAAGAAAGAAAGAAAGAGAGAAAGACCTGTCACAGCTGTGCAGCTAGCCTTTTCAAAGTTAAGCACTTCCTGCTTCTTTGAAAAATATTGGACCTGGAAAAATCCACAGAAAATTTCACTCCTCCTTCAATAACAAGACATTTTTCAAACTTGCCATCTGTATTAGCAGCTGTTACATTGTACTGTATTACTAGTATTTGAATGGAGGAAAATGGCCTGTCGTGAAAAGTCTAGGATGCCAGACACTGAACAACAAAGAATTAAAGTCTAGTCACTATTTTTACTATAGAAATAATGTCAGTTTAAAGTGCTCTCTAACACTGCTTTGCTTTGTAGGATGAGAAATTGTCGCTATAGAGCGCGACACAGAGCAAGCATCAGCGCTCAGTCAGAAGGCTGTTTAGAGCCCCTTATTAAAGCAGTATACTGCTCTTATAGTTTCACAAGATGTTTGCATTGACTTAGCTAACACATGCTCTGCCCATTGGTCATAAAGAAGAAACAAAACTTTCAATAGGTAAAAGGAGCCACGTCACTGTGTGAGCCAACCACAGTCCAGATCTCTTGCTTACACTTTTTCTTCTCTCTCTCTTCATGTTGTCAAGGTGATAGCCTTGGTAAGTTCCTTGAAAGAGATATGAGGTCTTCCTTATCTTCAGGAAGCCTCGGCTGGCTCACAAGAACAGTACAGAAATGTCTTTCCTACAAGAAATCTCTTAATTGCTTCTGACTTCTTCTGTTGACAGCAAGAAGGCCAGTCCAGAGCTTACCTCATTGCCCAGGAACTAATGTCTTCAGAAAAAGTGTGAGTTTGTTTTTATAATCTACCTGTTGCACTTCTAAAACTAAAGCTATGCAGTCCCCCCTTCAGTATTCATTTGATGGCAGTTAACAAAAGTTTGTCTCTCTTCCCAGATATGTGGAAATGCTCCAGTTGTTACGTATGGTAAGTAAATAACTTTAATCACTGAACCCTAGATACCCTTTTTTTTAGCAGCAATTTAGAAGACATAAAAGCACTGAAGGGATTTAAGTGAATTTGAAGAGGAATGTGAACCATTCAAATCTATTATTTGTCATCTAGAGGGAAAAGCATTGGCCAACAGTTGGGGCCTCTTGAGGCTGAGACTGGTGTAAGATGCATACATAACAAGCCTCGTGCAGAGAAGAAGATGGTGATAAACAGGGCTGGACACTCTCCCTTCACAGTGAGACAGATGGCAATAGAGCTATGAAGCATGGGGATTCGGTTTCAATGGACTCACTCTGCTTGCATTTAAGCTTCTTTTTTTCTAATAATGCAGTATTGGTAATAGCCAATGTGTTCTGGGTATCCACACTGTGTCACAGTGTTTTGGTTTAGGACAATTTAAGAGACAGATACTCTAAAATGAGTTACCTCCCCATTGATTTAACAAATCCCTTTCCGCTGGAATAAAAGGATGTTACGAATATTTAGCATGTTCTCATTGTTTCTCTAGTTATGAAACAAATAAAGGAAAAGAGAAAGAGAAAAAAAAAAAAAAAAGAGAGGTTAATATGTCAAATGAAAGTAAGAAATGGACCTAAAGTAAACCCTTGAATGAATGCACCGGTGGGCAAAGTTAAGCCACTTATAGGTTGTGAAATGTCAGAATCACTGTAACCATCCACTGTGACATTCTCTGTCCCAATTCCCTGGTTTAGAAAGTTTAATAAAATCTCATCAATTTTAGAATAGAAGGAGTCGTTAGACAGAAGAGCAGTCACCAACCATATGAAGTTTAAGAAGGGCAAAATCAGAATTTTGATTAATTATTTCCTTATACAGTAGAAAAGTTCTTGTGTGTCTTGACCCATGCACTCCTTTAGGGGTTACAGGAGGCATTTCTTCAGCAGAGCCAACAAGCAAGTTTCTCAGATAAGATTTAATTGTTTGTATGAGTTGGCTTTCTAACTAGTGAGGATGTATGAATGGAACCTGTGTCAGAGAATGAGGGAGAAGAGAGAAACAGGCAGCCTGTTTTCACACTTGTCTGCTAGTTCAGACACTCTTTGGTTTAGAAGAAGTCAAAAATCTTTATGGGAGCAGGCTCAGAGGGTATGTTTCTGAGTTTCATTGATTGCCTGTCGCGCTGACATACCCCATCTCTACTGGTATAGGCTGACATCTCTTGTTACCTACCTACTGCGGTGGCATTCAGAAATAATCTGCAGGTTTTTCCATTGCAAACACGTTCAATCTAGAAAACACTGTCACTTTTTCCATCCCAACTAATGTTGGATTTTTGTATTCATCTGTTGCCCAGTGTATTGTTCAGAATATCTAGAGAAACTATTACCAATATTACAACATGCAAGTCCCTTAGAATGTAGGGGTAATGTTGGTTATTGCCTAACCAAAGCAATATTTTCAATATTGCCATAACACTAAAAGTTACAATAATCTAATTGCTCCTTTTTCCATATTTGATAGTTTTAAGAATAGTCACATCAGCAAAAAAATCATGCTTTCCTGTGCACTTGCTGTTGACACAAGTTCCACTGGCAGATTTCAGAAGCAACCAAGAGTGCCCACAGTCACCAAATTGCTCTCAAGGTACAACACACCATTCATGGCCAGTTAGGACCTTCGTTGACAACATTCCTCAACCCAGGCATACATTTCTGTTTCCCATCACCAACTTTCTCAAGAAAATAGTTTCTAAATGCTTAGCATCAAGTCTCAAGTTTTATCTTCTCATGTAAACCCACATATTGGTAAGAAAGGCGAAGAACTAAACCACACCCTAGCTGCTTTCAGAAAGGAAAAAGAAGGTTTTTCTTAAGCCTGCAACAAGAGCAATTTCCCATCTCATTTCCAGGCTTGGCTAGTGCTGCTGTTCATTCAGCATAACAGATTCTGTTTGGCCTTTCAGTGGAGACTTTAATAAACTGATTGATTGCCAAAATGATGACATTTCCATACACCCACTCTGCTATTGAACTGAAAGACTGGAAACATTGTGTTAGCTCACAAACTTGGTATCCGTTGGTGTGGTAGTAGTGATAATAATCTAAAAGGTTGGCTGTTACTTGCCCTACTCAAAGGTGATGCAGTTCTCTGGAGCAGGGAGTTCAGGACCCATTCTGCTCTGGGCAGGTAGAGCTGGCAGGGTCTTCTAGTCCAAGTTCATGACCTCTTGGTACTCAGTTTTTCCAAAGCCGATTAGTCTTTGAATTTCCTTCAGGATCACTTAATCTTCAAGCTTTATCATTCTGTCTCCTCTTATGCTCCTCCCCAGCAGTGCAAGCTGCACTTGACATCCTTTCCTTAGTACTTGCTCCTGAGCAAAATGCTGCAGGTGGCTTTCTCAGTCTAAAATTTCACACATCACCAAGATGTTTTATTTGCTTCCCCTCAGCTGGTCTGTTTCAAATGACTTTACAAGATGTACACAAATGAAACCTAGTGTGACTAAGATTGCTTCAGGATCCCTGTCTGTATGGGACCAAGCATTTGCTTGATGGTGTATCATGGTCACGTTTATTTTGCCTTTCATTTTTAATAGTGGACCATGTTCATGTTTATTTTGCCTTTGGCTTTTGTACATAAAATCTTTGTGTGTGCATAAACCCCTTTGAAGTTATTACTTTCCTCCAAATATTTACTGAATTAAGGACTGCTCTGCACTGAAAAGACATCAGCCCCAACATCTCATTTGAAAAAGAAAATTGACCCTGGTTTGCATTTTTCTCATAACAATGGATCACAATTGTTAGAAATTAAGAGACCCAGATTTATGCTTCCTAAGCATTTGGAGATATAGCTATGAATATGATAAACATCTATAATGTGCTGGTTCTCCAGCCTTCAGAGCAGTTTGGAATCTAACCCTGCACTGGACATCCCAGTGGTCATGACTGCAAAATAAATCCTAGGACATAAAAAAGAACAAAATAATCTTAGTGCTCAAGCCTCTAATTTAAGATTAAACCTCATTGATTAAACTCTACTTTCAGAATTCTTGCACGTGGCACATTCTCAAGAACAAAAAATAACTGCCTAATTTAGGAACCACTGCTACATGTTAGACAAAACAGAATTCCATCTTTCTATTTAATTTATTTACACTTCCAGTGAATGATTTGCTGAGCCTTTTTTACAACTGTGAATAACTTGGATGATGTTCAAAGTTCTGCTGCACCAATCAAGTCATTACTTTCCCAATAAAATGTTTTAGTGAATGCAACGCGCTGGCTAAACAAAGAGCTAGCTTGCTGTTAGGCTCTCTGAAGCTCTTGTAGCAGTCTCAGGACCCACTGTTACTAAAGAATAGCCTGCCCTCACTTACACTTACACTGGCTGATTTTTTTCTCATTTATATATTCATTGTTGTGTTCATTGGCAGTGGGAAAATAACTGTGTATTGGCCGGGGAGCTTCAACAGTGGGAATGTTGAGCCAAAATGGCTTTCAGATAATCTGTATATCTCATAAAAGGAGAAGGAAACCACACCAGCACATCTGGATCAGGACAACTCCCTGGTAAAAAGCCGCACTGATACAGAATTCTCAGTGCATACTGTGCAGTCTGCTGGTTCTGAAATTAATTTGCAGTGTTTTGGATGAATGTGTCTATTTGGCTGCATGTGAGTGTGTGCTGAGGTCAGGGTTCCTGACCTAGATTATACCCTGTGTGGCAGGATAAGAGACTAATTGTGGCTGCTGTGATAGCATTTTCTGCTGTTCATCTGGCATTGTTTCTGCTGAGTCCACTAGTGAGAAATGTGAGATCACTGCTCCATACAGATCAGGGGTCATTCAGTCTGCTGTAGGAGATATGTCGCTTTTTCATTCAGGAGTGCCACTTTCATCATTCAGCAATTCTAGCAACTGATCAGCATTTCTTGGACAATTCTAAAAGGTCTTCTTTCAAATAGAGCTGTCTGTTTAGCTACACCTGTAAGTCAAAATCCCAACTTTGTCTTCTTTAGTGTACTCAGCTTTCTAATATTCATAGTTGCTTTCAACCCATTGCAGATGGCAGAACCATTAACTTTTTACAGTAAAGGTAGAAAACTACTTCAGTCCTATAATTTTCTGACTACCTCTACTAGACTGGTTGTAGTAGTCCCCAGTCCCCACGGATTCATTCATCTCCACTGGATGAACTGATCTAATTTGGCCTGTTCTGTTACATACAGAAAAAAACAAACAGACGTTCTGAATCCAGAATGAATTACTGCACTCCAAGTTATTTTCAAGCAGAAGCTGAAGAAAAAGAGTCACGCAACATAGCATATACTTATATGTATGTATATATGTACAGTGAGGCAGTTCTTTTTCTCCAGGGTAAACTACCTGTCTGATTAATCGTTTAGCTGACAAGAGATTGGTTTTCCTTCCTTTCTAGGACTAGGGTCCTGCAAGGTTAAATGTTCTCGTTTGACTCATTTAGCTAATAAAGGCTAACACATATGCAGGATTGCTACAGTTGAAATTTGCAGGTGGACTCCAAAGCACACTCACCCCCTTTGTTGGAGAGAAATGATACACAAACTTATTGTTTCTGCATCTGTTCAGAAAATCCTGGAAGCTAAACCCAGAATTAACTCTTGTCCAATTAACTACACCTCTTGCCCTTTTATTAGAATGTCACATTTTGTATAGATGTTGAATCCTGTAAAGAACTTTCTTGATAAGTGCTCTACCAAAAACCTCTGGTTGCTTGCATTGCTGACTTCTTTGAAAGAGTACCTAGAAATAACTACCTGCTACAAAATTATCAAGGTTGCTGATCCTAGGTAAATTGGGCTACCTTTCTGTAGCCTAGAGCCATGTACCTAATTTTTTTTTTCGCCCAAAATCTCACACCCTAACTGTTTCCTGTTAGTATCAGCCAGCACTCCCAGCATCAGTAAAGCATCTCATATCCCAGCATCCTGCAGGGAGGCTCATCACCTCAAAGAGGGTGTCAGATTCTCTTCCAAGAGCCAGTCGTATGCCAGTTAGGCAGAGCTCCACATAAACCATAAGATCTTGCTGAAAACCTGCATTCCTCCTGATCTCATACTCTTATAACAAACTCCAGGTTACAGTCCCCATTTACAGCAGAGAACAGAATTCTTCAGGGGCATCTCTGGAGGAAAAAGATGTAACTTGTGTGTATTAGTGATGTTCATAAACAAAAGAAAAAAAACCCCAAACCAACAACCTTTGTGCTGTGGGGTTTGATCCTCTTTGTTTCACTTCATTATTTGTAGGGTTTATATCAGGGATGTTAAGGATATGGCCATTTGATGGCTATAAAGGGCTTATTTATGGATGCCCAAAATGTAATGAAAAGGTTTATGTTTCAGAAATGTATTTTCATAGCTGAGTTGCTAACCTTCTGTGTCACCTAGGCAGCTTGGGTTATGCTTTCCCATGCACATGCAGGTACAGGCATAAGACTGTAAGATGTGTGAGATCTGTAGGCTCATCCAACCCTGGATGAGACTGAGCTTTGTATCTATCACACCAGAGCCCTGAACTGAACAACTTCTGTTCATGAAGCTGTTTTAAGAAAGTTTTGATCCGTCAGGGAATTACATGGACTCAGTGTTTAGTACCTCCTGTACTTAGACATTGGGCTTTTGTGAGAGACTTGGAGACCTTCAGGTGCCATGACTGATTACAGTTAGTGAGACTGGAAAAGCACATTGCATTTGATTAATGGCCTCACAGACACTCAGCATTTTCAACAGTGACATAATTATTTTTAATGGATGTTTATGGTGATTACTGTTATGCTGCAGGGTTTTTTGTTAATCATTAGAAAGCTGGCTATCCAGGCAACTGGAATTTAATTATTTGTCTGAGAATTCATTATAATCAAGGGGACAGACAATTAATAACTAATTAAATCTAGTGAGATGCTGTGGGAAAGGAGTGTTAATCCTGTTGCTTGTTGTGGTGGAAAGTGGACAGATACAGAGCTGTTTGATGTTAATTTGGAAAAGATGACATCTTTGTAATGTAATAGATTACTTAAGCACTAGTGAACTACAAGCTATTCACTTGTCTAGGCACAATAAGCTGAGAGAACCCTTTAGATTCTTTCTCTTTCCCTGGTCTGGATTAATTATGATGACTGAGGACTTTGAAAGGTTGCAGATTCCTTTGAGTTAGTAAAAGCATCCAGAAGAGAGATTGATTGGCTTAGTTGCTTGAAAAACTTCTGGATTATACACTAGCTGAAACATGAATTTAGATAGGCTAACTCACATCAGAAAAAATTGGAAACTTAGTAGCACAACATTGGGATTGTTTATGGTTCTGGAGCAGGACATGTTGCAGAAATTAGATCCAGATAATTAGGAACATAGTAATACTTTTTCAGAAATCTTTATGATATTGTTTTATCTGGGATATAGTTAATCAAAAAGAAAACTGTCATCATGATCTTTTTTTTACCTAGTTCTAGTGGCTTTTCAGAAAACAAATGTTTCAGCTGTTACAGTTGCTAAAAACCCCCACGTTGTCTGTGTGTGACTCTTGGCTATTATCCATTAGATAATCCAGTCATCCCAGCTCATAGAGAACCAGTGTGGACATTGCAGTTGACAGTAACAACAGAAAAGCCAGGAATTAATCTGAGGAAACTAAAACCTGATCTTGCCTGGAATCAGCCCCTATCCATGAGAGAGGAATTTTGAAGTTCTTTGACTAGACTCTCTCCTCTTCTGTGAGAGCAGAACTTTTCAGCAGGACCACAGTCATACCAACCAGATCTCACTATGCTGAAATCAATACAGCAACCTGGATTTAATCAGTCCAAAGTGGACAATCCAGTGTAAAGTATAGATTCACAGTGAAGCATACTCTGATGTGTTGCTCATACCTGGACATTCGCAAGTTTTATGGAAGTCTGTTCTTTTTAGACTCCTCCTTAATAACTCTATCTACTTTTTAAAAATTAACTAAACAGAAGCCAGAGTCATGAGAAATGCCATGATAAATCCCAGTATGGCCCAGGGAAGTTCATAAGATTGTCCCTAAAACTTCAGGGAACAGAATTTCATTTCTTGGCAACTCACACCTGGGAAAGTATTTTGCTATGTACTCTGAATTAGGTGCCCTATTATGTACTAGAGTGGGCTATATTTTAATATAGAGGAAATTGCCCCTATTCCTACATAATTTATAAGCCACTTCATGATGAAAACCATTTCTAAGGTGAGGAAGAAAGGACTCAGGTTTCATAGGGAAAATTATTTGTTCCATACCTTATATTTTAAGTTCAGAATTGTAGCTAGTGCAATTTCTAGCACAAGGCATGTAGTTGTTAATGTTTTTTCATGTCAAGATGTGGGATCCAATGAGGTGAGAATCTCACCCTTCATTTTTTAAAAATTATGTTTCGGGTTAAGAAACACTGTAAAAATGAGACAAACCACACCCAGGAAAGCAGGGGGAAAAGGCAAGGTAAATAAAAAGATACCAAGTCATTGTATACATGAGGGTCTTATGGCTTGATCTGGTGAAATGTTCCATTTTAGGGTGATAGCATTGTAGAATTCAGCTGAAACAGTGTATGAACTAATGAATGAAAGAAAACATATTCTATGATCTCCTTGCTGTACTGAACACTATTGCTGTTGATAGCATATCTTTTAATTCTTAGAAAGCATAGTTTAGGAGCCAAGAACTTGTAATAATAATTTCAGAAAAGATATTTTAAGTCTGTTTGACTTATTTCAATGTTGTTCACAGGATTTCTATGAAGGTATCTTGAAAGTGCTCGGAGATGATGATGAAAATGAACAAGAGGAAGTTAAACTCAAGCAAGGTTTAAGTGAACTCCCTGAAATCTATGAATTACACCAAGACATCCTGGGAGAACTGGAAGAGAGAGTCCTTAAATGGCAAGTACAGAATGACATTGTTTGTTGGCCTTAACATACTCTCCACAGCAGGTGGGTGAACTCATTAGTGTTCCCTTGACCATCCCAGCAGAAATGAAAATAATAGAATCTGCACCACTTTGGCAGATTTTGCATGCAGACAGGAAGGAAGTAAATGTAGGAGCTGTCAGGCTAAGAAATCAAATACTGAAATATGTGTGCAGTGAGCAGCCCATGACTTTGAAATGGCCCCGTCACTCAGTGTGAGAACAGCCAACTTCATGTGCATTATCCCCTGCCATTTCTCAGTCATCACCAAGTGGCTTCACACCCATGGCCTGAAGGTCACAGACTCATGCTGTGGAAAGCAGGAACAACTTAGATCAGAACTGATCCTAAAGATCATCTGCTTACAGAAATCTACATAGCAGTTGTGTAGGTCTCAGTTAAGGAACAGCCCCTTACTCCCAGCACCAAGGCAGGGATCTGCTACCCTAGGCTTCCAAGCCAAATGGACTCTGGCAGCCTGTTAATGGGACTCCATCAAACATCCTTACAGGGAAAAGTCATTCCATGAGAGAATAAGACCATGAACAGGACAGACAATGCTCCATAATTCATTCAGCTGAGGAGGCCCCTGACTTAAGCCAAGCTGCCAGGTTCTATTGAATGATGGACCATGAAACCCCACACCTCCTACTTGCCAAACTCCAGGAGGCATTGGTCACTGAGAATGGATGATCCTATTTCTGCACAGCATTGAGCAATTAAGGAAATCAGTTAAACTAGTAGAATTTTTCAGTAACAATCCTAAATGTAGGGCACCAGTCTCCTTGCAGCCCTGCTCTTCTCAATCAAAGCATACAGCAAGGAAAGGGGAGGCTAAAGGGAACTGTGTTTTGGTTTGTGCCCACCAAGGGACTGTTGAGAGAAAGACTTAAAAAGCGTCACTGAGGATTCATGATTTATACACTTAGAACACAAACAGACATAGTGTTTCTGGGATCTAAAATGTCTTGGATACTAAAGAAGCCACAACCCTACTCTAACAACATGCTGCCAGTTCCCTAAGACAAAAGGAGCGCAACCAGAAATACCCTAAGGGTTCTGTCCAGAGCTACTCTGTGGCACTGGGGATAAAAGAGGACTGTATTGCAAATGCTGCCAGCACAACAGATATACACCTGCACTCAAATAGGTTCCCAGGTCATTACCACACCTGAAGCTTCCAGGAAGCCCTTCCCTGTGCCTGTACTCCCCCAGACACTCTGCTGCTCTGGGCATCCCCAGGAACTCATGTTCCTCTTTTAAGTATGATTCCTCTTTTGTGAACTCAGATTTTTTTATACTCTCTCCTTGTACATGCTTGATAAATATTTCAACACTGTGCACCTGAATACTGAGACAGATGACAGTGAGGCAGTGCTGAGAAACAGGCAGTGAAGGGAGCTGAAGATCTGATATTACAACAAATGTTATATTCTCCCCCACAAACAGTGCTCAGAGCACTGCAGCAATTGGAAGGTCTATTTACAGGAGCAGGAGCCATGTCCTGAAAGGAGCCTCACAGTGCTGCTATGGCAGAGGCACAGCCAAAGTCCAGCCCCTATGGTGCCCATGCTGCAGCAGCCTGTGGTGTTGTCAGTCTGTCCTGAAGCACTCCTTTCCTACTATTCAGCCTAGGCTTTACGTGCACAGTGTATAGAGCCACTGTGGGTCTAATACAATAAGCAAGAAGTATGTCTTTATTTCTTTACTTTTATTTATTTATTTGTTTATTTGCTGCTTCTTTTCTTTCTGTGGACTTAGGGATGAACACCAGAAAGTTGCTGATGTTTTTCTCTCCAGAAAATCAAGGCTGAATCACCACACAGCATACATTATGCAGTTTGACAGGAATTTGGCTTTGCTAGATGAAACGTGCCTTAAATATTCCCAACTGGCTACCATGATTCAGGAGCTTGAGGTAAGGCTCACATGTTTTTTTACGTTCACTAATGCATGGCTTTGCCATGAGGATTACTCAAGGATTTATTTTTTTCTGGAACTCCACCAGTGTTCACACATAGGATTGAATGGAAGAATAGTCTTTTTTCACAGCCCTGGTGCTAAAACTGAAGTGAGAAGGTCACTTGTGCGTGATGTGTTTGTTTCTGTCTCTGTTGCCCACACACTCCTGTGTGTGCATACAGAATTTGTGTTGGTGAATCTACAGATCCATGAGTATATTTTGCTGAAACATATTGGAGTGGTTTCTCAGTCACTTATTAACTTACCAAGCTCTTTGAGGATGTGTTAGAGTTAATAACTAGGATTAAAACTAAGATCACATTTTGCTGCTGAGCTCGCGTTCCCCCTGATGTCTGTGTTTCTTCCCTTCTGCTGAGGACAGCAGAGCTCTGGTGACAGCCCTTACAGTGTGAAACACCAGCTTCTGAGAGTGGTACACCGTGTCTTCCAGTATCGTGTGATGCTCACAGGTCAGTAAAATCACTCTCAAAAAAACCCAATAGAAACACTGCCCTGTTGTTCTGTGCCTCTACTGTGCTACATATTGATGCTGTAACAGCTAAAATGGGCTAAAGCAGTATGGGATTTCCTGGGAACTTCAATATGCTTAGTTCAAGATTCAGGAAGTGTCAGGCAGCCTGGGAAGAGGCAGGCACTTCTACAGGACAGCCATGTTGAAAGGTCACAAAAAAGCATAGTCAGATGCTTTTAGCCATTCCTTCTTGGCTTTTTCCTTCTGTGAATCAGGAGAGGCAGAGTTCAGCCTCACTACCTACAAACAGGTTTGATTCTTATTATGTCGAGGGTAGTTACCAGAGACAGTAGAAGACAGGTGACTGTGGCAAGGGGACTCTGCACTTCATCCTCTATGACAGTGGTAAGCACCATCTTCTTATCAACAAAGCAGTTGTACCCAATACTGCACCATAAGTCCTATGCACAGTACACCAAAAGCTAGTGGTTAGACAAGAAAATAGTCCAATTTTGCTGCATTATAGGAGGCAGAGACATAAATTTACATTAAAAGTACACTTACAGATTTTACATTTACAGTTATACCTTCCCTTTACATTCAGGACCATACGTATAACTACTACCTGAGTCTCTCCAAGGGGGGGTATGTTCCTTCTCTGCAAGCCACCCCAAATCTAGCAAGTCTGAGCCTGTGAGGAGAGTAGGCTTTCTGAAGCAGAATGTGGCCCCTGGAAAGAATTGTGAAGTTTAGAGCTGTCTAGGGAAGGAAACGGTGAAATGTAACAATGAAACTCAGTGTTGTCATGTAATTTACTCAGAACACAAATGAGCAAGGATCCATAGACATAAAGACAGAGGAATATTTTGGAAGTATGCATATGTGTGGGTGGACAAGGATGCAAGATTAGTTATGCATGGGACAGTAAAAAGGAAGCCATAAACCCTGCCCATACAGCTGATGGAGGGCACAGTGTACTAGCAGCAGAACAAAGTGACCATATGAAAACTTCAAAATAGCCCTTCTATCCTCTGTTTACCCATTTCTGTGGTCCACAAAATAAATTGCAAGCATGCAGCATGGTATTTTGTGAGAAAGCTGGAAGGGCTTCAGTGAAGCTCCAGTGATTGGATTCTATCTATGCTTGAAACAACTTGAGCTCCTCCTTGTCCCATGTACTGGCACTAACTGGGAAAATGAAAGCTTTTGTGTATACTGAGATGAAGTGTACAGGATTAAGATACCACAGAAAATAGGTTTACTACTTTAGTTCTTCACCTCAAGAAACCAAGCCCCTCTTTGATTGCTAAGATGGAATGAGTCTGGAACGGTGCACTCCTTTAGATTCTCAGGTGTACTTGTGTGATAACTGGCTGATTCTACCAGATAAGAAAGGGTATTTATGAGGATATTGGTTACCACTTATGGCACCACAACTGAAAGGATTTGTCCACTCAGTCCATAGCTGAGGAAAGAGCTTGCAGTGGTGAAAAGGAACACTAAATATTGCCTGATGACATCACACAACCTCTTCCTACCTGCCTGAGTACAGGCAGATGCTTTCCAGAATGCAGGTAAAAGCCAGGTGAAGTTCAGGATGCCAGGGAAGGCACAGCACTAGAAAAAGAAATGTGTATGGATAAGACATTCAAGGGAACAGACATCCATGCCCAGCACAATTCTCAGCACAGAGGTCTAGTTCTTCGATGCAGAATTTAGGAATCTGGACTAATCAGTAAGATAAGAATGAAGTGTTTCCAGGCTAGGGTCTTTAAATTGTAGCACTTACATACTACAGTCTTTAAAAGCCTAAAGACCCAGACACAGAATAAGCAGGTGGTCCAAGAAAAGTAGTCCAAAATAAAGTTGGTTAAAGGTTTGTATATAATGCAAATAGTATTGCTGTCACACTAAGCACTATTGTATCTATCTTACAGAACCTATTTTCAGATTATGATTGAGTTTGGTAGTAATTATTTGAACCCTGCTTGTACAGAACTAGTGTCTCCTTCCTGTGCCCATAAAAAGCATATGATTTCTTTAGTTTAACTGCAAGTATACCCAACAGCATTCATTCAGATGGGAAATCAGAATTAATAAGAAAAAGAGTTATTTGTAAAGTGGTGCTACTCAGCAATTCTCTTGACTGAGAAACATTTTTGACAGAGTTTATTTATACCTGCCAAATTGTGTGGGCCCAAATCTGTATCAATGCTCTTGCATTGATTCTCTAAGTAAAATGCCATGAATTTTGCTTTGGAAAGAGGCTATATATGCACTTAATGATTTGGGAATAAAGTGCTGTGGGACATTACTAGGGATGCCCCATTCCTGGAAGCATTCAAAGCCCAGATTGGATGCAACCTGGTCTGTTGAAAGGTGTTCCTGCCCATGGCAGAGGGATTAGAAAATGATGATACTTAATGTCCCTTCCAACCCCAACCAGTGTCTGATTTTGTGATTAGAATTTAATGTTTTAGCTAACAGCACTACAAATTATAATGATCTGAATTCTGATTGTTGGATGTCTGTGTTTGTTTGATCATTTACTACAGATTACTTGAATAATCTTTGTCCTGATTCTGCAGAGTATGAAGCCACACAAGGTAAAATGAAATTGGTAGAAGAAAACTTCTGTTTTGCTAACATTGCTTCTAAAGAGGTGCAAGATTTCTATACTGGTATTATATATAAGGTGATTCTTTTCAAGATTTTGCATTAATAGGTCAGATGTAAAATCTATAAGAACTGATTACTAATTTAGACAAATTATTTAGGACAAGAATAGTATATTTTTATTTTAATTGAAACATATGGGCTTCCTATAGTTTTGGCATGATGGAACTTACAGAAGAAGAAAACATCTATACACACATAGTGCAGACACTGTAGTTTTGCCCCAGTCATTGAGGAAGTCTTAGTCCTCTTTGGCTTTGTAAATATTTGGCCGGATCATTGTAAAATCAATTCGGATGGCTCCCCCTTCCTGATTATGTACCATTAGCTATGGTATGCCTGCTGTGCTCTGTGAACCTGGGAGAAAACAAGGAGATTTGAATTGCATCTCTGTATTCTGGATTCCTTAACACTGAATAAAGTTGAAAGACATTGCATAAAAAGCAGTTCTTCAAAATCAGGAACTAATCCCCTGGTAACACCATCCTTTACAACACATGAGATAGATAAAGCAGAAGTCTCTTACTCCCACTGAAATCATAGCAAGGTTTAGTTGTGATGTCTGTGGGAATATTTTCCAGGCTGAAGTAAGCAGCAGTAACATTGTATTAAAGAAATCAATTCACCCCTCTTACACTGATTATAAATTCAAACTAACTCATAGCAATAAAGTCAGTGGTTGACTGAAAGTCAGTTTATTCTACCTAAGAGCAGAGGCTCATGCAAGACTTAGGGTCCTAGTCACTGACGGAAGAACTGCAGCTGTACCAGTAATTTAAACAGTAGCATGGCAGACACTCAAGCCCTCTGACCACCATTGCCTATCTCATTTTGGTTAGGAGATGCTTGTGCCATTCCTAGCCAGCATGCTCCCAGGTTATGGCCAGAAACTGACAGAAAGCCCTGTGCCACAGGGGAAGGGATGTGAAATAGGGACCTGAGCCGTGTTATGCCACTGCTCTCAGTGCCAGCAAACATGTACTAGCCCAGGTCTATTTGCCAGTGGAGAATCCAGGAATTAATTTGTGTAACCACTTCATACACATTTCTATCAGAAAGGGATGACATGTCCTCTCTCAGCAGTAAGAGGTACAGTTTAGACTGCCATGCTATTTGGTGGCTAAAGTTAGGTTACATTTATCTCTCTATATAACAAGACATTGACAAAAATCTGCAACTAGAAAACATTACAAAAAAGTTTTAGTGCCATCCTTGGTGTTTAAAAAGGACCTCATAAGCTCTCTGGGTAAGCACAAGCATGATGCAGTTTCACACAAGAGGATGATGAAGGGAGGAAGGGGAGACAGCACCGTGTGCCATGTCAGAGTTGCTAGGCTGTTGCATTATGAAAGTGACAAAAGAAGCCAAAGGATGCCCTTGCAAACAGGAGGGATTTGACTTATTTTTCTACTCTTTTGTGTGATGTATGGTGTTTGTTTTCCTTCATCCCTCAGCTGCCTTATTCATTGTTTCTGAAATCACGGACCAAGCCAATGACAGCATGCTCCAAGCGGTGAGTCCTCCCATGATGCATGCTCCCCTGATTAATAGTGTGTTTTTTGCACATCTGTTCACGTGAAAACATGTGTCTGCTAGATTCTGAAGCCTCCTCCAAGGTGAGACTCAAGGGCTTACACAGATCTGGTTTACAGTACTGCAAATGGGGAGTTGGTCTGTGCCCAATAGTGCAGCTATGCAAGATGTATGACACTATAGCCAATAGCACAGAGGCGTGTTTTTCCCTCTTGGGTTTCAATTCACTTCTTTATTATTTCATTTTCTAAGCAATGAGAGGGTTGCTAATAATCATTCAGGCATCAGAACATGAAATTCAAGAGACAAAAAGAAAAAGCATCACACATAGCATCATCACATTAAGATGATGTAGACGAAGGAAAGGAGTGAAATATCAATCTTCTTAGAAAGAGCTTCTTTTCAGGTAGGCTTTTAAGGCTGAAAAAATGAAGACAATTGAATTGTTAGGGAAGAACACACTAATTGCCTATGAAGATGAAAAAACATATGTAGGTTGCAGGGAGGATGTCTAACAAGCCTAGAGTTTTATCATAAAAAGGAATGTAGTCTGACCCCTCTGTAAACTGGACTCTGAAACTACAGACTTGCTAAGCAGAGTTTTCAACTGGTTTGATTCTGATTTTTCTTCTCCTCAGGCAAAGAATTTATAATCATATTTTCCCATTATTAAAGCAGTCTTTGTACCAAAATAAATATTTCATTTAAAACCTGAGATCTCACGCAAACCTTCCAGAAAAACCTCAGAGTTTTAGGGATATATGTGTTAGAGGTTCAGAACTCTAAGAGCTCAGTTCCTAACAGATCAAGATCACATATTCCAGGCACCTCTGCTTCCTTAGATTTCACTCAGATATATGTGATATTTATAGAAATACTTTTCTGAAGTCAGAAGTATATGTAAGTGGCCAAAATCAAACTTGTGTTGCATTGCCATGAAATCATTTTGTCTCTACTAAGCCATGCTTCAATTTGAAGAACATCATTGCATCATCTGAGTCTTACACATGTCCCAGACTGTATAATAATTAATGTTAATAATGTCTGCTGTGGAATAATTTCATCACAAATTCCAAATAGATTTTTACACTTAATTTTTATCATATCATCAGAGCACATCTACTCTTTTTCAAAACTTTAGCATGGAAGAGATGAAACAAAATTTTCTTCTTTCCCTTTTGTGTGAATTTGGGGGGTTTTGTGAAAGTGCAGGTTCATGAGAAACAAAGTTCAATTTTCTGCTAAATCAGAGGTTGTCCTCCTGAATTAACATCCCAGACACAAAAGCCACAACCAGCACTTCTTTTCTTTCTCTCAGTTTAAAAAAAAAAAGAAGAAAACATAAAAGCAAATAATTACTCTAATTACAGAAGAAACGGAACAGCCACTTATTTTAGAGCATTAATAAATTGTCATGTACCTGGCTGAATTTCTAAGAAATAATTTAGACTTGACATATACCTGTAAGGAAGATGATTTCTGTTCCCACATACCAGCTCATCAAACGACACTCCAAAAATCTCATAGGAGCAGTGAATTAGGATCTACATTCTCTACAGAATATCAATGACCCATTATTAGCTTTTTTGTTGTTGTTTGATGATAATAAGACTCTAGCAGTTTTTCCTGGGGACTATTAACCAAGGATTTTCAAGCAAATTATGACCATAACTTTCTCCACAGCATTTTCACCATGCAGGAAAATATTACTTTCAATTTACCGATGTACAAAACGAAGTACAAGTCACACCATCACCACAGAGTACTATGTCTATCTGTAATTCCAGGAGATGAACTAAGCAGGGTTTGTAGTGCTCTCTGAACATCTACAATCTGTTAGAGGCCCTGAGATGTTAAGAGCTATAAATCACTGTTGCTATTAACAGCTGGTGAATTCCTTGGGGAGGTGTTCCTGCTGCATAGACATCATGATAAAATTATGGAAGCTGCAGTTCACTGCTGAAATGGACACAGCAGTATTTCTGACACCCACTTCTGCAGTACTGTCTGGGTGGAGCTTTGCTTTTATTCCTTAATTGTAGGATTGTGAATGATCTTAGAAAGAAGAATGATGGTAGTTTTAAGACCAATGAAGAAAGCTGTATAAACTCAGAATTTTGGGGAACTGACAGGAAACTATGCCCCCCCATCAGCTGTCCACATTCCCAGATAAACCACTATCCTTCACATGTAATGGGTGTTTGACTTCCTTCAGGAAATGAGTTCAATACTTCTCTGTCCGTTTCCTGGTGAACATGTGTCCATATTGCAAGCATCAGCATTTCAACAGGCTCCTCTGCCAGCAGTCCTGAGAAAGCTGGGCTGCTGCAACTTCCCTCACTCTGGTAGAAACCAGATGAGTAGTACTAGCACTGGCTTGAGTGTGCTCACAGGAGAACACTGCTTTTTCTGCAGATGAAAAACAGGTTTTCATTGTGGAAGCTGTCAGTTAGACAGGTTTTGCCTGGCTAAAATACCCTTCAGGGACAGGAAAGTCCTTTGTAAATACCTTTTGCAAAAGTCAGCTGTCCCATGATCCCTGATATTTCTTGTGCTATTGCTTTATATGTTGCTTCTATTTTATTTGCCTATAGTATTTTAGAAGTGACCTGAAAAAATCCATTTGTTACTTCCTGCATTGCAAAAGAGATACCTGACTTCTCAAATTCTTGAAAATGTGTAAACTGTCAATTACATTGCATGGGCACAGTGAAGCCCTGTGCTGGTCAAGCCTTGTAGGTATGTCCATGTATTTGACATCCAGTTACTGATTAAGAACTAAGTATCATGCTAAACAAGTGCAATATTTCACTAGGGCAATAAGATAGGGAGATTTCAGACTTATTCAAAAAGCAAGGCTAGATAGGTACATGAATTGTGTTAGCTGAAATCCAGGGTAAATTAGCCTTGACATATCATCATGTTAACTTGGATATGCTCCTTCTGGTATCTGTGATAATTTTCTTAATTAGCTGATCCTGTAGACACGACTGATTTGTATCAGGCAGATACAGTGTATGATCTAATCACTAATCCCAGGGGTATATTAATGCCAGTCAGTGGAGCAAAGGAAAACATTGCCTGTTGAAGCAGAAAACTGTTCTAAAAGGCTGTCAGGTCACAAAGCTACATCAAGTATGGTCCTTAGTCTGTAGTTTATCTGGGTGTGTAACTGAAGATACAGGATATAGTGGCTGTTTAGTATAGGAGACTTAGACAGGAGACTCCTAATTTTTAGGCATATTCCAGTGAGGACTCACTGCTGCTGGGCAGCCCATTCTACTGTTCTGATCAGATAAAAACCACAGCTGAATGCTATACACAAGCCTCTGTTTTAACAGCCTCATCTGCTAAATGGAAGGAGGTTTGAAAAGACTAGCAATATTGCAAAGGTACAGACATCCCTTCTTCCTTCTTACATTCATCTGATTTATGGGAGCACAGACTTATCTAGGTTAATCTTATTTACCATCTTTGTGGGTAAGTTCATGCCTGGTGCCAGTGCCTACTGACTGACTGTGCTTTAAGGCCAGGTAAATAGTTAATAGTGTCAAAGTTGAATCATAAACTTCCTGTTTTTTGCAAAGCATCCAAACAGAAATGCAGCTTCATTGCCTGCTTACTAGTGTACCCTCTAAATCCCATATTGCAAAGGCATTAATTCATTATCACAGAATGTAAATCTTCAGATAATCCTAGCAACAGTCTGAAAGTATCAAAGCATGCTTTGGATTATCTGTGTCATGGCTCTAACACACAGGCCTTTGGAGCAGATACTGTACTTTGTCCCTATTTTATTAGTTCACAGAGCCAGAAAGTCAGCAAAGAAGCCAATGTATAAATACCATATGAAGTTAGCAGTTCCTTTGGAAGGTGCACTGGGGAATCACAAGTAAAAGAACTGTAGAAGGTCACAGCAGATGTGAAAGCAGGTGATGAGGTTTTGTAAGAAGACTTTTTGGGAGTAAATCCTTGGTCTCAGTTCTCTCTGAAATCTAATTCTGTAATATCAGTTCTGAAGAAATAAAATGGTGAGGAGGGGTGAGGGAAAATTTGCCTGCTTGTATAAAAACAGTCTCCATGCAGCCTTCTAAACCCTGTTTTTCTCTCCCAGGAAAATTTGCAGAAGCTGGTACACATTGAGCACAGCGTGAGAGGGCAGAGCGGCCTTCTCCAGCCAGGAAGGGTGAGTGCTGCAGGCAGACCTGTGCTGGTAAGGGCATTCTTTCTCGCCAGCAACATCTCTGTGTGGATGCCCATGTTTCAGACGCCTACAGGTGTTGTTTACTGAGCTGTTGTGATACAAGTTGGAGCACTGGTTTGTGTAAAAACATCACTCTGGCAGTGCACAAAAAGAAGGGCATGCTGAGAAAGACATGCATTTTCTCTGCTTTTACATAGAGCAGCCTTTTGGCTTTTCATTTCAGCAGTCCTCAGACACCCCAAGTGTAGTGTATTGTGATGGAGCTACTGCTTTCCTCCTCATATACTCCTGTCAAAAGGCTGCAACTGTAGCAGGAATTGCTTTCAGCCTGAAAATCCTCTGTGCTTTATATAAGGCTAAGAACCTTAAATTAGGGCAATTAATTTTTTTCAAATTTATATGGTGCTTTTAATATAAGATGCTGTTTTTAAGCAACACATTAACAGAAACATGAGAGAGTGTACAGCTATCTTGCTATCCACATCAAATGCAAATTTCTTCTTCTAACTTTCAAACCTGTCCAGTTTCCTCAGCTCCAACCTGCTTCTACACTTCAAAAGATTTCTTTCTTGAGTTCTGCAACTCTGAATTTCCCTTCAGTCCACCAATATCTTTAACAAAATTCATGAGGCAATTTTCAAAGCATGCATACTCATAGCATAAGAGTACTCATCAGCCAAATACTGCAAATATTCGTTTTTCTCTCTATCAGTATTCTCACTTGCCCTTACCAGGTAATGCTTTCACGAATTCTGCAAAGTCCAGCATGCAGATTTTACAGGATTTGTCTCTTTGGTTATAAACTATTCTAGAGTGGATAAGTCCACTAGATTCTGTTCTCCATCTGAAAAGAGCAGATGACTATTAATCCACTGATGTAGTTCAGTTAGTTATGGCAGACTTTTTCAAACATTACTGCAATGAAGTTCTAGTGTGCTGGTTTAGCTGCTTTTACATACACAGTCCTACCTACATACTTAGTAACAAGATGGACTGAAAAAGTATTGTGCTTGCAAAATTATACAAATTATATATGGAGGTATAGTTAAGATGGTGTAGCATACTAAAACCCAAGGTTTCAGCTTTTCTTATTGGTCTGCCTATTTTAGAGGACTTTTAAAGACAAGAATGCTTTTCTAAAGCTCATTACATGTTAGCTTTCAATCTGTGACAATCACCTCTGAGCACTGTCCACAGCACAGAACGGGTGGGCTGAGGACAAGTGGGTTTCCAACCCATTTTGTACTGACACAAATGCAAGCCATGAAGGGCAGCAGAGCTAACCCAGGCAAAGGCTAAGCCAGATCATAGGGAGTAAGGCTAGAAACAAGTGTTGAGGTTCTCTATCTCTTCTTGTGCTGATGAATGGTGTTGGATTAACTCCTTCCCCAGGAGAAATACTCTCTTTTCTCAGTAAGATTCTGAATGAAATCTCAGGATTGCAATCTGCTGTTTTCTCCTTCAGATCTTTGTTAAAGAGGGAACGCTGATGAAAGTCTCTGGCAAAAACAGGCATCCTCGACATTTGTTCTTGGTAAGATTTTTTTTATATTTTTCCTATTTCTCTCATATCTTTCCATGTATTTATGCAACCCTGAAGCCTGGGAGATTTTAGGCTGCAAGTCATTTAACCATCAACAGTGATGTAGTGAGTTAGTTCCTGTTGCTAACAGGGCTGTAGTCATTTCACACATCCCATTAGCTGCACATACAGGAATATGTGCTGTGCAACCCTCCAGTTGTACCACAGTTACATACAGCCTTCACCAGGATGTAATTCTGCAAAGAAGTGCAAGTTTTCAAGGGGGTGAGGAAGATGAGAACTCCTGAAAACCTTCAGGAATTAAGCTGCACAATTGAAAGTCCTAAGACCTTTGAATATTTAATCAGGAGCGAGAAAGAATACCTTACTGCTAAAGTAGCTGAAAACCTCCTTTGGTCACACTTGGGAGGTGTGACCAAACTTTCTTTGAAACTTAAGAACTTGCTTTTAGCTCCTGCTGTCCACATATATGTAAATTACCTGATAATTTTGTGCATTGCCTCAGTGTAGTTCCTCTAAACACACACCTCCAGCTTAGTGTGGATTAGAACAACAGTTTTCAGTGACAGTTTGCAACTTTCTTCTAGGATAATTAGGAAAAATGGATCTTTCATCACTTGGCTGGAATACTCTTTACAAGGGTTCACAACCCTACTGCAAGTATTTGCAAATCAAAACAGATGAAACCTCACTGTTTTGGAGATATGCTACGAACACTTACACTTTCTATTTTGCCTCACACACTCCATTGAGCACTTAGAGAGTATCTGAGACTCCAGGCTCTTGAGCTCTGTTCTCAACTTTTCAGGTAGTATATTTTGTAACCACACGTATTTTTATGCACTTTTCGATATTAAGGGGATAAATGAATTATATGCCTGGAATATGTATTTGCTGTCGCCTTTAAGTTCTGACAGCTTTTTACCATGGGATCATTGTAAGGAGAAGAGATAGCTTATTACAGAAGCCATATATTTTGCATTAATTCTTTATATTTCTCCCTCTTACTTGTAACTCATATTTGTGCATGAGTGTATGCACAAGCTTCTTTCCCTCCTCAATCACATATTGCCATCATAATCAGAGATCAGATGGGATGAAGTGCTGGTGCTGCCCTTTTTTTATGGTTTCAGTGGTTTCTCTGAAAATTCAGACTTTCATGTACTGAAAATGATGGATTTCACGCAAATCTTCAAATGTGAGATAGCTGCAGTTCTGTTTTACAGAGTCAGCATCAGTGGACTGTAACAAGTGCAATAAATGCCAAAATCCTGACTTTGTTGCAGTCACAGGAAAAAGGCTATGCCAGAAACTCCAGGAGCTGGCCTTAAGAAACAATGTTCTCAGCAGCAGTATCTCTGAAGTCTACTGATGATCACTTAATAACAGATAATAATTACATTCCTACTGATCTCTCTTCTGAAACACTTGCCTTTTGCTAGTCTTCAGAATATTTTGTAATTGTGGCTAAAGCTGCGACAAAATTCCAAGACATCGCTACCCTTTAGTCTTCCAATGCGTTTGTTGCTGCCATCATAACCCATTACTATAGCAAAAACTGAAGGGCTACCATCTATGCTGTTGTAACTGATACAGAGAATTTTAAAGGAAGATCAGAAATCAGGTTGATAATAAATGCTGAGAGGAAAGTCATTTAAACGTGGGATAAACTTATATAAATTTCAAGTCATCCAAAATGCTTGTATCAGCTTGAAGGTCACAAGTCACAAGAGGCCAAAATTACTGGAACAGAACAAGCACAGAAATTACTTTCTGGCACTCTAGTTTAGAAACTATTTCCTGGGGAAAGTTTAGATGCTCAAAGTCAGATGTTAACTGCAGAGAGAGAAATGTCTCTTGACAGCTGGAGACATTACAGTAGCCAATGTCTTGTTAATAGACGCTCTCACTATTCAGAAAAAGTGGTTTTTTCTTCCTTTCAGTCAGCAAGGCGAATTCTGACCACATGTGCTGTCATGCAAAGAATGGCGTGGAGCTAGTCATAATGGTCACTTTCAAGAACCAAGAGACACATAAACCTGGCTTCTTTCCTGTTCTAACACTCTGAAGTTGCAATCACTTCAGGCTTCCTGTATTGTACCTCCGGCAGGGGCAGGGAGAGGGTGACTGGATCGTTGAAATTACTTGAAACTTATTGGTCAAATATCTACCTTTGGGTTCAGTGATTTCTGTCAAAGAAAAACCCGTGAAAAAAACCCCTAAGACTAGAACAATTTCCTAAACTATGTCTCTTAAAACTGACATTTATTTAAAGCCTTTATCTTCTAAGGACCATGTTATAATCCTTTGAAGCCACTTGCAAAACTCAGGTTTGTGTATTAATAAAAACCCAAACCTTTCAGAACTTCTTTTTAATGCTTCACATGTCAGCAGTGACTCAAAAAGATCACCAGAAGATAGCATGTAATAGATGTTGTTTGGCTTAGCTTTGATGGAATAAGTGTATTTACCTTCACTATCCCAAGGAGATTTTTACATGAACAGCATTTTCTGAAGTCCTTAGTAGCGAAGTTGCTCTGACTGAAGCTAAATCAAGACCAGGAACTGGAGAGAATTTCAGAGCAAGAGTACACACTGAAGGATAACCCTGAGAATTTAATCCTACACATCCCAGGAGATGAGCCCATCAAACTGAAGTTATAGCTAGAATAGGCTGTAAAACTTGGGTTTGTGCCAGACTTCTACTTGGCCTGTGCTTTCGAAGTGTGCTTTAGTGGTGTGCTCTGCCCATAAGGAGCACTGTATGTCTGTGCACAGCACATATGAGCATGACAGTGTAAAGACAAATTTCAAATGTTTCTGCAGGTGTATGTTGTGTGTATCAAAATGTTACTTGAGCTGGCTGTTTTGTGCAGGCTGATGGTATTGTTGAATCTGGTGTTTCCTGGCAGGATGTTTTGTGAGTTTTGCTGTGTGTCTGTTTCCTGAGTCCAGTCTCTGTTTACAAGGATGTTGTGGCCTCTGTGCAGTGCAGTATGGGCTGCTGAAACTGGCAGGTCCCCTAACTGCCCCCCAGCCACAAGACTTTGCAGCTCAGAGCCTGTCTCTTATCTCACCCTTCTAAGAATTTCTCTACAAAGGCCACTTGTTTTGAAAATGGGTTGCAGGAAGCTGCTATCAAATGAGAGACTGTTTAATGCTGTATCTGGCAGGGTTGGAGTATAGGAGATTTTTGGAGTCGCAGCCTGAAAAACACAGCTCCAGCACACATTCAGACTGCTCCACTGACACTCAGGGCATGTTTAACTCAGACTTGAATAGAAGAAGGCAGGGTTCATAATTAGCTAACCTTTAAAACATTCAGAAAAACCAAACACGCGGTAGAAGCTTTTAGACAGAGTGTATATTACATATGGATGCCAGCAGTTCAGCAGGGCTTAAATTTGTTTGGATCAATCAAGTTGAACACTGTAGGTTAGAAAACTTGCACTGACTCTAATGTTACTGGGTACCTGTCACAACAGAGAGAATTATAAAAAGAAGGTGGGGGGAAAGGAAAGTAGTGACAGAAAAAAAGGGAATAAAAGATGGGACATATCCTTCTTTCTCTGTGCAGAAAAAGGGTATGTGGTCCAATATCAAATTCTGAGCAGTCTGGGAATCCCAATTATTCAAAAGTATTCTGGCAAACAAGAAGTGTGTCTGAAGCCCAAGGACTTGTGGGAACTTCCCACAGGGTTCTAGCAGTCCATCTCCTCTACTGCAGATTTCTGAGAGGCTGCAAGATCAGCTTTTTTCATCAGCCAGTTCTCAGTGCTTGAGGGAACAGTGGACAGTTGAAGTGAGAGGATGCATGAAACCACTGATGCTAGTATTAGTTCTGTCCATACCATTCATCACTAAGATCTTTGCAAAGGAAACAGCAGTGAGTGCAAACCCTTTCTTTCTTCATGAATATGTGTGCCTTGCTTCACGAGCTTTGAAATATTTGTCATGATTTCACTGTGTCAAGTTGTAGCTAGTGAGACCTCCAAATCACAGCCCACTGTTAATAGGGGAGAAAAAAGGAGGGGGGAAAAAAAATAATGGGCAATTAAAAGCAAAGTAATGTTTAGTAAAATCTTGGGATATTAATCAAGGTTGTCATGATAATGGTGTGCACCATAGTGTCATCCTTTATCAAGAGTAATAAAAAATAAGCAGGTTTTTAAAGAGATATATAACTTTTAAAATACATTTTAAGAAATTGAGTTTGCTGTTCAAGAAATCTCATAGCAGACTGTGTCAGGATCCTGAAAATCTCTCTCAAGAGTTCACTTTCTTGGGTTTAGTGCCCAGTTGCTGCAGGGCTCATTTTAGAGCCAGTGCTCTTTAATATCTTCATGAAGAACAGGGATGCAGGACTCGAAGGGATACAAAGTGATCATGCTAAACTGGGAGGAGCTGTCAACTTCCTCGAGGGCAGAGAGGCCTTGCAGAGAAACCTTGACGAATTAGAAAGATGAGCAATCACCAACCATATGAAGTTTAACAAGGACTAGTGTTGGGAAGGGGCAAACCTGTAGTGTAGACTAGGCAATGAGGTGCTGGAGAGCAGCACTGTGAAAAGGGACCTGTGGGTCCTGGTCAGCAAAAGCTGAGTATGAGTCAGCTGTGCCCTGGCAGCCAAGAGGGCCAGCTGTGTCCAGGGGTGCAGCAGGGTCAGCATCACCGGCTGGGCGAGGGAGGGGATCGTCCTCCTCTGCTCTGCTCTGCTCTGCTCTGCTCTGCACTGGGGCAGCTCACCTGGAGCACTGGGAGCAGTTCTGGGCACCACAGTATAAGGAGCTAAAGCTGTTAGAGAGCATCCAAAGGAGGAAGGCAGAGATGGGTGAGGATCTGAAGGAGAAGCCATACAAGGAGTGGCTGAGGCCACTTGAATTGTTCAGCCTGGAGAAGAGAAGACTGAGGTCAGATCCGATCGTGGTCTGCAGCTCCCTCAGGAGGGGCAGTAGAGGAGCAGCAGCAGTCTCTGCTCTCTGTGACAGGATCCAAGGGAACAGCTCTCAGGAGAGGGTTAGGCTGGATATTAGGAAAGGGTTAGGGTTAGGTAACAGTCCCAGCAGTTCATCAAGTTACAGCTTGTTCCAGGTATACCCCCCAGGAGAATGGGCAGGCAAGTCTGCAAGCCATATTGCAAATTATTGATTTTGTCTTTCTTTTCGTATAGATGAATGATGTTCTGCTGTACACATATCCCCAGAAGGATGGCAAATACCGACTGAAAAACACTTGGGCTGTGTCAGGCATGAAGGTAATGCTTCATCTGTATTAAAAGCTTGAATTAAAGTTTTATAGTGAGCTGCTGGTTTATGTCTCATACCCAGCAAGGGGAAAGAGGGGACAGACCTGTTATCAGGGCATTCCCTTGTCTCTTACAGGAGACAGAAGGACAAACGGTAGAAAACAACCATAAAAATATTATCTCTAAGTCTGTGACTTAGTATGACAGCCTTATTCCAACTGCATAAATAATACAAGCCAAAATCAGTTACTCTCTGATCATGAAACAGGAAACAGAAAAGATTTATTATCCCATTTTGTCTCCAGCCAATGCATTCTTGTTTCCTTCAATATATTCACTAGAGCTTAGTCTGCCTGGTTTTAAACTTCTGCTACTCAATTTACACATGGCTGGTTTTCATGTGCCTTTTAACTGTTTTCATCAAAAGCATTAATGGTTCAAAAAGCAATTAGCCAACTTCATGGAGAAAAGGTATATTGGGAGCAATTTCATGCAGTGATACGAAACCAGCTTCTTCTTCAATAAATTTATAAATTGCAAACACAATTAAGCTGTCATCAGACTCTTTCCCTAAGTACTCATTGGCACCAGAACCTATGCAACAGGAAATATTGGACCAAAGAGGTCTATTGGACTTTCATAACTGTTCTATAACTAATATTCCAAGTTGTATTTATGTGAAAGAGGATTTGAAGTGACAAGTCAAGAGTCTGATAATCTAGAAAACACACAAGATGAGAATTATTAATCATTAATTTCAGTGGAATGACATAGGAAGTTTAAGGTGTTGTGAAAACATGGCAGGGGTTGATCACCCCAGGGACCTGAGAGTTTAAAACTAACTCAGGGATCCCAGAAATTCCTAGGAATTGTTTAGTGAAAAGGAGTTGTGGAGCAAGTTCTTACTGAGGTACATTTGAAACACTGAGTCACTAGCATAATGATGCTCGTTAATCAAAATGTATGAAAATATGAACCTATGTTTCTCTTCACTGGCTGTTGCTATTAGCAGGCTACTAATATACTCCATGGTAGGGAAAAGATTTTAGCTGAGCTGTAGCTTTTAATTTGGCTCTTTTTTTTTTTTTTTTTTTCTGTTAGAGAGCTGTGCTGCAGACAGGCATTCGCTGAACTGAAGTGCTTCACTGTATAATGCCTGCATGTCAGAAAAAAAGTGATTTCTATTCATTACAAGCATACACCAAAATGTTCTGACACTTGGCAGACTAAACATCTCCTAAGTTTGTCATATTAAAACTGAACCCTCATAGATACTTCATCCTTATAGGCTGGATTATGTTATTTTTTCCCTTCAGCACACCATCATATTGAAATAGAGATCATACCTCATTTCAACAGCAATACAAAAAACCCTAATGCCCATCTTTTTGCATTGAAATATGAAACAGATGGTAGGGATATAAGAGGTCATATGCATTAAGACTTGTGTGGTGTACTGATTATAGACAGTTTAACTCACGTCCACATTCATGTTCATGGCATTTGTTTCTAGGTCAGTCGCCCAGTGGTAGAGAAAGCCCAAAACATCTTGAAGATTGAATATGATGAACACTGCCTGACCCTGTCAGCAAGGTACTGTTCCCAAATGTCCATGGCAGAGGGTATTATATTCTAGAGCTGTATCTCTAGGTTAGTCCAACCAGTACCCAAGACTGAAATGGTATTTCATTCTTTTTTAACTAGTGTTTTTCAGTCTGCTATTGGTGACAATGTCTCAGTACTTGATTACGCAATCAAAAATCATTATAAATGCAAGGCTTATAAACTGTAACTAATTCAATTAATGTGCTCCGTAAAGACTAGAAGTTGGGTCTTGATAATATCTTAAAGAGAAAGAAAAGAAGAAGCCTGGGTACTTTCTATTATCTTTCACATTATTTCCCTGCGATACTAGGAGTCTGTTATATCTCCCTTTTATAAGTTCCCTTGTTACCTCATACCTCTAGGGTTGTAAAACTCCTGGAGAAAATAGTAGTTAGGTAATACCATGCAACAGATATAAAAGTATTTAATAGTGCTTAAGCGTCAAAGTCAAAATTAAACCTTACTGGCAACCTCCTGGGTTTTTCTAATAAAAGGAATTTCACTGCTAGTATTGATTGCAACTGGGAGTCAAGATCTCTGTCCTGGGATCCCAAGCCAGTGCCAAAAAGAAGAGATTGTCGACCAGTTTCTGATCAGAAGATAGCAGTGTACTGTACTTTTCATGGTTCTAGCCCAAAACTATCCCGCTAATTTACACACAGCTATAGCAGAAAGGTAACTGTTTTGTTTTCCACATGTAGTTTATTACAAAAGATATAGCACACTACAGTGGTATTAAAATTAATTCTGCAAAATAACAAGGTCTTCAGTGCTTATAAGTACTGACTTTCCCATCAGTCCATCAGTCTGCAACTACAGCGTGCAGCAGAATGCCTAGAAACACAGCCAACTTCCTAAATTACACAGTGCCAGAGAAAGACAGGGATGGCACTTTCTTACTCAGAATCAGAATTTGGAGCTCTCATCCTTCCCAGAGCATTTATCATCTGTGGGGGGTGCTCAGCTACCAGTTAAAGCCTTTTGGTCCATTTCCTTTTATAACCATAATCATATCTGAGATTTCCATAGACCTCCACACTCTTCACAATCCTCAAAATGTACTCACAGTAATTATGAATTACCTGCCAGTTATAGAAGCAAGATGTGTACAGTCCTCCTGTATCGTAGAGGAGAAATTCTGTTGCATGTCCTCTTTCCCCAGACCAACTGAAGTTGTCATCCCTAGTGAGCAGCTTGGGATGCACTGCTTGCATTATTAGAATGTTTCTTTGCCTTTTGTACTCATATCAAGTACGTGCTTAATTAGGATAAACAAAGTATGTGAGGCAACTGTGAGCTGTGTTTATCTACATAGAGCTAGGACCTGAGACTAAGGTTACCCTTCTGATAAAAGACAGACAGAGGCTGGGATAGAGCCCCTTCCCTCTCCTTGTGCTGCTCATTCTGTGACCAATCTGCCATAAGTCACCCAAGAACAGTTATTCCTCCTCCTTTCTGTACTGGCTGGCAGAGCTGATGAGATACCAGTGAGCCAGTAGCCAGCACACTCTCCTAACTCTATTGCACAGCATCCTTGGCCTGTTACACTCACCAAAACAAGCACAAAAGACAGAAAAGTGCAGAAGGCTTCAAGTATCCCTAAAGTATATTTTACTGCTCACGCTGAGGGGCTGCAAGCTGCACTAAAGGCCAGTGATTAACAACCAAAGTGCAAACCTCAAAGCTTTTATATTTGTATGAGACAAGGTGAGTGAACTGAGTAAATACAGCATGAATGCCAGGGACTAAAGGCAGCAGATCAAGGATGACCAAAGCTCAGAAGTCATTATGGCTATATGAGCAGATGGCACTGTAAAGTCTTTCCATTTCCTGCTTAAAATGGCTCATTTACCTGAAGAGCCATGTTACTGGTTTAGCAGGAGCTGCTAACAGATTTGAGCACAGCACCTTTATGGAGAAGGCTCATATGCTCTTATATCTTTATTTGAATTTCAAAAATATTAGTCTTGGACACAGATGTAACTCTGTGGTGCTTATATAAAATACCAGAGAAAATATTAGGAGAACACAGTCAATATTACCTCCTGAAAGGCTAATTTAGAGTGATAGTGGTAGCACTCTGACAAAATCCCATCCTGGTCCAATTTCTTTGTTCTATGGATGTCCCCTGCTGTCTAGTGAAATGCAGTGGCAACTTGACCCCCTCTTTCTATTTGCTTAATGATGAATATATGAGCTGACATGGATAACTGATAGATCAGCACAGAAGATGCATCCCAAAAACTCCACAAGGACCAAATGTGGCAATGGGGGATCAAGGGCTGAGCTTCTCTGAGTGTCAGAGATTCAGCAAAAATTCCGATGAGCCTTCATGCAACCAGTCAAATATCTAATTAAGAAGGGGCCTATGCAAATTAACATAATTGATCTTACTCATCAGCATATGGGCGTTATTCCCACATTTAGTCACTAAAAACTTGCAATTACTTCCTAGATATTTTTAATTGAGTGGAAAAGAGGCTTAAGGGGCCAGTTAGATATCAGACTTTTGCTAGCATGCTGTCCTTCTTACCTGTCTTTCCTGAAGTGGCTTTAATTTCCACCACTACATGAGCCATGATTTCCTTTGTGTTTCTTTTGGGTTTTTTTAATCATAATTTAATTCTCAAGTGAAGAGATTTTCTTTTAAAGAATTAGCAAGACAAATGTTTAAATCAGGAAAATCAGGACTTTTAGTGTTTTCTAGGCAGTGGACATGATTTGTCTGGAAGATACAGACATCTTCAGATTTCTTAGAAAGTGTAATTTGACGGGTGATAACTTTCATAGTAATAAGGAGTGACTAGGGTAAATAGAGCTCCCAGCAACCTGGTCTAGGGAAGGGTATCCCTGCCCATGGCAGGCCCATGGCATGAGATGATCTTTAAGGTCTCTTCCAACCCTAACCATTCTGGGATTCTGTGACAAGTAGTGTGACTATTGACAGAGGTGATCTCCTGTAACATAGCTGCTTGGCTTCCAGAGGAAGCAACCCAGTTTGTAGCTCAGAGTTTCTGCTCCAGGCTTGTTGAACTTTGCACAGGCTGATGTTTGTCAGACAGGGGCTTATGCTTATAGTGCAGAGGGATGCCAAGTCAAAGATCATCAAGAAAATCTGGCATTTCCTCTCTTTTTATGCTCTTTTTTTTTTTTTTTTTTTTTTTTTTTTTTTTTTTTTTTTTATAACACGAAACA
>VZRH01006475.1:90881-108848 GCA_013397555.1 Urocynchramus pylzowi
TTTTTTTTTTTTTTTTTTTAAGACCACAAAACACAAATTGTTCTCAGATGTCTTGTTTGGTGGTCTTCATGAGGACAGTGTGAGGAAATCACAGCTGAACAGCAGCTGGCAATGATGCCACTGCTAGTTTTTACAACAAAGTCTAGTGGGCAGCTTTACTGTGAGTGGCTGGTATGATCTGGAGAGGGGAGACCACACTGAGCCACATTCTCTCCTGTGACTGAGGCTAGAAACCGCTAGATCTGTGCAGAGTTTCAGATGAACAGGAAGTGCACAGTTTGAAGTCACAGCAGAAAAAACCAGCTAAAACAGGCTGCATACCTCATGGCTGTAACAGAGCAAATGCATCTGTAAAATAAGAGGAACTCACCCTGCTAGTTTTTGGGGATAGCTAGACTAGCAGGGAAATGTGAAGTGCCGGCGGTTTGCCTTGTGCACAGGGGGCATCTAGGGGCCAGTCTGGAGAATTACTGGCCTCCACGGGTAACTGCAACTCCAGGGAACACCCAGCTTCCTTCACTAATTGCTATCCTGGCTTCTTCTGTTCCAGGAGACCGGAGGTTGTCTGTGAAGAAGCTAAAGGAAAATTGAATCATTCACATCTCTACCGTGGGCAATACACTTCTGCATTTCCCAACGTGCAATTCACCTAAGCAACCCACTGTAGAGATGAGCATAAACATGCTTGCTTTGAGCAACCCATGTATGCCAACACTCTGTGCACTAGAGTGCATAAAAGATAGGGCAGACAAAGCCAAAAAGACAGGACAAAAAGAGACACTACATATTGTACTGTGTGATCTAGGATTGAGCAGCTTATAGCAAAGCCAGAGACTATTGTGAAAAATTTTCTGGGCATTTGGTTCCTTCTCAGTCTCAGTCCTAAGCATGGAGCTACACTGATCATCACTCTGAATATGTCCAACAGTCAATTTTGTTCCTGGTCAGAAAATTACAAGTTCAGTGCAGTAGTGGGGAAAAGCAAGCATTCGTTACGTGAAACTTTTCTCCTTTGATCAGTTTGTTTCAGTCCCTGCTGTACATGGCATTGACTGCTCTGCTGTATTTCATTCCCCAGCTCTTGCTCAGAAAGGGATGACTGGTACAGCTGCATCACCAAACACATCCCAGATGACTGCAAAGCTCACAAGACTTCGACTTTCCACAGTAGCGTGGAGGTAAAAGGAGACCAAATCTTTCAATGCTTGAAAAGGGAAGGGAGAGAAAGAGAGAGAGACAAAAGGAGGAGGGTTATACAATATGGAGTTCCCAGACATTCTGTTTTCATTTAAACAAGCATGCCAAGCTTGAACAATGAAACTCATCACAGCTCATGGGCCACCTCTGAAATATTAATCACAGTCCATACTCTGTGGCCTTTGCTTAGTTCTTCTGGAGGAAGATTGTTTTGTCTTGAACAACAAACAAGTAGTTATTTTGGGTTAATTAAAAATAGCTACAAACTTCATAGATTTAAAAAAAAAACAAAAACAAGCTACCCATTAATTACACTAATGTCATATACACAATAAAGTCCCTATCAGTGCAAACCCCACCAGCGATATTGAAATTGTACCAGTGCAATTATGCATATTATTATCTCATTATTTTCAGTTATTCTACTCCCAGTTGAGGAGGCAAAACCTGTATCTGATAAAAAGCAAAAAAGATATTTTAGACTACGTAGAGCCTCAGTTTTACTAAATAAGAAAGAGTGCTGGTGAGGCCACATCTGGAGTGCTGTTTCCAATGCTGGGCTTCTCAGTATGACACATGGAAACCTTGGGAAGAGTCAACAAAGGGCAGCAAAGCTGATAAGAGACTGGAGCACCTCAGATAGGAGAAAAGGCTGAGAAAGCTGGGACTGTTCAGCCAAGAGAAGAGAAGGCTCAGGAAGCATCTACTGTACGACTACCTGGAGGGTACAAAGAATAAGAAGCCAGGCTCTTCTCACTGGTGTTCAGTGACAGGACTAGAGGCAGTGGCCACAAACTGAAACACAGGAAATTTCTTCAAACAGCAGCTAGCACTTTTCACCCTGAGGGCGACTGAGCACTGGCACCCAGGGTTGCCTGAGGAGGTTGTGGAGTCTCCATCCTTGGAGATTTTCAGAAGACACCTGGACACAGTTCTTGCCAACTGCCGCTATGTGGCCTTGCCTGAGCAGAGTAGTTGAACCAGGTGACCTTCAGAGTTCCTTTCCAAATTCAACCATTCTATAAATTAATTTTTTAAGACCTCAGAAAGTAAAAAATTTTTTCAAAACCAAATCGGGCTTTTTTTTTTTTTCTGGCCTGTATCTAATCTACTTTTAAATACTTAACAGAAAAAAAAATTGAAATTAGTCAGTTTAGTAATCTAAACCAAATCCTTTTTCAACAAATGAAACAATAATTTATTTTGCATCTCTGCTTCTGGTATAAGCTTGTATGTGTGCATGGAGAAACATGGAGGAATTTGATTTGTCTGTGTTTAGATCCTGTGTGTCAGCAGAAGTCTAATTTCCACACAGAAAACAATCCTTCAAAAGCACAAAAGTTTGTCCTACTTGTGCCAAATGCTGAGTTGTTGTGAACTGACAATGGGGCACTCATAATACTTTGGTGCTGAACCTGAAGTAGCACACCTTATTAGCTTGTGTTCAGTTCCTCACTGATCGTGGCTCCCTGGGCTTGGAGCAAAGGCACCTGAACATCACTGCCATGTGGTGCATTTCAAGAACTAGGAACAGCAAATACATTTTCTAAAGCTGCTTACACATATTGAGATCAACCAGAAAGCATGGATCAGATTTTGAGTGGAGTAAATTCATCTTTGATTCTACTGTTTTCTTTATTCTCCCTTCCCTTATCACACAGCCATCCCAAGGTATAATGACAAAGAGCTCAGGTGCTTTTTCAATTGAAGGTTGTAGAGCTTTTTATGGATAATATTTCAAAAGCTGCTAACAAAAAGATGCTTTTAAGTCATGTTTCTACCTGCAATTTTCATATGCAATTAATCAGATACTTTTCTGATGTGGAAGAGTGTCAGGGCCTGACCAAAAATAGATTTATGTGGATTTTTACTTTTTGTGACTGGCTTTGACAGCAGCATGTACTAATCTTTCAATGCTGAAGCAGCTGTATGTCACTTATATAAGTGCATTAAGAATGAGAAAATTTGGGGATCTTAGCAGGTGAAGGTAGACTGAAATGAGAGAATTGTATGTAATGCAACAGGGCTGACTAAGTTGACTTAGGAAGTGTGGATGCTTCTTCATTTATTCTTCTTTGATTTTAAGCTAAGGGAAAGGCTTGGAATACCCTTGGGTGAGAGGCCTCCTACACTGGTGCCTGTGTCCCATGTCATGATGTGCATGAACTGTGGCTGTGACTTTACCCTCACTTTGAGGCGACACCATTGCCATGCCTGCGGGAAGGTAAGAGCTGTGCAAGCTGCTGAAGGGGTTTTATTCACACCTCCAGGACACTGACGGCCACTGCTGTAACCTGAAAATTTGTAGCAACATCAAGATCAGAATTCGACTTTTTAGGGAACCAGTGAGTGCTTTGCTAAATTAGCTGGTTAGGTTTCTAATGTTACTAGAAGGAATAACAGTAACCTTGCCTTCAGGTCAAATTACCTCCCAAAGGCTAGTTGTTAAAGGCTGACAGGGTAATTGTTGTTGAGTGCAGCCCTTATACCTAACACATAGCTAACTCTAGAGACAATGAAGAAAAAGACTAAAAATACAGGCTCTGTTCTGGACCAGAGCAGTAGCACAACTACTCCATGTCCTGTCCCTAATAACAGCTGGCAAAGCAATCTTCCAAGGAAAGTGAAGAAACTCAGTAGCAGAGCATGGTTTGATCAGTGACTAAAAGGAAGGTTTCCTCTGTGCTCCAAAGAGCTGTTGCCTTTTGCCCTAAAGCCCAGGGGATCTATAAGCTTTCTTGGTTTTGTCCCTTAGCTTTTGACTATAGAGATTTACCTGTATACATAAACCTGCAGTCCTGTTTTAAACCACAGCTGTCTTTTAACCTGATTTTAAAATTTGTTTTAATAAAACTACCAGCAATTTTTGATAGGATAAAAAAGCATTTAACTTAATGTTTTTTCTAAATTCCACTGAGAAAATCAATCTGTGCATACACAGGGTTTGCAGGACACCACAAGCTTGTTTAAGAAAACCATGTTACTAACAAAGCTATGAAAACAGAAGTTGTATCAAGGTGGTCTTTCTGGGATTCAGTGGTAGGGAAGGTGTAAATTCCAGGAGAGAAAGACACAGCAATGGTGTGCAACCAAATACAGTGACCAATTCTGCTTTGGCTTACAACAGTGTAAAGCTACAGCAATCACAATTTCAATCAGCAGGCTTTTCCTGACTGCCACAGATTCAGGAGAGAGTGATGTCGGGTCCACTATCCAACTTCCTCTCCCAGCCAGCTCAGGGGATTTGTTTTGTATATGCATATCTATAAACTTATATTGTATTTATATGCCTCTCCTCTTGCTGAAACAGATTGTATGTCGAAATTGTTCAAGAAACAAGTACCCTATGAAGTACCTCAAAGATCAAGCAGCCAAAGTCTGTGACAGCTGCTATATGGAACTTAAGAAAAGAGGTAAGATTCCTTCATTCTTGGCAAAACTGACAAATCTATTTCCTGCTTGTATAATGGGGATGATTTAGGACCTGACTTCTATATTGTGTTTTGTTAAATAGTACTCCTCATTTCAAGTCTGAGGCATGTGTATTGAGGTTCTGGGAGAGCCAGGCTGTATAGCAGCCAAAACTGTTTAGTGAGCCATAAAATCAAATTTAGAAAACTGTTTTTTCAGACTGGAACAGGGAAAACTTAGATTAGCTATACAGAAGAAATTCTTTGCTCAGAGGGTGATGAGGCACTGGCACAGGTTTCCTGGGGAAGCTGCAGCTGCCCTGTCCCTTGGAAGTGTTCCAGGCCAGGTTGGACGGACCTTGGAGCCACCTGGTCTAGTGAAAGGCGTCCCTGCCCATGGCAGGGGATGGAACCAGATGAAGTTTAAAGTCTCTTCCAACTCAAACCATTCTGGGATTCTGTGATTATAAGCCAGTTCTCTGAGAGCTCCCCTGGCCTTTGGATAAACCAGAATAATGATAAAAACAATGTCCTACGAGGAGTAGCTGAGCACTGAGTTTGCCTCCTTTGAAGATCAGGAGTATGAAAGGTGACCTCATTGCTCTCTGCAGCTTCCTGAGGAGGGGACATGGAAACAGTGGTGCTGATCTCTTCTCCCTCTGATCCAGTGACAAGGCTCATGAAAGGTTCAGCACTTCAGCAGGGAAGGTTCTGACTTGACATGAGGAAACCTTTATTTTACCAGAGGGTGGCCAAACATTGGGACAGGCTTTCTAGAGAGGTGGTCTATACCCCCTTCCTCTCAGTGTTTAAGAGACATTTAAACAATGCCCTTAATAACATGTTTTAANCATGGAAACAGTGGTGCTGATCTCTTCTCCCTCTGATCCAGTGACAAGGCTCATGAAAGGTTCAGCACTTCAGCAGGGAAGGTTCTGACTTGACATGAGGAAACCTTTATTTTACCAGAGGGTGGCCAAACATTGGGACAGGCTTTCTAGAGAGGTGGTCTATACCCCCTTCCTCTCAGTGTTTAAGAGACATTTAAACAATGCCCTTAATAACATGTTTTAATGCTTGGGCAACCCTTAATTGGTCAAGCAGTTGGACTAGATTGTTGTAGGTTCTTCCTAACTGAACTATTTTATTCTGCGACGTAATTATAGGTGATAACTATTCCCTGTAATTTCTAATTAATTATCCATTAAAATAAAACAATGACTTTGTGGTTCTTCCCTGTCTTCATCCATGTTGTAGCTTTTACAAAAAGAAATACTGAGGCTAAGTGCAGACTTACTAAGAGCTGTTCTACAGGGTGAGTTTACCTAGTTACAGATGAAAGTGTGAATTCAAAGCAGAAGAGCTACTGCCTATAATAACAAATAATTTTGTATTATTATCCTACTATATAAGTCTCTTCTGATTTAAGTACACATCCAAATAAAAGACAAAAGGGGGAGAGGGGTTACAGATATATGAACAGAGAGTGAACAGGAAATAATTTTCTTGCACAAATACTCATGTAGACAGTCTCTAAAAGTAAGCTTACTACATTGCCAGGAAAAAAAGGCGTGGACAGATGAAGTTTCATTTTTCCCTTCTGATTAAAGAAATTCACACTATCCAACACATAAACAAATGCTGTCACAACAGCCAAAAAAGCACCCCCGAGCCAATGTGTGTCCAGAAACAGTAACTCAGATTTGTGCTAAACTAATGCTGTACTTTACTAAGAGCTTTCAAATAATATGTTGCCAGAAGTGAAATAATGAAGATATGAACTCAGACATGTGAGCCTAATTTTCAGATACAGAATAACTGTCTCCCATGTACAATTCAAAGAGAATGAATGGTTCATACAGAAAGAATGTTGCATTAGTGAATCTATCCTGGAAAGGTGTTACAGAACATAAAGCAGAAAGATGTCAAAGCCATTTGCTTAATGCTCAATTTAAATAAGAAGACATCAAGCTGTGTTTTGTGCTTTGTCAGCTTTCTTGCAGGCCTTTTCAAGAAACTTTAGGTTAGTACCATTAACTAAGGAGGGTGCCATGGAACCCAGTCATCACACTAAAAAAAGTGATTTGAAAGAAAGGCTAAAATAAAAAGATATAGAGGAGGCATTGCATGTTCCTTAGTTATTTATATTAGTTTACCATGTCTCTACCCTAGCCTGATATATACCAACTTATCCATTTCCCCCTTCCCTTTCTGAATTTTCTTAATCTTGCAGAGCGGCCACTAAGTGTGAGCTTCCCTCCAGCTTCATCCAGGTGTTCAAGCAGTGCCTTCTCCTCTGTTTTCCACAATATTCATTATTCATCTTTTAAGAAACAGAAGAAAATCCCTTCAGCTCTCATGGAGGTAGGAACCAAGCTCCCTGAGAAAGGCAAGGAACTATAGAAAACCGTGTGCTCATATTTCAGCAGCTATGATTTTAAATTATACTGTGTGCAGTGGGCTCAGCACGTGCCTTAGTTTACTTTAATCATGCAATTTCTTTACTGCTTTTCACAGTAGTGTTCACAAAAATACTGTGAGCTCTAAAGATACCACAGAAGTGTCTTGAGCCCACTGAGAGAGTGGGAGAGTATGGTACTTTAATTTGCTCATCAGCCTATGAAGTCTTGAAAAAGCTAAAACACTTTCAAGGTACTAGATAGAACAAGAGGGCAGATCAACAGAGCACGATATACTGCTCATCCGTTACCTTTCTTAAGACCCTTACTTCTGAAATCTTACTTTGATTTCAAGAGAAATAAAATAACACTTACTTAGGAAATAGACTTACTTAGTCACTAGTCCTTGGTAGTCAATTCAAGAGCATACATGTTTCACCAGGCACTTTCCCTCCAGCTCAAACAAAACTATTTCAAATCAAATGGGTAAAATCTTGACTTCACCAATGTAGACGAGATTCCCACCGATTTCAATGAGGCCATGATTTCTCCAGTTGTGTCAGTTTTCTTTCCAGGAACAAGGTGCCAATCACATTGATGATTGATTCTAGGTAGCTAAACTGCCCACTGAACTTGAGTACAGTAAGGTACTCCCATTTCTGCAGACATTTATCATTGTATTAAAGAGACTAGGGTACAAACATCTTGCTGAACTCATTGTGCAGTTGAGACACTGGAATGTCTTGAGGTTTGTTCATGAAACTGTGCCAAAAATACAAGCATGTAATACAAACACACAAATTGATTACTAAAAGAACTAGCAGGCAGAATTTCAACCCCATGAGGAAAAAAGCATCACCTTTCTATCCACAGGGAAGCAGCACATCTTTATTAACATGAACTATCTCACAATAGCATTACTCCACATCCTGGAACATTTCTGTTCTGCTACAAAACACTGCTATATTAATTCTCAGTCGTCTCTTGTATCAGTGTTACAAAAGCTAGTTTTGAATCTCTGCCCTTTGTTTCCAAATCCAATACTACTACAGTTTACTGCTGTAACTAATGATGTACACTGCATTCTATGTATGCATGTGTATAGTTCCATCTACTCAAAACCTGGATTTTTAAGAAGATTAAGCCCTTAGACCGCAAAATATTTCTATGAGAGAAGCAAATCTTCTCAGAAATATTATTTCAAAATTAAAACCAAGTCATTACCAAAGTGATTTAACATAAATTAATATAAAAACACAGCAAGGCCCTATATATACCTACGTCTTAAATGTGTTCAGCCGCAAGACTGTAATTCACTTCTGAAAGCATGTACTTTTAAAATATGAAAAGCACCGAAAAACCACCAGATGTGGGAAAAGGGACAAGTTTGGCTTTTCAGAGCACAACTGTAATCTTACTGACCTCAATAATTACTGCATATTTTCCATTAGAGTTACTGAGAATTAAGTTTAACTATAAATATTCAAACAGTTAAAAAGAACCATAATACCATGCTTATATTTTTCTGTATCAATACTTTTAAGGTTTCACTTAGTGGTTGGTGTGATGCAAACATGCATAATCAGGAGGGGAAAAGACTTTACTGTTACAAATCCTGATTTCTCCTACCGTGCTCCAGGTGGCAGCCTCAGGAGAGGGAGCTACCATCAGTGGTTACCTCAGCAGATGTAAGGGAGGCAAAAGACACTGGAAGAAACGCTGGTTTGTTATCAAAGGCAAAGTCCTCTACACCTACATAGCAAATGAGGTACTGTGCAATCTGTCTTTAAATAGTTTTCTATCTGAGACTCCTTCTTTACTTCCTACAGGCAGGAGACCAGTAAATGGGAAAGGTATAATGGTAGTTCTTCCAACTACCTGCTTCTGAGACCTGGTCCTAACAGACTGACTCAGCCACAGTCCTAGCTGGACCTATCACATGCTGCCCTTCATTATTGGATTTCTTATTATTCATACTATTATAAATTGTCAACCACTGGGAACCTTAACATACATACTTACACCTAAAGACTTCAAGATCCTTCAGTGTTCTCTGGTGCACTTAGTAACTGTCACATATTTTTGTAGATAGAGAGTACTATGATCCATTTCGGGTAGGGAGGAGAATCTTGTAGTTTGGCAAATATAAATAAGACATGCTTCTCCAACTAGCATCCACAGGGAAAGACAGGAGGCAGTCTGCAGAAGTGAGAACAATGCCTTCTGTGTTGGCCTGCAAGCTCTTCTTACAGTCAAGGAGGCTGGGTATCAGCTGGATAATTTTTATGCATTTTATCCCTTTTCTTATTTTATAATAGCTGTAATACAGATAAACTTGAAGTGTGATATAAAGTTTGGTTATAATTGATAGATTTCATAAGCAAAACCATAAAAACTCATTTTGTTCAAATAAAAGATATAGAATGCAAAAACCTGTCAAAGCAATGCTTGATACTTTAAGTCTTTAGAATACTTTGCAAACATCAGATATTTAAACTTTCATCACCATCACCCCTGTGACGGTTATTGAATCACAAAAGAATTCATGGCCAAAGCCAACAGTTCAGACCATCAGCATCAAATTCTGTATCCAACACAATTACCTTATCTCTTTTAACCTTAAAAGTGATTGTTTCTGGTTCAGCAGTAGGAAAAAAAGCAACAATGGGTTACTTTACATTCCTAGTCTGCAATTTACTTTCTAGAAAGCAGAGGCAAAGGCAATATACACGTATAATCTACCTGAATATAGTCACCAAAACTGCAGCTATCAGTAACAGCTAAACTGCAATTTCATTAAGGCTTATGGTTTTCTTTAACTTGTACAAAGCTGCGTCTGCCAAGCAAAATTAATGGAAGTTTCTTGGGAGTAAATTAATGATTAATTGCATTACTAACTAGGAAATTTGCAAGCAGCTTTTTGGAAAGTATGTGTGCTGCTTGAGAAAGAGCAGTTTTCTAAAAAGGTCACTAGTGCTATGAAAAGAAATGACAAGGTACCAAAAGGACCACTACTTGCAGCCGGCAAATAAAAATGATTGAAAGAAACATAACTGGAAGTGAGTCTCAGGTTTTCAGAACTGCTGCTGTACTCTTAGTAATCTCAAGTTTGCCTCCTGGACCTTAATGTCAAAGGCAGTCATCAAAGTAATGGCTAATTTGACCTTCATGGCCATGTGGATGGTCATGAAGAACTGGACTTTGAGAGCAGGTGTTCAAGACTCAGACTAGATAAAACATGTGCAGCACACAGGCACTGCTCCTGTTTGTGTTAAAAGCCATGTGTCCAGCAGAACATCCCCACTACTGCTTTTGCACAACTGGCACAGAAGGGTTGTATCATTTGCTTTTCAGAAAGAGCCCTCAAACTGTTACAAGCCTTCTCACTACATTTTGGTTCACTTCTTCGCTTTCAGGACAAAGTTGCTACAGAAAGTTTGCCTTTGTTGGGTTTCACCATTGCCCCAGAAAAGGAGGAAGGAAGCATGGATACAGTTTTTCATCTCTACCACAAGCAGACGCTCTTTTATAGCTTCCGAGCAGAGGATAACAATTCAGCACACAGGTATGGGATAGACTTCCACATTAGCCAGTGAGCTTATGTAGGGATTTTTCCATCCTTCACTTCAGAACGCCTTCGTAACAGATGAAACAAACAGCTTTCAGAATTTTGATTAAGCCAGATTGCATGTGACTGGCCTGACTGACATTAAAAATCTACCTGGTGCTTTTCAGTTCCTTCAGGAAGGAGAATTTGCTCCCTTCTGTAGGTAAAGAAGAGACTGAGCCTCAGGAGTCCTAGCTAGAAGTCTGTCAAAGGTGATTACTGTAGAAAAACTTCTAGTTTATATGTTAAATTTACCCATTTCTTAGTTTTCTCATCCACAAATAATTGTTTGGATTTCCCATTCTAATGTTACTGCTTTCACATGATAAGATAGTCACAAAATTTGTAATAAAAATCCAGCACCCCAAGACACAGAAAAAGAAATTAGTATTTATAGGAGGTTTTGTTGCTTTAAATCATACGTCACCAGATTAATCTTTCCTCTTCTAAGAAAGCACTATCTTTGAGATTTTACAATAAATTACTGGTCAAGATTGTACTAGAAAGCAAGATTCCCAGTACTCAGCTCCCTGCTTTAATCACAGAACTATTGTTCCTCATTAGAGCTGGGATGGAAAATACAGTCTTCTTCATGCTTTATGTTCTTAAAGTACTTATTTTTCTTAAAATTCAAAAAAAAGAGATTTGTATGTACCATTTTTCTTTCCTCTACTTTTTAGGTGGATTGAAGCCATGGAAGAAGCATCCATATTATAGCAGCTTTCACTCAATGAACTTGGAATAAATTCTCAGATTTCTATACATTTCCAGCAACCCTCTTCTGACTTACAAAACTGAACAGTGTATTTCAGGCCCACTGGCCGCACACACTGGATCTGAACTGTTTCCAGCTTGCTCTTTTTCTTCCTTCTTCTTGCATACACACTGTTGCAATTGAAAATTTCAAGATAAGAGATTATTTATGGTGATCTTTATGTCTGTGCAAGTTCAGCCTGTACTATAAGCTTCTCTTGTGATCCCACAGTACACTAAGTCTAACATCAAGACCAGAAAATACATGGAAATATTGGCTACAGTAAGTAACAGACTCAGTTTTACTTATTCCAGAGCACTATTGTATTTCATTGGGTTGGTTTTGGTATCTACTGTGACATAAGAAACAATGCAGTAAACAACAAATGATCATTTAAAGCACCTTATCATTTTTTATTGAACTACAGCTTCATTTTCTTCATGTTTCTAAGGAGTTCTGTGGCTTGATTTATTACTTGTCCATTAACAATTGCCAGCATGAAATTATGCCCTGCATATGCTAAATTGCTTTCACAGAAAATGAAGGAAAAACACCTTCAATTTACCTGGTCTACCAACACTTCACTGACTATGATCCAACATAGTTACTTACTATCAATTTATAATTTTACACAAATCACCGTATAATTTATCTTAAAGGTTTAGTTTCGTATCACTGCAGTACTTTGAAATGCACTCCAGTAGCTCTGCAGATCTCGATGCTGAATTATATCTCTCTAAATACTTCAGACTCAAACCCAAAGGTTATTTTTAATTTATTATTAAACTACAGACAGTTTTTATTTAACACATCTAGTTAGTAGTGTTGAGATTTTCATCATCTATTTAAATACTGTATCTTTATTTTCAAAATTCCTGTTGTTTCTGCTGTTCTTGTTACGAAAAATGTCATCAAAAGTTTAATCCACATAACCAGCACAGCATTTGAAATATGCTGGGTGGACTGAAATGCACTTGTCTGAACCTGCTCTGCTAGAGTCATTTGGAACTCCTGTGGCCACACCTGTCCTATGTCAGACTGCTGTGGTGCTTTACATCAGCTGAGGATATAGATCTCTGGAGTTTGGGGGGTGGGGTTTTTTGTTTGGTTTGGGTTTTGTTTGTTTGTTTGTTTTGTGTTGTTGTTGTTGTTTTGTTTTTGGTTTTTTTGTTGTTGTTTGTTTTGTTGTTTTGGTTGTTGTTGTTGCAGTGGGGTTTTTTAGTGTTTTGGGTGGGAGTTTTTATAAAGAAGATTGAGAAGTGATGTTCTAATCATTGCAATGCAGTGTTTTTGTCCTCAGTCATAATATTTAACTGAGGAAGAGAATGACATCTATGATTAAAATATATCTTTGTATAAAAATAACATGCTCAAGAATTTACTTACGTTAAATTATATTGGTGGGAATTTTTATTACTTTTATTTTTCCCTTTCTTCAAGTAACTTAAGGAAGATCTGAATTTTTGACCCTAACAAATTTTTTAGAATTGTCCATATTTTTAAAGATCTATAATATATATCCAAATGGTAAGGTAGATCAGTTTATCACCTGGATAAAGCTTAAATAAATAAATGTACATCTACCACTAAATAAAAAGGTCATTTTTTGGGTTTTTTTTTTTTTTTGATACATCTGAGTCTGACCATTCCATTAAGCATATATTATCATGTACAAACAGAAACCAAGAATGAGAGAAATAAAACTTTAGTATTCTTTAGTTAATGGATGAACAGCAAGGTTAACTTTGTTTCATGTAAGAGTAATGGCCTTGCTACCAATACACTGTAAATGTTTATCCCCCCCCTTGAAAACATTTTGCACTGACAAGAAAAATAAGACAACATTGAATACAGAGCAAGATCTCTAACCATGGTCTGAAACAAAACAAAACTGCACTGCAGAATGACAATATTATGAAGATTTAGGTGCTGACATGTAGTGACTGTTGTATGAAGCTTTCAGTTAGATGCAGGAAATTAACATGAAAATATTTTGTTGTAAAAAATAAGATACAGTGCTATTAAACATTGGTTTAAGTAATGTAGAGAAATAAAAGAGCAAAACATAACTGCAGTTCTACAGGCTATTTCTTTACACCATTATTACCTTCTTTAATTCCAGCTTTGCAGTTCCAGTTACTGTTAACAGACACTTGCCTATTAAACAGTTCTCTGACAAATAAGAAAAGGCATCAAATCAGAAGATGGTACTGGAGGCCTTCTGGTGGAAACACGATTTAGACCCAATTGGTATGATGACGTGTTTCAATCACACTGATTTACCTTCTGTAAAGCCCACCTACTTTACTTTATCTTGACTTCAGTTACAGATACAAATGGTCTCAATGCAGCATAAAGAGGAAACAAAAAAGAAAATGTCCTCACAATTTCAGTCCTACTGTTAACTGAATTCGAGCAAAGCTAAGCACCAAAGACAGAAATTTTAATTTCAGAGTTAACCCAGTAATCACCTTTTAGAAAATGCTAACATATTAAAATAGAGGTATATACTCAGTTTACTACCTGACATTTACTTACACAGCTTTTTCTTACTAATTTATTGCTAGTATTACTCCTTCAAAACAAAAATTTTGTTCCATGTCTTCACAAATACGATAAAAAATTTAGTAGTAAGTCACAATATACGAGCTGCTCAGCCAACACCTGGGATCAAGCTTCTCCTATTTTTTGTTTCAGAGTTCTTCTGTTTATTAATTGATTTATTAAAAAACATTAAGGTTACTAGTTATTATCTGCAATATTTTATCGTATGTGCCTAGTTAAAATCTGTTTTTTAAACAGTTATTAAATTTTTCTTCAAATCAAAGTACAAGTCATTTGGAGATGGAGAATACCAACATAACAAGATCCTACACCACTTACACAAGTACTGCTGGTCAAGACCTTGGACTGCTACCCTTCCTGAGCTGGTTCTCTGCTGCTTTTACCCCACAGCTATGAATACCAACCAGGCTTTCCTATTTGCATGCTGCTTTGATACAAAAGCAGTAAAAACTATGTTGGCTGTAACAACATTAAAGTGAATATCACTGCTTGTGAAGGCGAAAAAAAGATACAATATTCAGTGAGGGGAAAAGGTATTCTTTTAAATACTAAGGGAAAAAACACTAGTCTAACTCCACAAGTAACTTAGGAACATAACATACAAACTTCTGTGTATTAAAAGCAGTGTGATTCTTCAGCCTGGGTAACACTGTGACACCACTTTTCATTAAATTTTGACAAGAAAGTTTCTAGACTCCAGGGCATTGTGTTGTGAGGTCAAAGGTAGAACTTTATGATCATGGAGGTCTTTCCCAACCTTAATGATTTTATGTAGTGATATTTTTCTGCAATCAACAAAACCTACAGCAGACAGCAAACTCACTTTTACTAAGAGACAAACATGGAGAAATGACGGTCACCAGCTTCCCTCTGCACTGCCCAGCCATGTACAAACCCAAATAAAAGGTATGAGGACTCATACTTTAAAAATCATCTGCTAACACTTAAAAGAGAGATTTAAATTGAATGTGGCATTAGCAAGACCAAACAGTTCTGTTAAAAGCTTGTCAGTCACTTGTAATTGTTGATTTCTTCTATACTAAGGATTGGCTCTGCTTTGATAATTTACCTTGAAAATTTTAAGCAACTGAAATGAGAACTTAATAAAAACCCCAAACAACTGAGTTCTACAGTACCATCTATCCAAACATTCAAAAGACATTAATAACCTCAAACCCTATTTATATTTTATACTACTTGGCATACACTGAGTTTTGATCCCTCTTGGTCCATTATGTACTGTTACTGCCACCACCATGGCCAGAGAGCGAGCTTTGGCCTCTTGCAGCCCACACATTGACTGTAGAGGTCCTCTCCTTCCACGCCTAGAGCCTCCTTCCCTCCCTGCAAGTGCACACACCTTATATCCGTTCTGTAGAGAATTTAGTCTGTTCTCCCAGGCAGGGAATAGTTTCCACAGGGTGTCTTCCCTTCTCTTTTTGCATGACAGCTTTGTAGCACATTTTTTCTTCTGAGGCAACTATCCTACTCAATGGGAGGAGCTAAAACGTACTTGTTATCAGCAGGTGTGTTTGAAACTGACTACCACTAAAATCGTGTTATCAGCAGGTGTGTTTGAAACTGACCACCACTAAAATCGTGTTATCAGCAGGTGTGTTTGAAACTGACCACCACTAAAATCCTTTCTCAGCTAAGGCTGGGAGCATTCACTCTTTCCGGATGGGAACTGCAGCCCCAGGAGAGGCCTCCTCGGGCCAGCCCGTGCTGGGGAGAGCAGCTCCTTGTCCTGTCAGGAGAGCAGCCTGTGCTCCGTGAGGAGAGCGGCCTTGAGGAGAGCGGCCTGTGCTCCATGAGGAGAGCGGCCCTGAGGAGAGCAGCCTGTGCTCCATGAGGAGAGCGGCCTTGAGGAGAGCAGCCTTGAGGAGAGCGGCCTGTGCTCCATGAGGAGAGCAGCCTTGAGGAGAGCGGCCTGTGCTCCATGAGGAGAGCAGCCTTGAGGAGAGCGGCCTGTGCTCCATGAGGAGAGCAGCCCATTGTCCCGTCAGGAGGGCAGCCCTCGGAGCACCTCGCACTCCCGCAGGACCTGTGGGATGGGGATAGGAGCCCTCCGCAAGGAGCAGAAGGGCAAGCAGGAGCTGATGTGTGCCGGATGGAATCCCCCATACCTCGAGGGCCGGATGGGAGAGGAAGTGAAATTACACTTGGCAGAAAGCGGTGGCTAGAGAAGGTGGTATTTTAATTTTTGGCTTTCCTCACCATCCACATCCATTTTAATTGGCAGTTAGATACATTTCCCCCAAGCCTGCTTTGCCCACGACAGTAATTGTTAAGTGATCGTTCTGTCTTTATCTTGACCTATGACCATTTTCATGTCATTTTTTCCCCATCCTGCTCTAGAAGGGGAGGGCAAAGTGAGTGACTGGGTTATCATGTGGCTGCAATCCACAGTCAGCTCACCACTGTGTGGTAGATAGATATAATTATTTTCTTTGCTGCCAGTCTAGTTATTAACCTTGACTTGTAGAGTAATCTCAGTGTTCTTTGATGTTTTTCACCTCTGGCATCTTCTACTAATTTCTCTCCAGTCATAGCTAAGGCCAAAAAGCAGTTTTTACTAACACTCCTTTATATATCTGTGTCTATAAATTTAGCAATTTCAGCATTATCTAATACAATCTTGCTTATTAAATAAGTTAAGGCCATACACTATAGTTCTACACTTCATTGAAATTGTTGCAAAAACCACAGTGAAATTTCTCACAATGTTAATGCAGCTTTCCTCAACCTTAATGTGCATGGTGGAGCTGTACAGCAAGTATGATTGCTCTCCACCAGAGCTCAGAGTAAAACTGATGCAAAGCTTTCTCCTGGTGGCAGAAACAAGGAAGATGGAGGAGACAAGCCCTCTTGGCTTCTAAACCTTTCCTCAACTTGCCCATCAGGAAACACTGAGGGGGGAAAGCAGCCACTCATATTTGGCTTTAGCATTTTCCATTTTTCCTTTCATTCAGTCACACTTTTATAGTATATTTTATGAAATTAAAAGAAATATCTACTTCTAAAGGTATGCACATGTCCATATTTTGAGAATTTGAAATTTCTTCATGTATTTAACCTTACAGTAGTAAACACTCAAGACATTTTTGAAACATTTTCCTTTATTTGTGTATTGCAAACATATCTGCACATCACATACTTTACTAATTCCTGTTCTGGGAAAGTAAGGCTGTAATTGGTAGGTCTAGTACATTAATCATACCCTTACCCCAAGGAGCCAGTTCTAACAAAAAACTACAACCAACCTTCCAAAGAAAAATAAAAAAAATAAAAATAATAAAAAAAAAAATCAGCATACTGACAGTGGAACTATTCAGTCAACAGCACCTCGTGTTTCTGTGATTGTTGCATTCACTTGCTATCTCTTCCATATGTTTTCTTTCAGGCATTATCTTATTCATCTAATTGCTCCTTAAATTAGCTTCTGCAAAAATTATTAAACTTAAGGGAAACCTACTAGAAGCACTAAGAATATTTTTATATGAGTAGGTTAAGAAATACATAGTTTTGACAGGGGGTGAACATCCGATTGCCTGTAAGAAGACAAGCACTGAAAGGTGGTAAACTCTTAAACCACCTCAGCTACACCCAAACCTGTTTCGTGGCCATCACTGCCTGTCTGAAGGCACAACATACCTCACTTATAGCCAGCTTTGCCGTAAGAGCCCTAATCAAAGACACTGACTTTACAAAATTAAATAAAAATTCCACAGTCTGGCGGCGGCGTTTGTGAGAGCTTGCTCAGCTGTGAGCCCACCTTTGACTGCATCGTCAGCGAGAACCAAGATACACCTGGAACATCAATACCATCAGAGCACTGGACAGCCAACCCGCTACCTCGGGCTTCCGGCTCCTGAGGAGCCTCCGGAGCGAGAGGGACAAAGGCGGCGAACGCGCCTTCCCCTCGCCGCCGCGGAGGCCAGGTTCCTCGCGGCAGCGGCCCGGCCCGGCCGGAGCGGTGCAGGGCTCGGGAGGCCCAGGTAGCCCGGTGGCCCCTCCCCGCCGCCGGCCCCGCCC
>VZRH01006475.1:109743-147346 GCA_013397555.1 Urocynchramus pylzowi
TCAGTGAATCCCCGGGGGGCTTTCCCCCTGCTCGAAGGGCGGTACCGCCACCATTACAAGCGGGTGGCTCGGCCAATGGGCGATCTGCGGGCGAGCGCTGCGCCTGTCGTGAGGTCATTGGTCAGGCCTGGGGGCGTGGCTCGGCGGCGCGCGGCGGGGNTGCCGGCACGGCCGGTTCCTGCCGCCGGGGCGATGCTCCGAGACTGCCGGCACGGCCGGTTCCTGCCGCCGGGGCAATGCTCCGAGACTGCCGGCACGGCCGGTTCCTGCCGCCGGGGCGATGCTCCGAGACTGCCGGCACGGCCGGTTCCTGCCGCCGGGGCGATGCTCCGAGACTGCCGGCACGGCCGGTTCCTGCCGCCGGGGCGATGCTCCGAGACTGCCGGCGCGGCCGGACCCGCTCCCCGCCCTTCCCGCCCATGGCAGCCTGCTGGAGCCCGCTCGGTGTAGCCGAGTCGAGCTCACAGCGTAAAGAACCGCGTTTCATTAAGGCAAAGGAACAAATAGCAATAAGTTTGAATTTGGCCTTTTGCCGTGTCTTGTCAGTAGGCCCATACCCTTAGAACCTCTCAGGTGGAATTTATGACTTGAGGTTTCACTGCAGCTTAGGGATAGATTAGTGGTTCTATGCTGTGTTTTGGACAGCGTATACTGAGCTGGCTGCCACCTTATTATGCTGAAAATAATTTCCTGGTGCTCCAGGTGCCTCTTCCTAGTTTTTAAATTTCACTTCTTGTGTTGGTTTGGGAGGTTTTGTTGTGGTTGCCTTACAAACTGTTGCTCGGGGCTTTTGCTAGGAAGCTGATTTTGCCTTCTGGGAGTTGATACCATTAAGCTTGGCGTGGCTGTGTATGGTGCTTCAGCTGGATTTGATCAGCTTCAGGTTCTTTTGTGAAGGTTGAAAGTACAAAAAGCCTTGGTGATAACACCAACAACAGCAAATCTGTTGGACTCGTTCTACGGCAAACACTTGTGTTTTGTGTCTCGGAAAGGTACTGTTATGAACAAAGTATCTCTATCTGAAGGGCTTCTGTCATCATAAAGCGCTGAGAAAACAGCATATTATGAGCATATGATTATGCTTCTTGCTGAATATAAAAAAAATAAGAGGAAACACTGAATAGGAACCATTGAGCAACTGAAACCATCCATAAGCTGAGATTGGTGGAAATGGTTCATAGTCTTAATCAAGTGCAAAACTTCAGTAAAGTAATGACAAGCTGTAGGAGAACCTAGCATAAATACAATTTCCATGGGGATGTCTCAAGTTTGATTATGCATTGTTACAAATAATCTTTACTTGACATATATGAAATTACTTTCACAATTATCACAATATAAGTGAATCCATTTAATTTAATGAATTTTGACATATCTAACAATGTTAGTTTTGTAGAAGTTACATTTGAATGAGTGCTAGAGACATGCATACATTTTTCTGTTACCTGTGTTGCTATTGTTTGCTGTATTTTTAAATTTTATATTAAATGACTGCTTTGCAATTTTAAGCAGAGGTTTCCAATGAAACATCAAACAAGCCAGCATTCAGGAATGCCTTTTTATTACCTACATCTGAATCAGAATCTGAAGTCTAGCCCTGTAATTAGCAAGTCACAATTAAAAACTGAATGCATTAATCGGTAATCTTAATTAAATTTACCTTGAAAGAAGTACACCCCTAATAATGATAATTAAAAATACATTGGAAAAGTTTTTTTATTGTTTCTTTGTCTTTGATTTCTTCGTATTTTTTTTTTTAAACCCTAAAGTTGAAGGTGGAGTTACTTGGAATAGGATGAAACGATTCTTCAGTATTCTCATTGTGAAAATAGTATCACATTATAATAAAGAAATAGTTTAAATAATGGAAGATGCAATTTAGATGTAACTGTTTATTTCCCTTATTGTGTAAGATTACTCTTAAGAATATGGATGAAGGTGGTGGTTTGACTCAATGAAATTTTGTGCCAAGCAGCATTCTTAGCTTGCTGCTCCCTGGTTCAGCATGTGGTATAGAAGCAGTTTAGTGGCAAGGTTTCTCCTGCCTGAGCTGAGGAAAGTGCCTTTGAGATCTATGAATTCCACAAGCTGCATTAGTACTTGACTTTGAAATTAGTCCTTTCACATTTACGACATTAACATCTCTTCTTTACAGCTTAAATAAGGGACTGGAAAGAGTATATTAGAGGCTTAATAAAGTAAAAGAATAACTGTACCTCAGCAGGTTGAACACCATGGTTCCAGTATGCATGTCCCATATATGTATATGTGTCTATATGTATGTGTGCACACACACACCTCAATGGCACCTTCTCTTATTTGCCAGATATTTCAAGCAGAATTGTAAATTTTCAAAAAGTCGTAGCAGAGCTTTCTTTAACGCTAAGAAAAAACCCAAACTTTTGTGCCTGATGGAAGTTGCTGGCATCTTTCCGAACAGGTTCTCTAATGGTCTTGTTTCACCATGGCAACCAATATGGAGGTGCTGGCTCAGCAGGTAGTGGAGACTCAGCAGGTGGCTGAGGTGAGTGACAGATGATATCACAACAGTTGGTATATGAGATTTTGAAATTAAAAACTTATTAGGGAGTCCCTGCTGTTTACAATTAAGCATAAATGGAACAGAAGATCTTTAAAGAAAAGTGCTGCTTTACACTTGGGGACAAGCATGAAACCAGTGCAACTGGGACACGTTTTGTTCACCCTACTTTGTTCTGGTGGCCCCCGTATTAAGAATGCAAGTAGAAAGTTTAGCATGAGCTGTAGAGAAACTTGGCTGTATTATGAATTGTTTAAAAAATTAATACAACGAAATTTCTTGTCATTTGAACATTAGATTGACCATTTAGGACATGGAAAGCTTCTGCACCTAATTGGAATTGTAATCTAGATCCACCACAGTGTTTGAAGTTTCCTGTTTTACTTACGTGCTATACTGAATTTACAGCAAGGTGGTTAACCTAAATCAATTTTTATATTCTGTGCCTACACTTAAAAGAAAAAAAGCACAAAACCTACTTAAAGTGATATTAAGTGATGTCTTGATGCATATTCACTGAAGCTTGGATGCTCAACAGCTAAAAAGTTTAAATCAACTCACACAAACTGCAAGTGTTCATGGCCATAGAAAATAATTTGTGTCCCTCAATATGCAAACTTCAGTCAAAAAATAAGCTAGATATTTTGTCTGATTAAAATTATTTGGTTTAGTATCCTTGAAGTTTACTGTGATTTTTCGTATGGTTACGGAATTAAGGGATTTAATAAATAATAAAGGGCAGATGGACTCAGAGACATCTGTATATAAAGCCACTTTTCAGACATTAGTGTGGAGTTTTCTTTCACCTATTGAGCTAAGATTGCACCTGTATATTAAAAATACTTTTCGTTCAAGAAGAAGTCCTATATAAGAAGAAAATATAAGTTTAATTCTGTTTTTAGAAGTGGATTTGAGATTCCCTGCTTAGAAGTACATTTTAAAAAAAAGAAATTTCATTATTTTTAACAAAATGGCCTAGTGAGTGTCCTGAAATTAACATCTTGGAATAGTTTCAAAAAACTTCCTAAGTTTCACAGTGAAAACCAACAAGAGATTTTTCAATCTAGTTTTCTGTACTGGGTATGAATTTGGCAAGCTGCATTTTTTAAAAACACTTCCAAATATACTTGGAAAGAGAAACCTGTAATGGAAATACTGACAAACTTTATACTATTTTGGTAGAGGTTGGGTGCTGTAATAACATCTAAAGCACATAAAATATGTGACATTTGTAATTCCTCGTGCAGGAAATGCACCGTGGTAACATAGTGTGATGGTTGTATCTTGCCACTGGAGAGATCGCTCCATCTCAAGAGTGTATGAAGCTCTGTGATTTCTTCCTGGCCGGTGGGTAAATAGAGGGCTTCATCTCTTTATAGTATTCAGCTGCTGCTTGAATGATTTGCCTGTCCACTGCCTAACACCATGAAAACTTTGTTCATGGAAAACCAGTTGTAAGCAGCATTATCTCGTTAGGAGTTCGTTAATACTATGACCATGTTAATATTGAATCATTTCTTTATGAATGGCTGGCTGCCTGCTATTTGTGTCTTCTGTCAGATAGTTTTTAATACAGGTAAATACATAATTAGTTTTCTTTAAATATGCTAAAATTCTATATTTGTATTCACCATATCTGAGAGAAAATGTAGAATCAAACTTGGCACTGGCTTTAAAAAATGAGAGACTTTCAGAATATCGTTTTTTATCAATGAAAATTAAATGGAAGAAGAGGGTCATTGACGATGCACTGAATTTCAGGTTATGACCTATGAGAGACAAGTTGCAACTGGGTAACATAATGCAAATATTAGTAGCTTTACCTATTGCCATCACTTTCTCAACATAAGTGCCACACATGTAGTGCATGGGTTTATTGAGCCCTGCGACGCCAAGCACCAAATCAGACTGTCATGCAAGCAGGCCGCATTGTTTCTCTTTCTTGAGCAATAGTTCATCAGTTTTTTCATGAAAGGGACTGTTTCACAGAAGTTGCTGAGTATGCTCCAGTGTTGCACGTTTTTTTGTACTTACTCTATTTTTAGGACTTTTAAAAATTGTTCTTGTAATGGTTTCAAATGGTTTCACTGCTTTTGCTTGCTTCTGCTTTATATAGTGTCGCGTGTTTAATTTTTTTTCCAATTGTGCATTTCTGAACAGATTGGATGAGAGTTTCATTTTTAGTGTTTGAAGTTGCCATTACTTACAGTTCATGAAACTGAAGAACAGAGAGCAGCTAGGGGATTCGGAGGGAATTTCAGCAGTTTCTCCTCATCCTGAGCAGCTTTTGAAAAGCAAGAAAAATACTCAAGCCTTAATGCAAAAATAAGTAATGATGCTGTTCTGAAGTATGTATTTAGTACTGTCACTGTGCAATATGCAAGTGGCCTAGGTGCAGTCCCAGCACCAACTTAGATCTGACTTGAATACTGTTTAAGAAAAATGTGTTTGTTTTTAAAGTGGAGGTGCATTCCCTGTGTAGTACCTGTGATTTTAATGCAAAATTTAAAAAATTTTTAAACACAGCTGTCGTGGGCGGGGAGGAAGGGGAGGGAATGTGTGGTGGTGCAAATAAGGGCTATTTCATCTTTCCAACAGCAGCTCTGGTGTAACCAGGAACAATTTTTAGTTGTTGCTAAAACTGTCCTTGGCCAGCTCTCTGGCAGCCACAAACTATTCCCGGTGCATCCTTTTTCCTGTCAGAGGCTACAGGGAGAGAGTCACATGAGGTGACTGTTGAGCCCTGTGCTTCCTGGATCTTGTTTGTGACAGCTGCATTGCTGGAGGATTTTCATTTGCTTTCAGTTCCCTCGGTGTCCTGATAGGAAACTATCAAAGTCTGGAGCCTTTTGGAAAGCGTGTTTTCCCATGGAGCTCAAAAAATACTGGATATCTTTGTCACATAAAATATTTTCTTGCCCCTCTTCAGGTATCTCTGACATGTTACATCATAAGTAGTTTTGCAGTTCAGATTTTCATCCAGATGAAGACAATGTGCTGGAAAAGGAGAGTGGAAACACTGTTGTTCTGATGGAACAAGTTTTTATTTTGTTTTAAGAATTAATGAAGTGTGACATAAGACCCTTTATATTTAATATTTTATTGCTGTCATTGGCCACTTGCTCATTTCTGATGATTCTTCAAAGTGGAGTTTTGATACAAAGTCTTCTTAAACAATTTTTGGTTCAAATACAGCTTTTCTGAAGTTCCTGTTAATGGTAAAAGACCTAGACATACCATGAGCCTGAGAGGTATCTCACAGAAAGTGCAAATGGGAGTAAGGAGATTGTATCTGGTTTAGGCAGTTTGGCAGCATTTGAAGACTGCTGCCAGATGTGGCATAGCTGCTGGTGTAATAGAAGTGGGGGGTGGTCCATGAGAGCTGGTCTGACATTTTCTTTAGCATGCAGATGTGCCAATTGCAGTTTCTTCCATGATTGTTGCCTTTTTATGTGCAATACAAGATCTTGCACTGGCATCCTATTAGGGCAGTTAAACTAGAGTTCTAGTGGTGAATTCGACTTTTCACCACTTGGGAGTGGTCAGGAGAGCTAATTCCAAGGAGAATTATTGAAACTTTTTTTAGATGTGTCTTACGCCTGTGAAAGAAATATATTTGGATATACGTTTTTGATAAAAGCCTATTATTAATTGAATAGCTAAAGATACTCATTAGGAAAAATATCTGTGGAAAAATAAGTCTTTCTGATTTGATTTGAGTTGAAGGTGTAAAACTTGGTACCATATTTTTCATTGAAATTCTTCAGTTGTTTTATGGGTGCAGTTAAAAAATATTTGATCAGTGATTACTTAATTATGCTTTAATTAATATAGGAAAGAGAATAGAAATTATTGTCTCTGAAATTGGTTTACACATAATGTACTTTGGCTTTTACTGGAGTAAATATAGAAAATGTTTTTCTGCTTAAGTTAGAAATGATTAGAGGCTTTAAAAATTTCTCTTTATGTGGCCAATGGATTATTCCTTCAATTTATTTCTCAAATACTGCTTTTATAATCAGTGTGGGAGGGGGAAATACAGAAAGTATTAAAAATTTGGTTAGTCAGGACAAATATTTGTTATATATGTACATATGCTCATACAAACACACATAATGCATATGTACAGGATGGGCAAATCAGTAAATTACTGCATAAACACAATTATATGCCTATGAAGAAACCTTATTTATTTCTAATGACATAAAATAATGAAATGTTTGGAGAAACCTAGCTTCAAACTACTGATTTTATATATACATATATATTTTATGTATATACATCCATCTACTGGAAGTTTACTATGATTTCAACTAAAACTTAGACACTGAAAAAAGTAGAAAAAATAAGGTAAATCTACAATTATATATATTTATGTATAAAAAGGGAAAAATTATTAATAATTTAAACAGAAGAAACCAAAGCCTTCAAAATGCACCTAATTGCTAAATACTTGTTTTTTGTTTAATCATGAAAAAGGTAGATGCATATGTGTTTAAGTGTGTGTATCTTTATATTTCTTGAACTTTGCGCAGATTTTCTATGTCACTTAAGGCAAATCATTATTAATTTCTATAAACTTCAGCATATGAAATTATTGCTAGTGGTAGTTACTGGTTTGAGAGCCCAAGCAATTATATTCTAGATACAAATAATACTTTCTTCTACACTGGATCACAGTTAGTTGACCTAACATTTACGGTGTACCCCTGCTGTAAATACATGCCCTTAGGTAATTATGTATGGATGCTATTTTTAGAGAGATGATTGTGTTTTCTGTCAAGTGCTTAATTTCAATAGTGAGCATATTTCTGTACTATGGAATCCTTGAAATTAGAAGAAAATACTAATGCTACTTGGACAACTAAGTTATTCATTTGCTGCAGAAACTTTTGTAGTAGAAGTCCACTGGATCTTGTTGTTTATTGCTGTTAATAAGTTTATTGTTGTAAAACCTGTCAAGTGACCAAGTATGGTCACTTTCTCAAAACTTCATGTACCATAACTTTAACAAATTTAACTTTTGAAAATCTTAAAAATATTTTCTGTTTTCATTTATTTGCCAGCTTTGACTGCAGTCTCATAAAAATGTTTGTTGTGGAATGAATTTTTAGAGCTAAAGATGCTCTGCAGGAAATGTGATGGATTTTCCTTTCAATTTTGCTAATTTTAAATTGATTTTCCCCGGTGAGATCACATGGCACAGATAGGACCACAGGATCAGGCCCAGCTAGTGTGGATTTAGGAAAGGCAGGTTGCCTGACCAACCTGATCTTGTTTTATGATGAGGTGACCCCACCTCATGGATGAAGTAGAGGCTGTGGATGTGCCCACCTGTATTTCAGCAGAGCCTTTGATGCTGTCTCCCAGCACTGTCCCAGAGAGGCTGCGGCCCGTGACTTGGACAGGTGCATCTTCAGGGGTTGGGAACTGGCTGGGTGACTGGGGCCAGAGAGTGGTGGGGAGTGGTGCCACATCCACTCTTCAGTCACTAGTGGGGTTCCTCAGGGCTGTTTTGAGCCCAGTTCTCTTTAATACCTTTATGGATGACCTGGGTGAGGGGATTGAGGTCAAGGCCAACAATGTGAGGTTCAAGAAGGCCATGGGTCCTGCTGTTGGGTCACCACAACCCCACACAGCACTCCAGACTTGGGGCAGGGTGGCTGGAAAGCCACTCAACAGGAAAGAACCTGCAGGTGTTGGTGGACAGTGGCTGAATGTGAGCTGGTATGCCCAGGTCACACAAGAAGGCCAATGGCATCCTGGTTTGCATCAAGAACAGCATGGCCAGCAGGACCAGGGTAGTGACTGTTGGTCAGTACTGGCCACTGGTGATGCCACACCTCGAATCTTGGGGTCAGTTCTGGGCCCTGCAGTGCAAGAAAGACATTGAGGGATGAAGCATGTCCAGAAAAGAGCAAAGGAGCTGGAAAAGGAGTGTGGAGAGTCAGTCACTGAGGAGAGGCTGAGTGAGCTGGGTTTGTTAGGCCTGGAGAAAAGAAGGCTCAGGGGGAACCTTTTCAATCTCTACAACTCTGTGACAGGAGGGTGGAGTCAGGTGGGAGACAAAAGAAAATGGCCTCAGATTGTGCCACATGGGGTTCAGGTTAAACATACTTTGCAAACCCAGAAAACAATGTGCCTGTTCAGTTCCAAAATGTATAAAGAATTTCCATGCAGGTACCTTATGTCTGTCTGTCTTTCTCCTTGAACAATATAGGAGAATAGACTGTCCTTTTTTTCCAAGCTGCCTGCAGTACATTGTGGTGTGGTGTAAGATCTGAAGATGCATCAATGAAAGGCTAAGGATTCCACAATTGAACAACTGTAAAACAGTTTTAAAAGACCTTCTTGCTCTAATTTAGATCTTTTAGAGGGCACATAGCTTTGTTAATAATTTGGCATGGAAGACAAGAAGATCATCAATTAAATGTGTCCTCTAAGAATCTGGATTTTTGGGAGTCTTTTTTCTCACCTAGGTATCTTGTTTTCTGCAGCTGAAAACTTTGAGTCATCCAATAATTAGAAGACACCTCTTATTTCTCCATCTCTCCTGGCTGTTTTCTTCATTTAGCAGGCAACTTTTGTGACCTGTTTTAAAGATAATTGGAGATTGTATGTTTAATTTAGATTACACTTTTACAGTATGTAAAGGTGTACTACTTATGGTACAGGCAATAGGGGAGTAAATGGTATGGTTTCATTAAGTCTTGTGTATTTTAATACCTCTCCTTCCCCAAAGAGACTGTAGTCCATGTTCCTTGCTATCCAAACTGGTTTTCCTTTATGTCGTAAATTAACTTTTCTGTATAATGAACAAAGATTTTTCAAAGCAAGCTGAAATTGAAACTGCCCTGTTGTCCAGCTGTAAAAATTTTGATATAATTCCAAGATTGTTTAGAAGAGGATTTGATAAAAACAACTTGTGACCATCCTAGTTTTGGACACGTTACTGCAGATGATACCAGGTTCATAGAATGGTTTGGGTTGGATGAGACCTTCAAGATCGTGTAGTCCAACACCCTGCCACAGGCAGGGACACCTTCCACTACCCCAGGGTGCTCCCAGCCCTGTCCAGTCCAGCCTTGGACACTTCCAGGGATCCAGTGGCAGCCACAGCTCCTCTGGGCACCCTGTACCAGGGAAGAAATTCTTCCCAATATCCATCTAAATGTTGTCATCCACGTTTAATTCAACATTTAACATTTTTGCTCTGAAAACGGCTGTGCAAGTGGTGTTTTCTGGGCTAAGTATTCAGAACTAACTTTGCATTATAGTTTGGTAGTCTAGAAAGGTATGAAATAGGACAAGAAACAATAGCATTCTGAAACAGTGTGAAAGTTAATCTCTGTCATTCAAAAGTACTTTGGAATTATTAAAAGGGGAACTACTTAATATTTTACTTACAGAAGGAAAAAATGAGACAAAAGTATAATCGAAAGTTGAAAAAAGTATTTCTGCATTTCAGTAAGCTAAAGGATCATATAGTACTTACCCAGTGATTCATTTGAGCAGAGTGGTGGTGGTAGTGGTGGTTTAGTTTTGTCAGGTTCACTCCATTTCCAGAAAAAGAAAATATTCTGATAATTCATTGAAAGCCAATCCAAGTTGGTTAAATGACTGTAACCTTTCCAGTAAATTTGGATTCTAAACTATAGGGCTATCTGATCTTTTATAAATATAGGTATTTTTAAAGGGTTCAATACCTTAACACTGAATTAAAATTCTGTATGTCATTTACAGGTGCCGAGTGTTCAGACTTCGCTCTCTGAATCTCCAGTGATGACCAGCCCTTCCCAGCGTATCCAGATAATTTCCACAGACTCCTCTGTAGCTTCACCACAGCGCATTCAGGTAAAAATCCAATCATTAACCAACTATCACGTATTTTCTTTTTTTCTTCTCCTCCTACTTAGCTTTATACAAAAGCATGCTAAAGACTATGGAATACTTACATTAAGTCTTGTGAGATTAGGTAATTTTTAGTGAAAACTAAAATTCTTTTTCCCTCAGTATTGGTACTGACTAGATAGCTGTATATAATAGTTAGCCAGTGAGGAGTATTAACACAGGTTAAACCTTGCCTACACAAGCAAATCTCCTGAGCCCTGGCCACAGCAGAGGGTGAGATATTGTCAACAGAAATCTGAGATGGTCTCCAAGTGCATTCCTCTTCCCACTTATTTAGGAGCCATTAGGAGATTAATCTATTTAGCACAAAGTTGGCCTTTGGGAATGCTGTACAGTGGGACTTTGTTACTGGGAGATAACAAAAAGATGTCATTAATGTATCAGAATGTATTCAATGGCAAATTATATAGGACTTAGGAAATTTTAATGAAATACTAGTGCATATTGATATGCTTACTCTACCAGGCAAAATAGAGAGCATGCTACCAGACAAGTGTATCAGAAATAGAAACCTTCCATCATAAGAGAATATTGAGAATTGGCATGTGAAACAATAAGGCTGCCTGATTCCATCTTTTGTTGATAACTTTGGGAGTAACATCTTGTGTAAAATATGTAGGTAAAAAATGCATTGGTAAATGTTAACTGGGGAGCATCTCCTTAGTGCCATTTATAAAGGAAACTTTGAGAGAGCCTCTTTGTAATTTTTCACTGATATAATTCTGAGATGAAATGAAAGGTTTTAAAACATAAAATTTACTGTGGCCACTAATTTCTTCAATGTTTTACAGATTGTGACAGATCAGCAAACAGGTCAGAAAATTCAAATAGTGACAGCAGTGGATTCAGCAGTGTCTCCAAAGCAACAGTTCATTTTAGCTAGTCCAGATGGAACTGGTGCAGGAAAGGTGATCTTGGCAGCACCTGAGACATCTAATGCCAAGCAGCTTATCTTTACCACCACAGACAACATTGTGCCAGGCAGAATTCAGGTAAATACAGTAATTTAGATAAACCATGGATTTTTTTGTTTGTTTGTTTGGTTGGTTGGTTGGTTTTTTGTTTGGTTGGGGTTTTTTTGGGGTTTTTTTTTTGTTTCTAAATTTCGTCTAAATTGCTTTAAGACCAATTGCAGTAGTTTTCTCATGACATGGATCAGGCATACTAATTTTAGGCTTCATTGTTCAATCATAAATCTTTCAGTCCTCACCTACCTCATGTGTTCCATTGCACTCATCGTGTATGTACATGCACTCACCTCGTTGTGTATTCTCATTCAGGTCCCAAAGACATAAGAGAATCCTTAAGATAGTGCTCGTGAGAAGTGCCAGGATTTCTCAGTCTAAGATTCACTGATATACAGGGATAAAACTCACCTGAGCAAATTTACATGAGTTTGTACTTTACATTCAGTATCAAGACAATGCAATAAAGCTCTGTTACGTTTTTTTGTGGGTCTTGAGCATAATCTACATGAACAGAAGCTTTGCAAAGCCAATGATGTAACAATAACCTACCTCATGAAATTTCATATTTCTTCCTAGCAGTCTTAAAAGAATAAAACAAACGAGAAAGTGCCTGGTCTCTCTTGTTACTGTTACAATAGAGAATATTTTACAGGAAGAAGAGTAACTTTAATATTTTTAAAATGTTATTAAAAGTTTTCTAAAATTCATTTCTTCCATGCTAAATAGGATATCTGACATTACAGAGGGGCTGGGTTTTTTAATTTTTCTTGGTTGAATGGAATGTTCAGAAGAGAAGTTTTGGAATCCAAGGCCTTTGGAAGCTAAACTGTTTCTATGGTAGATCTGAGCTCCAGGCTATCCCCTCTGAACCATACATCCCTAATAGCTAGAGAAGAGATAGATGGGAACAGCATCTGTAAGCCACCTGTCTTTGGCTAAATAGAGCAGCTGCTTGAGAGTATTTGCAAGAAGGGAAAAATACTGTTGATTGCACAAGTGAGGAAACATTTGTAATAAACAAAGCTAGCAGTTTTATTTGCAATTTGTTTTGATATGACTGTTTCAAAAGTCTCTCTATTATCAGTAAGAACTCTCATTAAATTGCATTTTATACTACTTAATTTCATTCCACATGCCATACTTATTCATAAATTCAGTCCCCTCTTCTTAGCTGATACACCAATCTTGTTCTATAAGCAAGACTCCTTACCTTTATATCTGGCTAATTACATCTTTTTGTTCTGGAATTTTGCTTTAGATAGTGACAGACTCTGCTTCAGTGGAACGTCTGCTAGGAAAAACTGATGTTCAGCGGCCCCAGGTAGTAGAATATTGTGTAGTCTGTGGTGATAAAGCATCAGGTAAGGAAGCCTACAAAGTGGTATTGAAGAAACTTGCTTGAAAGGATGACTGGGATGAAGAGATGATTTTTCATGTGCTTGAACTGATTTTAGTTATGCTCATGGCAAAAGCAATTGAGTTTTTAAATGGAAAAATATATTCTGTATCTATCCACAAAAAATAGCTAAACTCTCCTTGCGAGAATATTAGGTTTTCTCCTTGAACTGAAGCATATGATAAATTGGCTTAAAGATAAAATAATGATTAAATTGCTCCTGGTAATTGAAAAAGACTGCTTGAAGCATGTAGTTAAGTTCCCCACAGTGATGTGCAACCATGAAATAAATATGTCGCCTAAAAATGTCTAACTACTCCAAGAAAATGCTTCTTAGTGCTCTCTAACAAACTTAACACTTCCTGGTAGATCTTGTTCTTCTACTATCCCAAAACAAGACAAGCAGAGATTATGTGAATCCTCAGTGCTTCAGATCCATGCAGTAACAAGGAATCTTAAGATAAACTTTTTGTATTAGTCAAGCGGGTGTTCTGTGCTTTCATCCTGGAGAGAGAAGACACCCTTCTGTCTCTTTTTCTCACTTTCTTTTACTTCTTTAAGTGTTTATAAAATTAAAACAATACCAGAATTAATATGGACAGAAAATTTAAATTAAGATTGCATTTAAATTTTGGTGTAAAATTACTGGTTTTCTGAAATTACTTTAGCTCTTAGCTGATATATTCTCTAAATGTATCCTATGGTCTGTAACAGCAGATAGAATTGTATCTGTACTTACACAGAGTGGGAACTACACCTTCATCAACTGCACATTCAGAAATAGCCCTAGCCTTCCTCTCTTCTCTCCACTCTCTCACCAAAACCCCTGACAATAGGTAAACCAGAAGTATGTTGTGAGATTGTAGTAATGCTTTCATGGTCCAAAATGCTGGCACAAATCCAAAACAAATTTGAAGGGTGACTTACAGTGTTTAACTTGGTTAAAATGAATATTTCTATGCTAAAATATAAGTAATTTCCAACTGATAATATATATGTTTCCTAGGTCGTCACTATGGTGCTGTCAGTTGTGAGGGATGCAAAGGTTTCTTTAAAAGGAGTGTAAGGAAGAATTTGACCTACAGTTGTCGTAGCAACCAGGACTGTATCATCAATAAACACCATCGGAATCGATGCCAGTTTTGTAGGCTTAAGAAATGTCTAGAGATGGGCATGAAAATGGAATGTGAGTGTTAAGTGCTCAATGTGATACTGTGCCTACCAAATAACACTTATGTGGACTACCACTTGTTAGTGTGTTCTCTCTGTTTTGGTATATGTTGCTTGAAGGATACAGAACGTTTTGGCAGCATCTAGTGCACCTTTCATCACCATTTTATGTCAGAGGTGCAGTAGTGGTTTGTTTTGAGCCACGTCTCCATGTACTGTTGTCTTTGAGGAGCCCAGTTACAGCCTCACTTACAATGCATGTTCCAAATATACTGTATGTTTATAATAGAAAATATTTTGACATGGATTGACGTGAATCTGAGTCTAATATTCTGTTTTGAGAATCTGCTTTCCTTCCAGTTTATTTTTGCAGCTTTTTCAGCTAGTGATAGAAAATAGTCTTTTTTTCCCCCTCTTTTTAAATTTTTATGTTAATTTGATACTTTGTGAGCAGTGTTTTATGAGGCATTGTATAAACTGTCATATGTTCTAAAATATGCTTTCATGTTTGTATGCAGTACTTCATATATTTTCCGTGCTAGCAGCCAAACACTTGTTTCAATATATTTTTGTTTTCATTTTATATCACCTGTTCTTCAATTTAGCACTATGTGCAACAATGACAAGGTTGTTTTGTGATCTGATCTGGGCAGGGCAAGTTGCAGCCACTGAGTTCAAGGGAGGCAGAACTTTAAGCTGTTAATAGGAACATAATTGTTGTATTTGCACTCTGAAACTCCAGACCTGTTGTGATGATTCTGCTGCTTTGCACACAATGTGCTGAATATAAGATGAGACGTTTGTACAAGAAAAACTGCTGCAGTTCCAGAAAGTAAACCTTTCTTATTCCAATATGATTAGGGTATATGTTTATTGACTTCACTGGCTTTGGGTCAGGCCTCTGATTAATTTATATGTATTCACCAAGCCAGTAAATTTGATATGCCAACTTTGAAGCCCCTAAATTTTGCTTATAGTAACAACAATAGCAAAAATAAAATCAGGAACTAAGTAACTCTTGCTGGTTATGCGATAACTTTCTGTAATATGTTTAATAATAGCATTTTAATATTATAAAGATGAACTTTTCACTTTCTTTAAAAGTTACAAAGTAACTGCTTCTTGCCTTTTTTTTTTTTTTAATTAAAAAATTTGCTACACTTGTTTGGCACTTCAGTGACTGAACTTAGATTGTTTCAATTCTCAAGTATAAATGTAGATTATGAAAGGGTTAGTTTTGGAACACTCTTCCCTAACTGGGAGGAATTAATGGCTGTGAGGGAAGTGTATGTCGTGCAGAGAATATCCTCTCAAGGAATTAACCTGCATGTCTCAGGTAACTTGCCTCTCTTGACTTTTTCAGGGTTCCTTCTGGGTTTGCATTGTTTTGTGTCATCCAGAATGGGAATGTGCCCATTTAGATATATTTGTGCCTGAAAAAAAAAATATAAACAAATTGAAAACACAATCTGTAGAATCTTCCATCTTATCAAATGCCAAAAAAAGAGCAATATTTTATTCCAGATCAGCAGAACTTGAAGCAAAAGATCAATCTGTGACTTTCTTATTAAAAGTACATGTAAAAATGCACATACTCACAGATATAGTAACATTGGAACCTGCGTTTCTTCATTCTTGGTATTAAATTTCCAGTTTTGAACTGAGCTGGTACGCTATCATAACTGCAGGAATTTTACTTACTTTTTTGTTTGAAATATTTCCTTTCAAATCTGTATGTTTCTATCTTTATGTAGCGGTTCAAAGTGAAAGAAAACCTTTTGATGTGCAACGTGAAAAACCAACCAACTGTGCAGCTTCTACTGAAAAAATCTATATAAGAAAAGATCTTCGAAGCCCTCTAATAGCAACTCCAACATTTGTGGCAGATAAAGATGGGACACGGTGCGTACCTCAGTTCCACGTATCTTCTGTCACGTTATTTGTGCATATTGCTTTGCAGTCACACCTATATTCTTTCTCCCCTCTGCTCTCAGAGGGAACAGAAAAGAGCTCTAATGCACACATCACCTGTTTCCATTACCAAGGCCAATGTAGGTTCTGCTTCTCATGAAAGTTTTTATGTCTGCATACAGGTATGTGGTTTTCAGTTCAGAGCTGGCTCTTGTCCAGCCAGGTCAGAGCAAAGCAGAGCAATTGAATGATATTCAAGCAGAAAGCATGTAGGCTAATGCTTGATACATCTGAGTTAGCACTTCTCTGAAATCACATCTGCAAATGGCACACTCAGGCTTCCTTCTCCTAAAGACACTAGTTAGGGAGACTAAGTGACTGCTGATTCACATCCCAAGAGTCTGGTTTCAACAACAGCAAAACAGCTGGTTCCTTTTACTATATGGAAGATACTCCAAGGTGGTTCCTGCACCCTGCTGCTGCGGTAGTTCCTGCACTCCCAGATGTCTCCTTAGGCAATGGGTGTGAAAATGCACATCATTACAAACAAAGGCAAGATTTCTTTTTTTTTCTGAATAGAATAAAAAAAGGTCTAGGTTAAATATGACATTTTTAAAACTGTAGTTTGTGAATGGTTGAGAACTGTGTAAAAAATTGGATTTTATTATTCAGTTTTCATATGGGGGGAAGTGTGTGTGTTTAATTTTTCATATACATATTCCTTGTTGAACAAGTGACACTGCAGTTAGGAAGTTTGGGCTGCAGGTTTCGTGGAGAATTGTTTTTCAGTGTTCTTGTTTGAAAGAAGTACTCACAGAGACATTTGCTTCTTAAAAATTTCTTTGCGCTACAGATCCATTACAGACCTATAAACACTATATAGTCATTTTAGAACCACTCTTGTTATTTATGTAGGATTCAGATTTGTATAATGCACAATCATTTGCTGCCTGTGCTTGTTCACAGTGATAGCTGTGAGTGCCAGACCCCTTGTCCTGTAATGTCCTGCAGCCTCGCACCTGTGTTGTGTGCATTGGTATCGTGTTATGGACACTTGGAGTCACATTAGTAGCAAGTAAACTTCTTGCTGACTGCAAAGACTTTCCACTGTCTCCCTAAATTAGATACAGGAGAGGGGAAGGATATTTGGTCAAAAAGCAACAAAAGTAAAGGCAACAGAGATTTATGCAGGCTTTGATATCATGACTGTTTCTGACTGTATTTTGGAATGTAAAAAATATTTTTATGACTTTTATTTAGCGCTGGCCAGTGTCTTGCTCGGAATACAGAGGTATGCCTTCCTCCAAAGTCTAATATAAAACTAGAGCTACTAGTTGACTTCTGAGAGCATGAGATGACAACATCTTTCCTTAAAGCAGACCAAACCAGAACAAAATGCAAATGAGAAGATATGCATTTGGGAAGCTGTCATTGTTTTGCACTGGAAGTTATAAGATCTTTCAGTCTGTCTGTCTTTCAAGCTACTTTTTGGGAATTGTTTCAGAAAGACTTAAGCCCTGTTAAATAAACTGTAAGCTTCACTAAATTGTTTATTTACAAACTGGTAATTCCTTTTATGCTCTCATAAGTTGTTACACATTCTTGTGGTTAATGGAAAATACTGTTGATCATGAGATGCCTTTTGCTTTTGAACAGGTCAGCTGGTCTTCTTGATCCAGGAATGCTCGTGAATATTCAGCAGCCTTTGATCAGGGATGATGGTACAGTCCTCCTAGCTGCTGATTCCAAGGTATTACTGGCTCACCTCAGTTCTGAGATATCTATTAATTTGTTCAGATTACTTTATCTATTGCACATAGTCTCAAATAGTTGTTGCTCTTGAGAAGATAAGGTTGTGATAAGTGTGAAGAACCGTAGGAATGGATGTAATAAATTGATCAATAGGATTGTGGTTTCTTTTGGCAAGCATATTTCTGCAAAAGGTCAGCCAAAGGTAGTTCTCAATATGATGTCTCATCTGGGACTAGGATTGATAATTAGAATAAGATTTAAAGATAATTGAGAATCATTGTTCTTCCTGGCACTCAGGAAGAAGGAAAAGGTGCATAGGGGAAAAAGAACAAAAAGATTGAAAATGGGGGAGGGAATTATATATGATATATTAACTATAATTTTGATTTGCTAATGCAGTGTTTCCTTTTTAGGCTGAAACAAGCCAGGGTGCCTTAGGAACACTAGCAAATGTTGTAACATCTCTTGCTAATCTCAGTGAGTCACTAAATAATGGAGATACTTCTGAAGTTCAACAAGAAGAGCAATCTGCAAGTGAGATTACACGGTATGCATTTATATTTACACCTTATTTAGTAATTTGTGTTCTATGTGGTGTATCCTTGCACTCATTCATTAAAGGAATTTGGCATTGTTACACCAGACACGGTATAGATTGCCAGATTGCCTCTACTTTGAAACAAAATACCAGTTCTTTAGAAATCAATTTTGGCTCTTGCCATCTTGTGAGGAACTGTGTCCTGTGTTACAAATGTAGTGTTCTAAAGCTAGACCAGATTTGGTTCTCAGAAAAATAATAAATGACTAGTTTGTCACCTTGAAATACTCTGAAAATAGCAACATTTCGGTGCCATTTTATTTCACAGGTGTGTTTTATGTAAGCTTCTCCTTTTGCAATGCTTGTGCCCTAAGCCCTGCTCTTTAGGAGTCTGTATTACTGCAGACTTGTTTTTGAGATTGTGCTGACATAAAATCTCTTGGTAATGTAGATTTAAAAAGAGTTTGAAAAGTCTTTCTTTTCTTAAGGAAAAATATATTAAAAAGGAGCATGGAATATTAAAATTTCTAGCACAGATTGAGATTTGCAAGGCTGGGATTTTTTTTTGTTGGATGTTTTTAGTTGTGTTTTTTGTGTGGGGGAGGCAGGTTGGTTGAATTTAGCAGTATACGTTAATAAGATAAAATACTTGGACTCAAAACTGTCCACTGTTTCTCAAAAAGAAGATTTTTAGGAGGATCTTAACTGTCGTGGTTTAAGAATGGTATTCTCCAATTTAATGTTCACACTTAAACTGTGCTGCCTTTTGCTCCCCCTCTGTCTCCAGTCAGAGGCCCAAAAGGCAGAGATCACAGGTTGAAATAGGAACAATTTACTGGAAACAGCAATGAGACTAGCAGACAAACAGCAACAGCAAAATGAAACAATAATAGCAACAACATTAATAACAAAAGATATAAGAAAAATTATTTTTCACACAGAAAAGCCCCTGACAGTAAACAAATACCAGACCAGTCTGCCCACTACACCAACTGGAAAACACCTCTCTGGGGGGACAGAGAGAGAGTGCAAGAGTGAGAAGGACATTAATTAATGTCCATCTGGGCTGGCTGGGTTTAAAGGAAGTATAATGGATAGTTGCACACATGAGAAAAAAAAGATACTGTACTTGGTGGAGGAAAATGTCCTTTATTTCTTTTAATCAAGGCTGTTAAGTCTTTCATTTGATCTCTTCAAGTGAAGTGAATTAATATTTTAAAATACTTGACACTGCAATGTCAGCTTATGTCAACCTCTTACTCCTTTTTTAAAGCAGAAAAAAAAATTATAACAATACCCGTCCCAAAAAAACATCTTGACAAAAAAATGGCAAAGAAGTACTACACTATAATAATGTTCACTGGTATGAAATTGGAACACAAAATTCTTGTTTACATTTAAGCTCTGTTAATCCAAGGAGAATTTGCAGTGGTCTATTTGGGTAATGATCCAGCAACAGCTTGATTATAAAGAAGGCTGGGGACCAGTCTCTCTTGTGTTACTGTCATAAGGCTTTTAAGGCTCTGTGTACACTGGGAGAGCAGGAGTGCCTGCCCATATTTCATCTTAAGGGAAAAGAAATTAGTCATATTGTCTAGAAAAAAACCACAGTGTTCTCCACTGTTCCAAAAAGCTGGAGATCAAGGATGTGGACAAGGACAGGGACTTTGTTCTTCAGAATACATCTGGTCTGTAATCCTCACCGCATCTGTGAGAAGGGGGAATAGTGAATGCTACGTGTAAGAGCACTGTTGAAGTTTATGCCCAGTGGACAACTGAGCCTCACACAGCTGCTCCCTCAGTCCAGTGGGACTGGCAGTAGAATCAGAAGGGCAAAAATGAGAAGACTATTAAGACAGTTTAATAGGTGAAGCAAAAGCCACACGCACAAGGAAAGTAAAGAAATTCATTCACTACCTTCCATGGGCAGTCAGGTGTTCAGCCACCTCCAGGACAGCAGGGCTTCAGCATGTGTAACAGTTACTTCCAAAGACAAACGTTATCACTCCAAAGATCCTCCCACTTTCTCATTCTCCCCCCTTCTTTATATAAGTATGACATCACAAAGTATAGAATAATCCTTATATCAGTTGGGGTCAGCTGTCCTGGATGTGTCACCTCCAAACTTCTTATGCATGTCCAGCTTCCTCACTGAAGGGAGGACAAAAAGTAGAAAAGGCTTTTACACTGTGCAAGCACTGCTGTGCATAACAAAACATCTCTATATTATCAACATTGTTTTCAGTACAAATCCAAAATATAGCTCCATACTAGCTACAGTGAAGAAAACTAACTCTATCCAGCCACAACCAGCACAGCACAAGGCCCCTTTACTAGTACAAATACTAGGATAAAACTATCAAAGCAGGACTTACAGTATGAAACCCTTCCCTTACAGGGGAGATCTTTTACCAGCAATATGTTGGCACATACATTTGTTTTATTAATGCCCAAAGAGTATAGAGGGACCAAATTGTAATGCAAAGTCTGACCTTGTGTCATCCTAAAGAGTTCTTGTGTATGTTGCCTCTAATTTTATAGCATTTAATTTGAGCACTATGAATTTTTTAAGATCTAAGGAAGCACTCTTTCATTGTTTACTTATTTTTTAGGGCATTTGATACTTTGGCTAAAGCACTTAATACCACAGATGGTACAACGGCTCATAACTTGGCAGATGGGATGGATCCTACAGGAGGAGGGAATATTCATGTAATAAGTAGAGATCAGTCAACACCAATAATTGAAGTGGAAGGACCCCTACTTACAGATACACATGTCACATTTAAGGTATGTGCTTCTTTAAATGTCTTACTAAACAAACTACTGCTTAAGATATATGAGCACCTACATAATTTCTTGTCTTGTATTCCCAATTTGCATTCCTTGCCAGTAGTAATGAGTTACTTAGTACAACTTAATCCTTTGGCAACTTCTTGTCAAACTGTTGATTGTGATGGACTATAAGAGTAGTTTGAATGTTTTTGCCAGTTATTTCACCAATGATAAAAGCTAGCTTATGTCTGAACTATATGTGTTGCACTGTACTTTTGTTTTTTGCAGCTGACAATGCCCAGTCCGATGCCAGAGTACCTTAACGTACACTACATCTGTGAGTCAGCATCACGACTCCTTTTCCTCTCTATGCACTGGGCTCGGTCCATACCTGCGTTTCAAGCTCTTGGGTAAATGGACATACTCCGTTTGAATGGTTTGCTTTTGAATGAATTTAAGCACTGATCTGAAGGCTTCCCAGCTATTTTGAACTTTTTAGTTACAATATTGTTTAATTTTTAATTAATATTTTAAAATGTGTGAAGACTATGCAATATTCCCTGTTTTGAAGAATAAAATAGAAGATGGCAGAGGGGAGGGTAACTACAATATCTGATGTTACTGTGGTTACAGAAACTTAAGCCAAATCATCAGCAAGCATTAATTTGTAGAAATTAAATGTTTGCTTCTGATATCTTACTAAAGAATTGATGGGCACCATTTCACAGATAACCCAAAGTGGTTTCCCATAGCCTATAATTTCTTTTTACTTCTTGAAATACTTGTAATATGCTAATATATGCCTGTTACCAAAAAGTTTTGCAATAGATTAATCCTTATTATCAATCGTTATACATAACATAATTATAGGTAGAGCAATACCAAGCTGATATGCAAGCTACCTAGGGCTGTTTGATTTTCTGCTGTTTACAGGCAGGACTGCAATACCAGCCTTGTGCGTGCCTGCTGGAACGAGCTGTTTACCCTCGGGCTGGCACAGTGTGCACAGGTGATGAGTCTGTCCACTATCCTGGGGGCGATTGTCAACCACCTCCAGAACAGCATACAAGAAGGTATGTTACCGGTACTGCTAGGGCTGCAGGGATGTGTGGATAACATTGTCACAAGGTGTTTCCCTATCAGTGCCAGAATTGTTCACCAGGAACCAGGAGAAGGTGAAGCTTTCTCTTGCATAATTATCTTTCCCCTGGTGATCTCCAGTTTTGTTACACTGTCCTCACAGTGTAGGAGGGACACTGTATGTGGGACAGAAGTGTCCATAAAGGCAAGGGGCTCTTCTATGCCTGACTGATATTACAGAGAAAGACAGTACATCCTAAAATACTCCTTGGATGTGCTCAGAGAGTTTTCTTCCCATCCAGATGTATGTTTTTTCCTCTTAGAATAATGATATCCTCTTCCAAACCACACCAGACTTTTTCCTTCTGGAACTTTCCTTCTCCCCTTCGCGGTGTAAAACAGCGTTTGCCAATCGTCACAACAAGCATATTCTTGCATGTATAATGGGTTTGGATACTACTATAATGCAATAATGATTAATGTATTTTGAAGTGCCCTTGAAGCATAAAGCAACTTAATTTCTTGACATTCTTAACAAGATGTATGTAATTTTATTTTTTAATTCAATGTTTGTCTGTTGATAATGATGATTATATCTAGAATGGATGAAAATCTGTTATATTTGCTTTTTTTTTCATTCTATAAGGACACTTCCAATCAATAGGATTGATTAGCATGAAAATAATACTCACTTTTAAAAGGAGGAAGAAAACAATACTAGCAGCTTTAAACTCTGCAAAGACAGCATAATACCTGAGAACTACTTTAAATTTATATGTCTGTTAAAAGCAGTTCTAGAATACTATTGGGTACCATTTCTTAATATTTTTTATGGTGTCATTATTGTGCACACAGAAAAAATTAGAAAATAGGTTTTTACTGAGGAGAGTAAAACAGATGTATTTTTCTACAGCCGAAGGATATTAAATATTTTTCCAGCTATCTTCTTTGTATATTTTATAGTTCTACAATCAAGTTTTAATCTACTTTATTAGCTTCATCATGATAAAGTAAATTGGACTGAAATTTGATTTTTTAATGGATAGTATGCTTTAATGGCTTTCATAATGAATATAGAGTTTTTTCTTGTTTTGGTTTTGGGGTTTTTTTGTTGGTTGGCTTTTGTTTGTTTTGGTTTGTTTTCTCATTTAAGAGAGCCTGGACAGTCCCAAAATACAACAGAGTGCTGCTCCTTTCCTGCACAGAGAGGCAAAAGTTGAAAAGATCAGTAGGGAAACCTGCATATTGGATGTTCTGTGCAAAGTTAGGCTTTATATCTGTTTCAGAATACACAGAGCTGTCTATTCCACCTTCGTTCCAAGCAGTGGAGAGGAGTAAGTGGCAGGGCTATTACAGCTGGTTCCACTTCTGTTCTTATGCATCAATATTGTAAAAAAAAAATTTTTTTCTAGAACCTGTACTTGCACTCATACTGCGTTAGCTGAGACCAGCCAATAAAAGAGGATCATTAGTGTTATTTATCTATTCTGCAAAGTTATCATGTTATATTGTGTATTATACTTTCAAAATTCAAAACAAAGTGAAGAAATTTCAGAACTTTATTTATTTATTAGTGATGAAGCTACTTAGAAACTGTGGAATTCTAGTTTGCTTTTCCTGAGTTTTTCTGGACCATATTTTTCCCACTTAATATAGGAATAAAAACATTAAATTATGTCTATCTTCATCCATCTTGAGTAACTAAAAATTTGTATCACAATTAGTGATTTAAGAAACATGGATTATGCTTTCATTCTCATTTCAAGACTGTGCAAAAATAGTTCTTCCATTCATTCAATCTTCTTATTGCAGTTTCAGAAAACAGATCAAATTGTAATAAGCTATGTCAAAGATTCCGTTTAAGCCACATGGGGTCTAACCAATCCTATGCACTATTAGCTGTATAGAGAAAAATAAACTATTCAAATTAAAATTATATTAAATACTGGCATTGGAGATTATGAATGAATAAAATTATTTAATGTGTTTTTCACGGAAAGCTTTTATCCCTTGTAAACTGACTTACTTCTGAAGTTTGATAATAGTAATTATATATTAAAAAATTTGTCTTAATGTACTCTCTAATGTTTTTATTCCTTGACTACTTTGTAGATATGCAGTCCAATATAAGGATTTCTATTTACCAAAATAGAAATCTCTCCCTTCCTAGTTTAGCAGCTAATACCACTCACCTGTAACAGATTTAAAATAAAATACATTTTTTAAATTGAAATTTTAAGATAGATTATGAACCCAATATAATGAATGTGATCTTTCAAATGATAGAAGAATCTGTGTATGTGTATTTCAGTGAATTTACCTATCAGATGGGAAAAAGACTATTTACCATAGCTAATGAAAAGTTCACTCCTAAAAGTACAGATAGAGGAGAAAGTAGCACTGTCATTACTGTTCTTGCATTCACTTTTGGAAAGGCTAATTCAATAATGTTTGAATTTAAAATTAGGGTTGCGTGTTAGCATTTGCTTTGTGCTTCTGTTCATTCCTAGAATCACTCTAGCCATTTGTAGAATAATGCACCATAATTTCAGAATCTCTGCTCAGAACAGTACATCACTGGAAAAAGTTTGGTGTGGCAGATTATGCTATCCTGGCAACAGAATAACATTCTGTTGCTAGAATGTTCTTAACATTCTGTTTGCTAGCTCTGGGTCTGACTCAACTTTATCAATTCACTTTGCTTTCATAATAATCCTTACATGTTAAGTGGTTCTAAGACAGCAAAAGACTTGCAAATATCACTTGACTTGGTTTATAAAACTTTATTTTATTTGTTAATATATTAGAAATGCTTGAGCTCAGATGAAATAGTAAGCAATATCTTTTTGTAGATAAACTTTCTGGCGACAGAATAAAGCAAGTCATGGAACACATCTGGAAACTTCAGGAGTTCTGTAACAGCATGGCCAAGCTTGATATTGATGGATATGAATATGCATACCTTAAAGCTATAGTCCTTTTTAGCCCTGGTAAGGAATTTAGTAACCATATCTTTTTAAATAATGAGCCTTAATACGTAAATTCTTTAGCATTTTTTAAATGAGACTAATGTCTTGAGATGAGACTCATCTGTTAAGTTGCAGATAAAATTATTGTTTCATAATGATTATCATAATATGTGTCTTAAAATAACTTCAGAGCAACATATCCATATGATTTACAGTTCCAATCTATCAGTGTTTCCTGTACATCCATCCTAGAAGATTAGATTCTCAAGTTACCTTCAGCTGAGAATCTATGAGTAATAAATTATCTGGAATATGTGCTAACAGTATTAGTGAGGTAAATGGTGAGGAGGATTAGAAGAAATGCATTTTCCGAGTGACTAAAAGAAGTTTGCTTCAATTTTAGTATTTTTAATATACTTATAAGAGGAATAGCTGAAATATGAGCAGAAATACCTATTTTATATGAAGCTTCCACAAAATGTAAAAAACTGAATGTAAATAGGCTGTCTTCCATTTGTTACAAAAAATGACAGCAGCTAGCTAAAGCAGAGTCAAGTGTTTCTGAAATATGAAAATTTTCTCAAAGAAGACCCTTGAGATTTTCTGGAACAATAAAGAAACTGGAAGTGGCAGTCTTCTCAGCAAAGATGGCAAATGTTTCTAGGACACAGAAAGGTTAATCTAAAACTGCTGACAGGCTGAGTAAAAGGGAAAGTTTTGCTCAGAAATGCGCATTATTTATTTTAATTCAAAGGTATTTACCACTTTGTATTTAATAAAATACAAAGTAAAAGGATATATTGTTATTGGTGTATTTGCTTGGGGATTTTTTGCATTGATAACTATTTTCCTCTTCATAATAAAACTTAATTAGAAGGTACTGGTGTCCTGAAATGTTCTTTTGAATTTTTTGGGGGAGATTGTCCCATTAGACTTAGGTTTATTAGGGGTTTTATTCGAGTTGGAAAAGCAAGAAACTATCCAAATTCAAGGTAGCTCTTTCCTATTTCAAGGGACAAGCAGTTTGGACACAGGAGTGAAGATATTTCGGCATACTAAGAGAGGTGATATTTTGTGGGTTTGCTTTTTTTTGCTCTGATCACGTGGCTGTCTGGGGAGCTGAGCCAGCTGGAATTAAAACATGAGACAGACTTGAGAAGATTAAGACATTGATCTATCAAGAAAATAACCCTAGATAGTGCTTAGCCAGCCTAGTTAGAACAAATCACAAAGGTGAACACGTTTACATTTAAACAGGCAAAGTTAAAAACAAATTCTGTGTCATTGCCTGGCACACACATACAGGCTTAATCTTTGTCCACTTTCTTATGGATACACACAGCTCGAGAGAGAAAAGCAAACAAGCTAATTCTGAAGCCAGGAAGTAAATGTTTACCTTTATACAGCTAGCATGTTAAACATCACAATACCAGAGAAATATTTCATTGAAATTAAATGTGAGAGTCTTATAAATACATTTATTTCACAATGTATAGGGAAACAATCGACATACAGAAATGTTTTGTTTCTTTAGATCACCCTGGTCTGACCAGTTCAACCCAAATAGAAAAATTCCAGGAGAAGGCACAGATGGAATTGCAGGACTATGTACAAAAAACCTATCCAGAAGATACTTATAGGTATTTATTTCTAAAGTACCCAAAGTAATGTTGTGGGCTGTAGCTAACAGAAGTACAAAATAATGTCATTGATGCTTTTGACATCTGGGGTTTGGGGTTTTTTCTGACTGTCGATGAGAAAGAACTAAATCCTAATTCATAAAAGCAAGCAGGTTTGTTTAAAGATACGTAGAAACAAGATTAGCTGTCTAGCTTCCTCCATGTAAATTAAATTTATTAGTACTTTCTTGGTTTTTGAGGGGTTTTTTTGAGACTCTCATAGTTGTGTTTAGAAAAGTAAACAGACTTATTTTTTAGAAGTTTGGGGATAACTGCTTCAACTGACTAATTCACACTGCTTCTTTTTTCAAGTTATTATTTTAAAGTCTCTTTGACAACTAAAAGGTGATTATCATCCTTGAAATGTTTTTTCAAGTTGCATATGCAGAAAAATGTTAAAACTGTCAGTTATAGCCCTTGGAAAAACAATGATTACATATAACAACGAACAATAACCATTTCTCAAACTTCTGTTTATAAGAAATTCCCACATCCTACTTATTTTCTCCTCTGGATTTTGTTGTTTGTTTTCTTTTTTTTTTTTATTTCCAAGGACTTCTCTGAAATTATCTAGCTTTTTTTTTTTTTTTTTAAATTCTCAACTATTGTTTGTTATGTGTTAGAAACAATTACCGTATTTTCTAACAATCTCCATCAAAACTCAAAATTCATCAACACAATGATTCTCTGCACTATCAGGGAACTTCTCACCTTTGTCTGCGAGATATACTAGAACATGTTCTTTTTTACTGTGAAAGGCATCCTCATGTAAAGAAGAAATCCCATACACTTAAGCACTATCTGTGGGTGGAGGAACTAAAAAGAAGAAAAATACCTGTCTGAAAAAGAGAGCTTCTCCCATCTATGTTTTCTGCACTGATCTTGCAGAATTAACACTATGGTGCAATGAAAATAGGATTCTCTGCCTCAGAAATATCCTCAAATCCCGCATTCTTCCATGTACAATTGAGGCCTTCTGGTTTGATTAGTGAGAGCTGAATATCTACCGTAAAACTAAATATAAAATTTGTTCTATAGACTTACTTCTCATAATAGTGTCTCAGGGAAGAAAATCAGAGTTACATTCCCCAAGGAGTGTCTTGTATTTTAACTAATAGTGTGTCTATCTCCATGCTCACCCATAGACAAGTTTAGAGAACAAATCTGATTATTTCTGAGCAACTGAGTGCTAGTAGAAATTGAGATAGGGGACAAGTGTTACAATTTTCATAAAAACAACAGCATAGTTTGAGTCTTTTTGCCCTGAAGTTTACAAGATTTGGTATATTAGCAGAATGGACCTTAGATATTTTCTCCATAAATATTCAAGCGTTTTCCAGAGCACCTGTGGTCAGTGCTACCTGAGGTTTGCTATTACATGGTTCTGGTTCAGAAAATTTATTTGGTTTAGCATTTGTGATGCACATCTGCCATATGAATGGCAGCAAAATGCTTTCATCACTGTCCTAAATTTCATATTAATGGGAAGTCTAGCATTTCAATACAGTCATGTCATTGTGTTGGATATGTTTTAACATCCTGGTAAATAAAACACCAGGGCAATTTGGGAATATTTATGCTTAACAGTACATTCCCCCAAATTCCTTCTCTCATTAGAAGCCGATTCTCTTTTTTTTCTGTTTATATACATCCAGCCCCCTTCCTGCTGTCTCATCTGGCATGAAGTTGCTAGGCAACTGAGGACTATGCTGTTTATAGCTGAAATTTTAATTAATCATTGTACTCTTAAAATGGTGCAAATGTTCACACTAATCAACATGAATATTATTAGTCTCAGCATTGTTTGTCCAGTGCTGGGAATTTCAAAAGCAGGCCAAGAAAATTGTGTCTTTGTAAATACATGTTCTATCTACAAAGGGCATTAACATGTTCCTTTCACTGGAAAACTACACAAAGCTGCTTGGCTTTCATTTTGCTTGCTGGATAGAACAGCAACCATTCTTTTTGTAGTGGTGTAACCAAATTAGCTTTAATTGCCTCTTTACGCCTATTCACGAATTATGGTAATAATAAAGACAGATCCAGCTCTTTAGCCATAGAGTATCTTAAACTGGTCTTACATGTATTTATAATCCACTGAACTTCTTTTTCAGGCTAGCCCGGATCCTAGTTCGCCTGCCAGCACTTAGGCTGATGAGCTCCAGCATCACCGAGGAACTGTTTTTCACAGGTCTCATTGGAAATGTTCCCATTGACAGCATAATCCCCTACATTCTCAAAATGGAAACAGCAGAATATAATGGTCAAATAACTGGCACATCTGCTTAGAGGGAACAACGTAATTTGAGGGATTGAAGTAATTTTCACAAAAAACATATAATTACGAAGTTAAATAGTAGTGTTTTGGTATGTGCAGATAATTCCAACTTGTTATCAGTTTCCTGACAGATTTCTCCTTGTCTTTTTTTGATGTTGACAAAATTTAAAGCAGCTATTAAAAGACCTACTATAGGACCTTTCCTGCCACAAGGAATATTTTGGATGCCTTTCATTTAAAAGGCCATAGATTACTGAACATACTTTTCACATGCTTTGTATTTAGAAACTATCAGTGGTTAAAAAGAGTTTTATAATATCAGAGTAGTAATAAAATTACTTTAAAAGTAAAAAGAACAGTATGTATATATTTAAAAATATCCTTGGAATGAATGTCTAGCAAATGCCAGGGTATAATACTAGCACTTTGTAATCACTTCTTGTCAGAGCAACAGCATCATCAACATCCTGCTTATGAGTATGGAAAATGAAAAAAATGCATATGTCCTTAGTCAAAATGCTAGTGATTTTTGTAAAAATGTAGAATGCTAAAGGAGACAATCATTTAATCTACAAAAAGTCACTTGCTGTTATGTTATGCATGAAATATTAATGTGGATTCTTAATCAGATATTCACATTATATAAAACTAGACCTGTTAAATTAGTGCAGTTGTAATACACGGTTCAGTGCAGTCACAGTGACTATTATGTGCTACAGGAATTCCCCACACTAGAGAAAAAAAGTGTTTGTCACAATAATGATTAAATATGCAGGTTCCTTAAAATGTTTATTCAGACAAACACAATCATGACAAATGTTATTCTAAGAAGCAGCCTTTTGACTTTGAGGAAAATCAGTCATTAAATGGAAGAGCAGTAATTTTCAAATAGAAGTGTGTGATGCTCTTTGTATGCTCCAAATTTACTCCTCCTCTCTGTACTTTGAACACCCTCATAATGTAGCCATGGGGTACAATTTAAGACCTGAAATGTGTAGAACCTCTGGTTGTCAGCAAGAGTTTACTACACAGCTCTCTCACTTTATTTCTTCCTCCCTCCCAGAGCACTCCCAGTTTTGCAGTGTTCTCAACCTTCCTGTCACTCAGTTTGAAACCAAAATATAGTTAGGATTTACTCTCACTCATGTACAATTGCAGTTGATGACTGGTGCACCATGGAGGTATAAAAATTAACTACTTTTTAATTGTCTCGAGTGATGAGCCATCAACATGTTTGCTAGTAGTACTGGCCATTAGCTGCTAGCATAGGTTTCTTTTTAGTATAATTTACTATTATGGCTGTTCAGTATTTTAAAATCAAAGATTTTTTTTTTTTAAGTCATGGCAATTAGTACCTTCATCTGATCCTGGTGCATTAGATGCATTAATTATTTTAATTATTTGTGTGTTAGAGGCATTTTTACTTTAGTAGATTTATGTGACAAAACTTATTTAATGGTAAGTTCAGCACTTTGGTTTTTCTTCTGTTACTCGTATTTATTTAGAAACATCAACTAGGTTGGTTTTTGTGACTTTTCAGAGTCTGAATTATAGCCAAAAGACCTTAAGCAGCTTTAGATGAGGCTTCTAAAGTAAAAAAAAGAACTTGTATACTTCATGCTTGTTAGGAGGCTGACATTTGTAGTACTTACTGTGACACAAAAGACTATTTAATTTTAGCTTCTGGATGCATTAAAGTCTTCTACAGTTACTATTTTTAGCACATTCAGAATCTTCTCAGAAGGGTACTACAGAGTCCAATATCCATGCAGAGATTTGTAATACTGCACTTTTATCTCTCTCAGCTTTTGCTACAGCAAATGAAATTGTCATATTGTTCATGCGATGGAAAGTCTGCTCTCTACGTGTGAAGTCAGCTGGACTTGAGCTTTTAGCACAACCATTTGATGGTAGTGTAACTGCTGTGGGATTGTGTCAGCACTTCTGCTGCACAGTCCTTATGTTAAGGGTATACAACTTAAAAATTAACGGTGATTAATCAGAAACAGTAGCTACTGTTCTGTTGCAAAAAGTAGTGGCTGCTTTTGTTAAAATTTAAAATTTTACTGGGCTGTCATTGTTCTACAAGAAGAATGCATTGAACTATTTTGATTTTTTTAATTGCCAAAAGGATTACCAAACTTTATTTGCTTTCAGAATTTAATAAAAATCATTTAAGCAGAAAAGAAAGCATTTTAAGGGTAAATGAAATAGTCCTTAGCACAAAAACTAGCCATTGGAATATTTAGTTTTAAATCTCAATAAACACCAGCTAGTTTTTTCTTGACAAGCATAATTTCAACTTCCAATTTTTCAAGTAAAAGTGCCCCATTTTCTGTGTGAAAATTTGTTTGTAATTTTTATTACTGGTGATCATAACAATTCAGGAAAGAAAGGCATTATAGTTTTTTGGGAACAAATTGATCACACGAAATAAAATGTAAAATGTGTGCCTTGCATTACATATGTAAATCAAAACAATAAATATCATGCAGCTCTGTTTACAAATAAACTACACTCCCCACAAATGCAAGGCCACATAATTATATCCTTGCTCAACCCCTGCTAGTTACTTACTTTGCAAATAGTTATTAAATAGCTTATTAGGGATAAAATATTAATTTTTGTAAGCTGAGTAATAACCATGCAATCCATAGTTGTGCATTCATTTAATAGAGAAAATGAAGCATTTCCATCCTTAGGATTTGGCTATTACCACCTAAAAGCTATAAAGTCCCTCTCTGTGTAGCATCATTAGCGTGATTTGCTGGCTTGCAGAGGTCAGAACCAAGCTACTTAGTTCTGATGCCATTAACAAAAAGTACTCTTTCTAACTATACACTATTTTGATTCCAAGACTAACATTTTGGATTGTAGAACATAAGTGAGTGCCTGGGCTGTTTCCTACCCAGGAAAAGGACTTTGTGCTTCCTCTCCTTGAACTTCACATGGCTCCTGTTGGCCCATTTCTCCCCTGTAACAATCCCTCTCAGTGGCAGTAGGATCCTGTGATGCACACAGTGCAGCTGCACAATCAAACAAGCTTTGCACTGTCTCTGCAGAAAATACTGCAACACTGACATAGTTCTTGGAATTTCTGAGGTTTGTTCTATCCCTCCTGCAGTGACTGGAAGATGGTAACAGGCTAATCTTAGTAGCTTTGCTGTTAAATTAGTTTTGGTTTTTTTTCCTCCTTTGAAAGTGCAAACTTTTCCTTATGAATATGGAACAGTAGAGCTTTTTTAATATTGTAACAGTTATTAAAGAACTATTTCTTGAGTATTAAATATAGAAATAGCTTGTTTTCATAAAGATGAAATTTAAATGCCAAACTTGTTTTCACAAGAACTTGGAGTCAAACTATCACAGTCACAAAGTGATTCTAGGAAAAGTTCATGTCACTGAAGCTCTACTGCACTAGCCAAAATTTATTTTCTTCAGAACTTTTGAGGTTCTATTTCTGCTGCTCTTGAAATGAAAATATTTTAACTTGGCAGAAATACAGTAATAAATTATCTGATTAGATTTATCTGAACCTGAGAAAATGTGTATACTAGTCACAATTTAATCAGACAAATGTTAGAATTCTGTGCTGATTGAGACTGGGGCATGATAATGAGGCAGTGTAGGGAATGATAATGAGACAGTAATGTCCACTGTGCTTCATTTGTTTTCCAACTCTTTTGCAAAGGAACTGGATTTCAATCTTGAAGATAAAAAGCATTTGGGACTAGCTTTGTCATAATGATTTTAATTGCATTTGTGACAAATGTAGAAAGGTATACTCTTTTCTTCCTTTTATTTACATTGGACTGTAGAGTCAGAACTAACACCATGTGCAAAAGTAGTCTTTCTCAGCCTATTTACATTGCTTATTAATTGCAATGTTTTTGGTGTCTGTGGAGTTACTCTGGCATGAAACTGGTAGAAGAGGAAAAAATTATCTCCAAGAGGAGATCCTTCTGAGAAGTCATACAATGCTTTCTTTTAGCAGCCTTAAAATGTTAGATCATTAAGAAGGCTTAGTTTTCAGAGCGCACTGCGGCAAGGAAGTTATATAGTTGCTCTCCACTGATTAGTTGGCGTCATTTGCCCAGTCTCCTTTCACCACCTTCTGAAGCCCATGGCCCCCCAGACAGCCTCGATGCTGCTGGTGAGGAGCTCTGGCTCCAGGGCTGCCTGCAGAATCCAGCAGCTCTGCATCGCCATTACAGTTCCCTTTGGCAAAGGGCACTTTCTGAGGCTGCCACAGAGAAACCAAGTCAGGGCTGAAGCTCCCAGGTGAAATCAGTTTCCTCGTTCTTGTTTCTCCTTTGGCAGAGACTGTAAAACACTTGTGTGTTTTTTTATTGTTCTGTATAGTACACAGGACTCACAGATTCCTGAATTATTTCATTCAGGATACTGCAGGTGTCACTAGATTTTCCTGCCCATTAAAGTTCAGACAGTAGTTAGGATTCTTTCTTGCTTACCTGCTGTTTAATTAGTAAAAGACAATTAAAAAAAAAAAAATAGCACCAAATAGCATGACTAGCAAAGGGTTTCAGGAATACCGTTTAACCAGGAAGACAGAACTGGAAATGAATGGGTTGAGGGTACTGCTCAAAGCAGCTTCCTGCACTAACAGCACCAGTCAGGGCCCTGTTTGAATCAGGAGAAGTGAGCAGTAGAACTGGCAGGTCAGTCAGACACACACGTATACCAGCACTTATCTACTGGATGATACCATCCTGGAAAGAAAAAAAATGTTGATTTTCTATTTGAGATCACTCTCTTCCTCCCCAGTTACTTTAAATAGTGCAAAAGCAGGGGATGTTGGGTCTTTTTTTTTTCACCTACTCTTGTCCATAAGAGGAAAAGCATAAATGCCAGAAAACACAGGCAGATTCCCACCTGTTCCTAGGGTTTGCCACACTGGCCATATGGCAACAGAAGAGCTTTTGCAGCAGCTGGCTTTGGTGATAAGCATGGGCCAGCTGACAACAGCACACAACAGCGTGCAGTCCTGACACCGCCAAACATCCGGGAGGGATCAGCGAAATGAGGACATGGTCACCCTAGAGAGGAAAGTGAGGGGCAGAGGAAGGACAAACTGCCAGCATCTACTGGATCTTGAATGACAGGAAATTAGCTTAGAAACAGCTTTATATGAAAAATTACCAAGAGGGGATGGCAAAGGAGAGAGAATGAAAGCATTTACTTTTTGCACCTTTTAATTCTAAAGTTGCTGAGTCATTCTAACAGTAAATACTCCTGAATTAAGTTCAGGCTTATTGTTTGATGCCATTAGCCCTTCTTGTTAGATAATGCTACAACCCTACTTCAGCTGCAGTCAGTGTTATCAACATATGGGAAATTATTTGTGAAAAAAAAAAAAATTAGAACATTATTTATACTGGGGTTACAAGTTAAAGTAAAATTCTTTGTAAAGTTTAGATGGTTTTTTTATTGTGAAGTCATGCAAAGTTCATCACAGGTAATGCTGTTGTAATGTTCCATTAATGCCCACAATCTGTTCAATCCTCTGAGTTACATGAATGCTTTGAAAATGGCTTATTATTGTTAAATTCCTGCCTTTCTTTTTAAGGGGTTTGATAGAGTTGTACATGTCTATTTTGTGCCTCCCACCATTGTGCATTTCTGCATGTTCAGTTCTAGAACTCACTCGAGCAGCTGATGCATATGTACATAGCTGTATGTATGTGTGTATTAATGTATATGTTTATACCTCTCTGTCTAAATATATTCTGTACAGTGTATAGGAAATGTGTAGTGTATGTATATATGTACAGATATGGAGCCATTATTCATCTATTCTATGTGCTAAAGTTTTTTATTCATTTGCTAATCCAGAGCTTCCTAATTTGGTGAATCCTCATAAATTTCAGAGCCTTGCACCTTTTTTCTAAACCAGTCTGAATTCACTATTTGCTGTTCAGAACTCATAAATATATTCCATGAATTTTCTGGCTTTTACATTATTCTGTTTACTTTTCTCATTTGACCTATAGAGGTCTGCCAGTCAATAGTTAATTGAGCATATAATGCCTTTTAAAAATAATGAATAAATAACTATAGTCATAGAAAATACTTCCCTGGTCACTATATACTTATTCTCTTCCAGCCCTCCTGAGATACTTTTGTAAAGTTGTATTTTTTGCGAAGCTTGGTAAGAGACTGATTTTTTGGTTTTAAGTCTTCATCTGTGGCTAATTGAAAGTAAACCAATTTATCACTGAACTGCAGCACACAGAACAGGAGGAAATGGATGCTGTTAAGGAAATCAATAGTCATATTGTCATAGTGATCTCATGAAACCAACCTGTGAGTTAGAGACTGTGTGCTCTGGTCAGTGAAACAGCAGCTCTGCTACAATGGTAATTAAATAGTAGGGACATAACAGGTAGGTTATTTCTTAGCAAGCATCAAGACATCTTCAGGATTTTCACAATGCATTTCAATTGTATATTCACTTTCCAAAGTTTTCATTTTTATTTTCCAGCCTAAAATGAACACAGCTAGTTTCTTAATTTAGTTGTCAGACTAACGTCCCTTTCCACATTCTGTCCTCTCCTGGGTCTGCACTGCCTGTAAGAGACCCACTGTCCATGTGGGACCTGGACACACAGTTGGGAAATGAGATGTGGAGTAAGACAATTTCTTATTCATAATGAGGACTCAAACATTTACATTAACAAAGCTTGTTCTTCTTGCCTTTTGATGAAGTTAAGAAGGAAGCCTTCCATAAAGTAAATCTGTTAACTGTGGGTTTTTAAAAAAGCATTTCACAGACCATGCAGGGCAGTAGTTCATCAAGTCTTGTTTCTGTCATTAAAAAGGTAAAATAGAATTTTCTGGGCATTTATTTCCACTTTTTGTGCTCACTGTGGCAAAGACTTGTGTATGTTTAATCCAATTATAAGACACTAATCAAAATAACATGAACTTTGTGCATGCTTAAAGTGAACCACAAGTCTGAGGAAAGTTTGGAAAGTTTGCTATGGAAAATGCTGAGAATGTTCTCTTTCTTGGTGTATTGGTTAGCGAGCATTTGTAAGTTTTTATTTCAAATATAGGAATAAACCTGTAGCATTTCAAAACCTTATTTCTACAATTTTCAGCAGGAAAAATATGTAAATTAATGTCAGGAATTTCTGTGACAGCTGTTGCTGTTCCTTCATTGGTGTCTGGACAATTGGTGGTATTTGAACACTTGCTTTCCTCTTTAAAGGTGAATAGACCTGAAAGTCTGTTAAAGACACTGTACTGCAGGAACAGTTTTAAAGTTTAGGAAGCCAATTGGGGCATTAATGCAAGATTGAATCTGTTTAAAAACTCAACTGTGAGTTCAGGAAAAAAAAAGGCAAAGATCAGTGAAACCAAATGTGCTATATCCACATTTGAATTGTTTGTATTATGAAGGACAATATGTGCTCAAATTTAGTGGCAATAAAGGCTCTGCAATAATACAACACAGGTCCATTTTACGGTATTTTCATGATTGTGGGTTAAAGTAGGACTGAATAAATTTAAAACAAAAAAGCACAGTCTTTAAGAAGAAAACATTTTACTTACAGACTGTATATGTTAAATTTTCCATATATGGAATCAAGATCAAATGTTGGAATATTTTTAATAATTAATCTGTACTCTGAAATACACTGGAAGCCAGTGTTCATAGTTTCCTAACTGAAAACTGCACAGTTGTATCTGTATTGGCATACTAGGGAGTGCTGAGCTCCGAAAAAACAGCAAATTTTTATAAAAGGAAGCATTTACTTTCAGTTCCTTGGGATATTTTCTGGAAGTCTCTATTCCTTATAATTTAGAAAACTATTGTTTATTTTAAAAACTGCAAAAGTTTTTAATTTCTCACTGCTTCTTTTGTGAAATCAGTATTGTTGTGTGTGATAGCATTTAAAAGTAATAGCATGTTCTTTTTTTAAACTAAATTTTATATCCAAACAATGTCTTCAGTCACAAAGAGGAATTTGCATTGTTGTGTTTGTATATAGAGTATTGCAGTGCACGATTTAGCTTATGCATTTTATTAAATGCTGTTGTGATATTATATTGTTGCGGTTAATACTAGTAGCTAAATGAGGTTTCTACCATTAAAGTGAATTACACATATAACTGCATTCTTGAGTTTTATTTTGAAGTACATTTAAGTTACTCTTGAACAGGAGCTGTCGAAGCCAAATACTTAATTTACTATCTTTTAGGGAGAAACAGCATTTTGCCTTCACCACAGTGATTATTGAGAGATTAATCGGGTCTGGTATAGAAAAGAAATCCCATTAATTTACTGACTCCAAGGGGCTTCTCTAGGAGAGAGAGCTTTTCCTAAGGTTTTAATTCATCGTGAACAGATAAGCTTTGAGTAGCCCCAACGCTGTCGCTGCGGTGCGCGAGCCCCTCACGGTCCCTCACAGCCCCTCACGGTCCCTCACGTCCCCTCACGGCCCCTCACAGCCCCNCCCTTCCGGCCGCCGCCGCGATGCCGATGAAGGGCCGCTTCCCGGTGCGCCGGACCCTGCAATACCTCAGCCAGGGCGACATCGTGTTCAAGAGCTCGGTGAAGGTGATGACCGTGAACTACAACACGGCGGGAGAGCTGAGGGAAGGCGGAAGGGG
>VZRH01006475.1:147674-167438 GCA_013397555.1 Urocynchramus pylzowi
AGCGCGGGCTGCCCCTGCAAAGACACCAGGGTTTGCGCGGGCCGCGCCCTCCACAGCGACAACGGGCCAGCCCTTGTGTGCTTTTCTCTTTCTTTCCAGAAAGTTCGTGTTTTTCAACATCCCCCAGATCCAGTACAAGAACCCCTGGGTGCAGATCATGCTGTTCAGGAACATGACTCCCTCGCCCTTCCTCCGGTTCTACCTGGGTAGGTCCCGCCCTTGGCGGCGGGGACCGCGGAGCCGCAGCGCGGCTCGTGTCGTTCCCACTCGGCCCTGCCCCGGCTGCTGCGGGGAAAGAAGCTGCTTGATCGGAAAAGAGCTGTAGCCGTTAGCAGCTCCCCTAGACCCTCCCTCATGGAGATTTTGCTTTTCCACTTAAAATATTGCATTACACATTAACCTATCTAAGGGAAGTAGATACTTCATTCCTGTGCGTTTTAAAGCCTCTCTAAATGGCATGCAGGAGGAAGTGGTATCATTTGATACACTATTATGAATTTTTCTTGACAGATAGTGGAGAACAAGTTTTGGTTGATGTGGAAGATAAAACCAACAAAGAAATAACAGAGCACGTTAAAAAAATCCTGGGGAAAAGCAAGTAAGTAGCATGCAGTAAGCTAATGTATCATCTAGCATACATATTACAAACTTTTGTGGAATACAGAAGGAAATACTACTTTTCCTGGATAAAACTGACATGACCAAGGTAAAGTCCACAAGGTAGGAACTGTAAATCCATCTTTCTGATAACCTGGGTCCAGGGAAGGGAGAGAAGTATTTCAAGCCAGACTTCTGATAGTAACAAACAGATCTCTTTTCTAGAGAAATGCTTGAAAAAGAAGAAAGAGAAAGGAAAAAACTATCACATCCAGCAACCTTCGGGCCCAAGAAGTATCATCTGCGAGAATGCATGTGTGAGATTGAAGGCCAAGTTCCCTGCCCTGCTGTTGTACCATTGCCCAAAGAGATGAGGGGAAAATACAAAGCTGCTATGAAAAATGAGGCATCAACCTGACATTTCAAGATCTCAGGTCATGCAGCTGTTTTTCCTCAGGGCTGGACAATGAAGGTGCTTCAGTGAGAGACAAGAGTCAACAGTTCCTGGGAACAGGAACGAGCAAGTTCATTCAATACAGACAACTCTGCCTCATAAGCCTTCTTACATCTACAACTAGAATCATTAAATGAAAAATAAATAAAAGTTAAAACTGGCACCAAAAAAAAGGTGTGGTTCTACAAAGTATTGCAAGTCAACACTGGAAAACAAAATTAATATAATCTTATCTCTTATTTATGCCTGCAGGTAACCCATTATGGCAAAACCAAGATCATGTTTTCTTTGGGATAGAGAGGCTAGACTAAAAAGTAAAATCTTAAAAGTAGCGCAGAATTCCATAATTTGTAGAAAGTAATGCAAAAGTCCATATTGTACCAACTGAAGACAGCCAAATGATAATATAACTCCAGTCTCAATTGAATTCTCCTAATTTATGTAGTTACAAATCAGAAACAGTTCAGAGTCTCATTTCCAGCAAGATACAACTTTTGCAGTTGATACTACAGCTCTGAGAAGCATTGGTCAAGTCAGGAATATCAGCAGGAAAGGAGAATGGGCAAATTGGTATATGAAAGGTAAGTTTTACAATTACCAAAAAAACCCTTCTAAATCATCACAGTTTCTGCCTCACCAAGCAATTACACCATCCCTGTAATGTGTATAAATGTGATAGATTGTACTCTACTGTACAGACCTTGACATCAGGCTTATACGTACAAGTCACCGTAGAACTGTATTGCAGCATTTCTGAATTCACGGTTGAATACAAAATTTCACACTGATGCAAGCAAGCATCCTGTACAAATTGTCAAGGACAAACACAACACAAAATAAACATGTTGTTTTATTTCATCTCTTTTTACAAAGTTTTCATATGGAGTAGTGCATGCAGTTGTAACAAAAGTCAATGCTAATTAGTTATTGAGCTTTATGCTTAAGACATCTTCATTCCCTTGTGCCTTGCAAGCCTCACAGCAGTCCCTATACCAGCAAAGGTCTTCATGTTGAGACGCAATTTTAGTATTAGCTGTCTAGTCTATCACAGTTAACACTGACAAAGATCATGAGGTATCCTAGTCTGTTACCTGCTTGTAAAAATAATGTATTACATATACAGTAAGAATACTTCAGTTATTAGTGTATTAGCCAGAAAATATCAACAACGCAGGATAGTTGCAATCAGGATAAAACCACTTTTTAATGTGAAAGCTGAAGCCACTGAAACATTTTTTCATGTTGATACCTAAAAAAGCATTAGGTTACAGTGCAGGATGCAATCCTCCTGACTAGCAACCAAGTCTGTCCTAAATAACTGCCTTATACTAGCTCTTAAATAATTCCAGGGATTCTGTTTAGCTATCAACAGTTTTTGCTGCCTTCATGAATCTGGTGCTAAGCACCTATGCTCTGTCAAGACCTTTCAGAATCCTGTGTTCTTTCTTCTGCTTGGTGCAAAATAACACTTGGGGACTAAATCAGCTCTAATAAAACATCAATATAAGAACTTCACGGTCTTAAGCCAACCTCTTCTACACACCTTTCAAACCCAGAATTAGGCTACACCAGACAGACCATCAGGTATTCTTGACTGGCTGATCTGAGTTACTTCAACCCCTTGCTAGTGGTATTAAGTGAAGATATAGGTGGTCTGGTCTTTTAAACAACAATTCCACAAATCCCTACCTCCACTTACTCACAGCTAGGAACCAGAGTTCCTGCTCTTTAGGTAACAGTTACTTGTCTCTAAAATCTTAAGCAGTGTTAGGGTTACAGCTATGCCAATATCAGAGACATAATTAAAAGTTATGTCCCATTCCACAGAACTTCACATTTCTGAGTAAGCCCACTATTGTTAGTGCTATACAGTGTGATCTGCCTGATTTTCCTCTATTTTCAGTTGCCACCACCACTCCTGCAAACAGTGATTCCTGCTGATGAGTCTGTGCCTCTCAAAGATAAAAATCAAAGCAGTAGCAGTTAGATTCCATTGTTCTCAAAAACCCTGCATTTGCCCAGCTGTAGGCCCTCCTGCATCACAGGTAATGGCTGTCACCTGGTCATCCCCCAGGCCACAGGATCAAAAGAGGTCTTCAATCTGAAGTTCCTTATTTAAAATAGGTATGCCTGATTCTCAGAAAAACTGAGGGGAATCTAGCATGAGAGAGAATTGCCATTTGGCACTATTGCAGCCAGATTTTGTCTCCCAGCTTTCAGTAAATTCTGGTGGCATCTCAGCTTTCCATTATAAAGAAAATTTTTTGTTGCTTAGGTGCTACAAAATATTCCAGTCTCACAAATACAACAAACATGATCATTCTGTCACCCAGAGGATTTAAAGGAATGTTTAGATTCCATAATGTAATTAGCAACTGGAGATTCACCCTTTATATTACAGATAGAAGTGCTGGCCTGATGCTCCTTTCCTTGGAAATGAGCAAATGCTTGCTCCCTCATGAGCAGGTCACAAAGCCAGCATGATGCTATGACACCATTGTTTGCACTCAGAGCAAATGGGAAACCAGAAGTGATGAAAAGAAGCATCCAAATTTTACTTGGGAATCTTTATACAGACACTAAAAAGTTACTCATACTAAGATCAATTAGAAAGTTTTTCCCAGTCTTAAGATCCCTTTTATGTATTTATTAGCATTTCATAAACTTGATCTGCGAGCCTGTACATTCAGCACCCCGGAGAATCACAGCAGCTCTTTAACAGCACATTGCCAGAACACCATTAGCAGTTCAACTACTCTGGGTCAGGGGAGGATGAAGAAGTTTTGGAAAAGTTTTCATCTCTCTTTAGTCAAAGCCACACTTGGAAGGCCAACACTACAGCAGAAAGCAGGAAAGAGGGCAAACCAACATTCCAACCACTTCCACATCATAGTTCCCCTATTAGCACTTAACCCCTAGACCAAAATAAGCATTCAGTAAGACCAGTTAGCATTAAAAAGTGCTGTAAAAAGTTATTTTAAAATTTCTTACTCTAAGCTTTTGAGACCAGCAGCATTCCTCAGTAATTCTTTCTTCAAGACTGCGTAGTAGTGGCAATGTCTAAATGAAAGTGCTTTAAAGTCAGGATTCTCCCAATTCCCTCCTGTGATCTGTACTCCTGTCTGTAAGTATCTGCTTCACCTTCCCATATTTAACAACAGACTGAATTATTACACAGCCCTATTGATGCTTCAGCAGTTAGATTTCTCCTTCTGCTTTGCTAATGTGTGTTTCAGTTCCTTTAAGTTCTCTGTCAGTACCTCCACCTCATCCAGTCGTCCACTATGTTTGGCATCAAATATATAAGCTTTAATATTATCTATCTGTTGGAGAAGCAGCTCTTCCTCTATAGCCTCCTCTCCAGAGATCTCACTGCCATCCTCCACTTCAAAGGGATTGATAGAGGATCCCTCTTCAAATGGATTCCCCGAATTCCAACTGCCCCCAGGCTTTTCAAATGGATTTTCATCCTCTTCAAAGGGGTTTGAAGTACTGCCAGGTGCTCCATTACTTTGTTCATCCTCCTCCTCACTTTCAAATGGATTATATTCTTTTTTATTACTTTGCTGAGCTGTGTTAGAGAAAGAAACCACTGGAGAGGTATCTTTGGCAAATGGATTAGCAGGATCTTCTTCTACTTGAGGGGTATCTGCTTCATCCTCAAAGGGGTTTAGACAGGCTGGCTGATTGTGATCTTTGTCACACTGTGGGACATTCTGGGGTTTGAGTGTGAAGGTTGAGTGCTCTTTTGCTGGCAGCTGCTCAACAGGAGGAGTTTCAAAACTCGTTTCCCCTTTGATCCAAGTAACATCCAAATGCTGTCTGACTTCTCTGAAGTCCAAGGAGCGTGTCCTTGAATGCTGAGACATGAATTTATGGTGCTCTCTTTCCCACTCTTTTTCACGAAGGACCTGAAGTTCCTCCCTCTGTATCTCCTCCTCTTCTGCCTGTTTTTTAGAAAGCTCAATAGCTTTCAGAGTTTGCTGTTGATCATATTCATCCTGAAGCTGCATCAGGTTCTCCTGCAACGTATGAACCTCATCTATCCTATTAGCTGCCTTTGCTTGCTTAATAAAGGATGTGATATTGTCAATCTGTTGAAGAAGTGGGTCTGCACTCTCGCTCTCTCTCGAAATGCTAGATGTGGGTAACCAGCCTTCAGATTTTTTGACTGTTCCTTTTTTTATGTGAGTTTCATCACCATTAACTGCAGATGCAGATATGGAGATAAACTCCTGCTTTTCATCTTGTTTTCCCTGTGCTTCAAGAGCAACCTAAACCGAAAAACATGTAGTAATAAAACACCACAAGCTTGGAAAATTTCATTCTAAGTATCCATAGGTACAAGTTAGCTGATCTTAAGACATTGTTGGCTGATGCTTAAAGGGATCAGCTGCCATTTTGGTTACTTTGCAGAAGATTCTTACTTTCATACCATTCCTTACATGCTTCCCTTGAGTTTGTGATGATACTGATGAAAAACCCATGACATCTGGGTCTGGCCTCTACAAACTTGAGGGAAAGTAGGAGCAACAATTCTCTTTATAGAGGAAAAAAAATGCCTAATGCAGCTGTGCAAAGAGTGGTCTAGATTGATCTGGACATCAATCGTATCACACAGAACATCAGTGTTAAAGATCACTGATATCACTGGCTTTTGGAGTTATTTCTCAACTTATACCTCAAGATTAAGCTGGCTTTAGTTTATAATTAAACATATTCTCCCTCCTAAAGGAAAAAAAGCCTCTCTCCCTGCAGAGGCATCCTTATTCTAGTATGTCCTTTCCCACCAACAAAAGAAGTTTCCAAATTCTACTTATGTGAGTGAATTCCTGAACACAATTTCGAAGTCAGTGTAAACTAACACACTGACTTCAGGGCTTGCTCTGCACGCACTGCAGCAGAAACAGCCCATTCACCCAACTCCCTGCTGCTTCCTAGAAGTGTCCAGCTTTGTGCCCACCTACTTCTGTTCTGGGCAGAACAGAGCAGCAGGTAGACAAATCCCTGAAAAAGCGGATGGGACGATATGGATGAAAAAATAACAAACTGAAATCCAGTGTTGAAGGCAGCTGCTCATATCCCCACACAGCTCCCAGGCTTATATCTATGAAAAAGCCTATTACAAGATGTAACAGATCCCAGCCTGTCTTACCATATGCAGTCTTCTCTTCTTCAGTTCTTCATACTGATCCTTAGTTGGCAGGGACATTAGGCCAAGCAGTTTTTCCTGGCAAAAATTGAAATATTTACAATATTGCTTACAGGTATTCAGCCCATTTCTCAAGTCCTTGAGAAGAGAGATACTACCAGCAGAAACCCCACAAATACATCAAAGACGCTTCTACACTGCAGTCCCTACTGCCAGTCTCCACACACCTCTGCTGCCACAGCTGCACTGCTGGGTGGGCTCATACCTCAGCAAGAGGAAGAGCCAAGGCTCACACACTTCTTGGGTTCCCCAGGCCCAATGCTGCTCTGAGTGAAAAATCCGTATTCAAGACAGTTTATTTAAGGCTATCATGAGTCATTAGGGGAACTACAGAAAACGCAGAAAACATATAGAACTAAGGCCCCTGTCAAAATAGTTTCAAAGCACAGGGATGCCTGGCAAAGAAGAGAACACTATCTAAAATGTACATTCATCTCACAGCATATGCTCTATTTACCTGAACAAAAAGTGTAGCTGAATATCTTATCATTCGCTGAAGTTGTAGTATTTTAGGATGAGGCTGAGGATCTTCATGCAAACCTAGACTCAAAATCTTCTTACTGAATCAAAGAAAATATACAGCCTCATCAGTTCAAAAACAAAATCAGGAAAAACGCACAAAAGCAGAGAGACAGTATTAGATCAAAAACTTCTGATGTTCTTTTAGATAAACAGTTTTGGATTTTACAATTTGCAACACTTTCCACTCCCAGCCCTAGAAAAACAAAGAAACCCCAAACAAACAATTCCTTTCCCCTCAGTGGTGCTGCTACTTGTTTCCTCTATGCTTACTTATTCCTACTGCAGAGGAATGCATGAATTTTAAGGCTGGAGAAGAAAGTACAAATTGGTAGTGTACAGAACAGCATCTACCTTTTCAAATGCTCTTTACAACTGAGCAGACAAATTGATCATCCATATAATCAGTTAAGTCATAACAGAGATACATACATGCTGGGGGGAAAAGGGAGAGAGACAATATTTTACCTTAATGCATCTATAAATTCATACATTTTCTGAATCTCCACCCTCAAGTCATTAGCATGATCAAGGTTGTAGGCTGACTCCCCAGCACTAAAGAATAAACAGAACTTTACTGTAAGTCATGCATCCAGTTAACAACATGTACAACACTACTAGTTATCCAAGATTCAACAATGGTAAGAACTGCTAACACTAAAGGGCTGAATGATTTTATTTCTAGCTCATGTTTAAAAAACCTTTTTTTGTGACAAAAGTGGAAAATTATAATAATTTTGTGAACATGAACACTTCATAGAAGATAACTGTATTTATGATTAAAACAATTATTTAGTCATATATATATAAATTATTATTACTTATATATTATAACTTACTACTCTAGGAGAAACTGTATTCTAACACAAAAATGCCACTCTACAAGTAAGATCTAAAATATACATATGCTTAGCAAATGTATCATCTATTTTGTAGGGATTTCTTTCAAGACAACTTGGTGGGAAAAATCTCTGAGTAACTAACTACACCATTAAAGCACAGTAGTTACCTCCACTAGCATTTGTCAGAAAGCAAAACACTGTGCTGGACAAGGTGTGGTATTTAAAATGCCAGTCAATGACTGTCTACATGGGGATACAATCATTACAGGCACTTTACAAGAGTCTCCACTTTATTGATAAAACAAACTAGGACTTAGTGGGGAAAACTCTTCACAAGATTTTAGCTTCCCTGTCCTTTTGTGTCACAAATATAAATTATAAGAATCCCTTTCTCAAAAGCAACTTCGCTATCCACAGGATTCCAATTTCCAGGACACACTACTAGTCAGAAATCTTTAATTTCACCCACGACAAGCCTGTTGTTTTCTGACGTTTACCTCCATTACCCAGGACATCTGGATAATAAGTAAAAAGTATTTTTACTTTTCCCCAGCTGCCAAGCTACATAACCCAATCTTTCATGAATTCATGACAAAAAGCAGTAACATCTTAGCAGGTTTTTCACCTTCTGTACTTCTTCCTATTGCGAGGAGTGTTTTTACAAAGCACTTTCGTTACTAATTTTTCCACGACCATTAGATCTAAAGGACAGGTACAGCAGTATTTATTAACTTTAACTTTTCAAAAGGAAATGCTTCCTAGTCAAAGACCAATGCGTGTATTTCTCTCACTATACAAGCTAAAAGTATAACCTGACAACCTCTTGCAGATAGAGCTGCAGAGACTTATGTTACCCCAGTGAGAGAATACTACTGCAAGAAGTTATGCACAAAACTGAAATATGAGATTGTTGCTTATCCACTGCAGCACAGGGTACTCAGCTACACTCAGAACAACTGCCAGGTGAAGGTGCTTTACACAGAACAGAAGTGTTCTAATGATCTGCTACTACTGGCACTCCTTGGAAGCCAGAGCATCCCAGCTGGGGACAGCAACAACTTACTGCAGCTGTTTTGAAGAGGCTCATTTACACAAGAATTGTAGCCCTGTACTTCCCTTTTTTGCAAAGATGATGTGCCAAAGTATGACAGTAGTGCCTCACTGGGAAGTGGCTTTAAAAAATTAACAAATCAAACAACTTCTCTGTATGTTACCATTAATAATTAATTCAGTACTACTTTGTTTGAAGAGCATCCAGAAGACAGCAGATAATGAACCACTGACTTTTCTTTAAATTTACACACTCTTGCAGCCTTAGTACACCACTTCCTTACTATGTCTCACACTTAGAGGAAAAATGTATTCATAACGTAGCCAGCAATGGTACTTACTTTAGTGATTCTGCCATCCTTATGTATTCTGGTGCCTTCTGGTCAACCTTCTCCATGCAGAGTCGAAGTTTCTTGTTATAATATTAAAACAAAATGTATAATAAAAAGAACTGAGATTAAAACACTAATGCAAGAACATGTTGACATGAATCTTTTCATGCTGCTTGTGCAGATTTGAAGTTAACCATGATCAAAGGCACTTTAACTGTTCAGGATGACAAGATTCTCCAGTTATCTCCAGAACACATATGGCATTGTCAGGAACACAGAAAGACTTGCTGTACCCCTGCAAGGTGGACTTTGAATCTTGAAGCTGTTTGAATGGCTGACTTGGACAACTTCTAGACTTACATCTCTTCACCAACAAGAGCACCAACAAAAACTCCATTAATACTAACCAGGGGAGTTTGTGGACTCTACTGAAAAGGTATCTGGTGATCACCGGTACCTGCTGCAAAGCATTTGAATGTAATGTTGGTAGAGATGGTTCAAAAAATGCATTTGTCATCAGTGTAAGGACTGATGGCAACAATGGTGACATCAAGTGCTATGGTTCCAGTACAGCCCACCTATCAAATGCACAGCATATCACTTACTGGTTTAAACAAGTTCACAATTTTAAGAGAGAGGCATGTCTGAGCTACTAATTTCAGATTATGAAAATGAAGATGTATCTTAAAAATACGTATGAAGTTAATGTGGGCTATAAATACTATATTGTAACTGATTCCAACATTTCAGATATGTCTTTGCTACATGGCATAAACACCCAACGGTCTCTTCTAACACAAGTCAGTATTAAGTCAGAGTTTAGACATGAGGTAACAAGCCGAAAGTCAAGTAGCGAGCACTGCAGACATACACGCTGTAGCACAGAGCTTGGCTGACCTCATAGAGTTTCACAATCTCCGGTGTGTATTCTCTCTCATCGATCTGTTGCTCTCTTTTCAACAGGGTGTCTTTGCAGTGCTGACAACAACGGATTCGTTCGTCATCCTTCTCATCCAGAACAGAGCTCACGCTGCTTATGCTGCTAATGCTGCCACGGCGGGAGCCATGGACGCTGCTGGGTGAGGAGTTTGGGCTTGTGTGAGAACCCAAGGCCTCCTTGCTGGCACTAGTGAGTTTGCCTGAAAGTTATACACAGGTAATTTTACAGTAACTGGAGAAGCCAACAGATTTTACCAAACACAAAGAAACTGCCCTTTAACAGAAACTTTACATTCAGGTGGTACTAAAAAAACAGGTTGAAAGAGTTGCTGAAAGACATGTAATGATTGCACGACAACCACGGCTGCAAGTCAGAATTTGGGTCTTCACTGCAAATCTTGCTGTATTTAAAACCAGCTAGAGAGCAGACTGCTGAGCATCACCTACATTGATTATGCCTAGAAGCATTCTCATGTTTGAGCTTGCACAGTCACAAAACAATGTGTAGAACACGTATGATAATGGTGTCCAGGCATTGTGCTTGCACACTCTGAAAGGCACAGTTAATGACATTTATTGCCACAGAACATACAGTCTCCTCTCCAGCGCACGATGAGAAAAATAAAAGTTTAAAGTGGTTCTTAAAGACCTACACATGAATTTCCCTAACTTGTTGTCCCAAGGTCTAACATTTGGACAACACAGACAAAACCAGAAATATCCACAATATTTTTAAATGTCAGGAACCTTGGCAGTTCCTAAACTAACTTGGCAGTTAAAAATTAACTCCTAAAATTAACTTGGCAGTTAATACCTCCATAGTTATAGTACTCAGCAGAATAAATAATACCTATATTTACCAGGAGTTACTACTTTTTTACTACTTAGTATTTATTTATTTACCATTATGCCTATTACTTCTAGTAAATTTTTCAGTGTTACACAACACTTCCAAATCTGAAGAAGGAACAGAGAAAAAGAATGGAGAAATAATTCCTTGTATTCTGCTTCACGGACAAATGTCTGCATGAAACTGAATAGAAGTTTTCTGCAGAGCCAGACTATTAGCAGCATATTTTTTTATAATGGCAAAAAGCCAGAAAGCAGCCAAAGTGAGCTAAGAAAATGAAGAATTAACTCTACAGTACTTACTTGCCAAAGGAAGACTGACAAATTCCATGCACTTCTTGCACATAATAGACCCACAGAGGCGGCAGTGGTGACGTCGGTTTCGGATACTGAACTTACTGCCACAGTCTGGGCAAAATGGAACATCCTGGTCACTGACCCAAGGCACAACAGACTTCTCTATAGCTGTGAGCAGGAATACACACCACATTAAGTGTTCGATTGACTCCTCAGCTGGTTAAATTATAGGGGCAAATAGTCTCAGGTAAGCTCATACTAACCTCTTATTTTAGCTGACTCAGTGCTTGCTCTGTCAAATGATGTAAGCTGGTTGAAGATAAACAATATGTTCAAGAAAATCATACTTTTGCAAGGAAAAAACCCAACACAACTCAGCCCAACAAGAAAAAGAAACCTGGTATTTTTAAGAGAGAGGAGCTTCAGCTGGTTTTACACCAGACTTATGCAATTTTCATTTTTTTTTTCTAATTCCAGAGTGCTAAACAATGACTTATCAAACCTGTACAAATCAGCACATTTTGGACATAACCCTTATTGCAGCCAACATTACTGAATCTGAGCCAAAATGCAGGCGTACCACTGGCAGATTCTGAAGAATGAGAAACTGGAAGAATCATGACAAAAATATTGGGGAGCAATTTAGTAAAGTAAAACATGGAGAAAATAAAACAGGAGATGGCTCTTGAAGCATGTGGAAGTAGCATCTTCAGCTTGAAAATGGTGCATAGAGCCAGAAATCATACCCATGGCAGAGTCAAATCATGCACAGTTCTCAAGGTAATGTGTAAAGAGACTCATAGTTTAGTATCTTTTATAAAGTGTATTCCTAGATAAGTTCACACACTTCATACTGAAATATCTTTTTTTAATCTAGGAAACATTTAGAAGGCTGGAATATTAAAAAGCACCAAATTTACCTTTTCTAACCTGATTATTAACTTATTGACTTCAACTACATAGTGATCAATCCTGGCTGCTCGGTGTTTCTTGAATTCAGAAAGATGGCTTCTCATAGCACCTGCAGGGATAACAGAAAGTTGTCCTGGTCACCCAAGTACTCTGTATGGATTTAAATGCCACTTGAAAGACAGATGTCTCTTCTTTTCACCATTTATTTCTCACGTTCAAATTTGATTTTAAAAATACATTGGTATCCTACATTTTCACAGTGTTGTTGTAAATAAAACATGCTGGTTAAAGACTAATATTCAGGCTAGCAATAAACAGTGGTTTACTTCTACTACAGAAAACAAGCAGCACTATGTTAAAGAGAAAATCTGCAACAATTTTTTTTCTCCATCTTCATTTGTCTGTCACATTTGGTAAGCTGCTACCTACTAGCAGTGTTCTCAAAACCAACTCCCTTTAGTTTCCTGGCTAAATGTTGAACAAAGGGAAGAGACAAGCCCAAGGATTACTGGAGGTCTATGCAGCAGCAATTTTGTTTCAGACTTCTGATCATCTCTACACTTTTAGGGGTCTGAATCAAATCCTTGATGATGGTTTAGATTTGCAGAAAACTGATCACCAAGTATTGAAAAGAACTATACAGCATCTCTAAGACATGTACAACTCATAGTCGATAATGCTGGTTTAAGATTACTCCTTTTCCAAGTAAGGTGGGTGAGGTATTAAAAATCAAAGTTATGGATAAAAAACAAAAGACCCCAACCAACCAACCAACCAAAAAAAAAAATCTTTCTTCCAGCTGGTAGAACTCAAAATCAGATGTTGCTTTTTGATACAACCTATGTAAATGTAAGAATCTCACTTCCTCATGCTAATGAAGTAATCGAAAATCTCCAAGGATGCATTCATAGTAGTGAAAGAGTCCCTCTGGGTAACTGTTTTAAGCCACTGCTTTGGAGACACAATCCCTTTCACTGATCTGTCTAATCACACGCCAAAATCCCTATGGTTCATCTTCTCAACATTCATCAGAAAGCAGTTCTCACTTCTCTAATGTTCATAAACCTTCTCCCTAAATTTATTCTTAGCTAATATTTACACTATGATTGCTGCTCTAATAGTTACAAAGTCAAAAGTAAAGAAATATACAGAACTCAAACCCTGCAGACCCAAAGGATTCAGTCCTAGTCTGTCAGCATCATAGTGGAAACTTTCCCAGGATCCACAAAAGATGGTGCTGCTTCCTTCTCCAAAAATAACCATAGTATTTCAGTTATAGTACAGGCAATTGCCAGTAGCAGTATTTATAATTACAGGCTTAGTCAGCTTATCCTTGAAATTCTACAAATGAAGATTTACATTCAGAGGAGTGGAGTTTGTTTGCTGTTTGGTTTTTTTAGCTTGGTCTTTTTAAAGTAAGCCTCCTTTTAATAAGAGGTGACTGCCACCTCAAATCCAAGGAAAAAGCTGAAAGTTTAAATAGGTGGATAATCTTTTTGTCAAACATGCAAACTAACAGCTACTTTAAGTGCGGGCCAAAAGCTAGAGATTTTATATACTTATAACTTAGCTTTTAATTAGTGGATTATCTGTTTTGTAAAGTCACAAGATGAAGCTAGTTGCACAGAGGTAAACACAGATTAAGCAGATCTCAGCAGGACAGCAACAATGACATGACTAACAGCTACCTGAAGAGTAGTTTGGGTACTGATTCTATACATGTCTTTTTTTCTCCCCATTAACTGTGTTTTCCCCACACTCCACCCAATGCAGATAGGCTGCTCAGTCAGTGTGCAAACCATAACCCCCTGCTAGCAAATCCAGTGCAGCACAGACACAATTCCAAGCCACTTCAGCAATACTGTAGCACTTTCCCAATTTGGTTCAAAACGGCTGTGTATGGCTTTCCAGCTCTCCTACCTACTTCCTGGGGCTCCCACATGTATGGATCTACTCCACCATAGCTGAATGACTCATATCGTTCCTGAGATCCAGAATCAGTTCTGTCATCATCTTGTTTCAGCAATTTCTTCTTTGCTCTTTTGGCCTTCTGGACTAGATCTGAAAAAAATAAACCCAAGTTATCTAACATATCAGGTAGTCACCAAATATTTGTCACGTGAAGCAGTATAGAATATTCCTCTTCTTTTAGCAGAAATCTTTTTCCTGGATAAATTTATCCTCAAAACATTCTCAGAACAAAAATGCAGTTCAGAGCACCACAAATGAAACAAAATGCTCTCTGTTGTCTGCCATTAAGCAGCATGAAGTCCTAAGGACAAGACAGTAGATTAAAACATTCCATTGTCAGACTTCACTGTAAAATAGCAACATGTCTTAAACTATGGGACCTGTCTCACTGTACGGGGCATCACATAGCTTCATCTTAATTCTCATAATTCCCTATTATTTTCTTCAGATTCAAGGACATTCAACACATTCCTTGTCTTATTGCACAAGCTACCAATTTCAGTGTGCTTGTACACATAAAGACTTCTTCAAATACTAAACAGCCCTGTGTTAGGGTTAGGGTTTCACCAAGAAAATTGGTTAATACTTCAAAAGTCTATATCAAGAGGAAAAAAAAAAATCAAGACTGCCAGGCCACTACTTCTAGCATACTAAACCCGAGTGCAGGAACCACAGAGAATTATTGCTACATTTTAAACATTTTAAACATTCTTCTCTCAATATAAAATGACATTGTGTACACAAGGGAGTAAAAAAAGGGAAATATCTTAGTAAAACAAAATTGAAGGAGATTTTCCAAACACTACTGAAAGGTGGAAATGCATAACAGACATGGAACACTCCCAGCATCTCCTGCCAGCTCCTCCGCCCACATGCTTTTCCATGTTTTCCCAATAACAACAGTTCTTAACTTCACACTTTAACTGCAACCACAGTTTTATCTACTGTCAAAACAAGAAATTAATGAACTGGAACCTGACAAGTACCAGAGATTCCCCATATTCTCCACAGTCTTCAAGTAATTCTTGGGTATTCACTGGGTTAGTATAATTTTGAGTTTTCAGATAAAAACAAACAAAAAACCCAAAAAGGTCAATAGTAAAAATAGTGCATAAAATCAGACATTTGAAGAGCAATATCCTTTAGTCCCTACTTTAGAATCAATTTATGGAAAGTAGCGGGAGAAGGTAAAAACTATGCTTGGCCCAAGGAGATTTACGGAAGAATGGAACTGCACACCTCCCCTGTAAGTCCCTTCAATTAGTATTTTATTACTGTCAGACATTTGGGAGCACTCGAAATACGAGCAGGGATGTCCCACGGCCAAGCCGAACGCGTTCACCGCGGCCGCCCTTACTTCGGAGCTGCGCCCTGACGTCCCGGTCTTCGCCCGGGTGCTGCTCCTCGTAGTGCGCCTGGAGCTGCCGGAACGCCTGGAGATCCTTCAGGCACAGCGGGCACAGGAAACCCTCGCGCACTTCGGTCGGGTCCCCGAAAGCCGCCGGGCAGCCCGACGCCATCGCGGCCACGCGTGCTGCCCTCACCGGCTGCCGGGACGCGGGGGCCGCATCGTCATGAGGCACTGCCTGAAACGAACCAGGCCAGGGCCGTGCTACCGGCGGCGCAGGATAGGGGAGGGGAAGGGCCCGGGCTGGGCGGGAGCCCCTCCGCGGGAGCCCTCCCGGTCCCTCCCGGTCCCTCCCGGTCCCCCCGCGGCCCCGCGCAGGCCCCGCCCGGCGCAGGAGAGAGGCCGCGCAGCGAGACGGGCGGGGCTTGAGGCGCACCGCCCGCCGGGGGAGAGGCCGCTGAGGGCTGCTCCGCCCGACTGGGGGTCCGCGGCCCAGCGACAGCCCAGGCACGGCCCGAGAAAAGCCCGGGGCAGGGCCAGCCTCACCTCAGCGCCCGGGCGGCCGGTGACTGTCTCCAAAGCAGGGCGGCCGCGGCCCGTCCCGGCTGCCGGCAGCGGCAGAGCGCGGCTGAGGGCGGGGCGAGCGCTGAGCCATCGATGGGAGGAAAGGGCGGGGAGAAGGAGGGCTCGTCCGGCGCGGCGGGGAGGCTGCGGAGCGCGGAGCTGTCGCTGGGCTGGGAGCGGAAGCGCAGGGGCGGGCGCGGGGTCGTTGTCGCTTCTGAGGCCGGGAGCTCGCTGTATCCGGCCGCCTTGCAGGGGGCCCTGGTGACGGGCCCGCGGTGGTGACAGAGTCCTCTCCAGGACGGGACGGCGCTGTCACGTAGGGGACACGCGTCCCGCTGTCGCCCCTCACGGCGCCGGTGCCCTGGGGCCGGTCCCGTAGCACTGATGGTCTGTGCTGTGTGTCCTAGCCGCTGGGCACGCTCAGGAGGACCGCCCTTGCCAATATCAACACGCTCAGCGTTCCCTTTCCCAGCCTGCCGAATCTTCCTAAAGGAAGTGTCCCGAAACTGCCAAACCAGAGCAGCCGGTGAGGCGGCCACAGACGAAGCCCAGGAATCCCTCTACTTGCCTACTGACAAAAGAGCCGTGTAAATCAACGGCAGGGCATTTTCAGTGTTCCCTTTCTGATGCCAGCTTTTGTTTAGTCTCAGCTGGCAGCAGGCCCTTCTCTCACACACTCCCGATCGAATGGAAACAATAGGAGTGTGTGACCACGCTTCGGCTTCATGTGTTGGGGTTACAACTCTTGGAGGCAGAGATTTTCTTACGTGGCAATGCTATTGACACTTGAGTCCTGTCCATTACAGGTGGACTTTGACTCATCATGCCCTGCTCTTCTACTCTCTATATTAAGCCCTTTAAAACCTTTTCAGCACGGATCGTAATGGAGTGGGGACGAAGAGAACCAGCCTGAGGCTCAGTGTCTTCGAGGATTCACCTGCTGTGGTGTCATCCCCCTGGATTTGCTGGGGCCGGGCAGTTTCCTGGTGGTGAGCCATACCTGTGACACCAAATGGCACCAGCTGCCTTTGTTGTTCCTTTCTCCTTTTGTCCTCAGTTGAGTTATAACTCAGTGAGCAATGAAAGAACGCTACAGCGATACACGTATCTCTGGAGGAACTGCAAGAACCATACAGGCGCAGAGCTCTCCGGGAGGCTTCTGTTGGTGTTCCAGTGTTTTGGTTCCTGTTTCATGTGCGTGATGTAGGCAACGGGCAGAAAAAGGGCTGGGTGGAGGATGGGAGGCGTGGCAGTCACTAGATGGCACGACAAGCCCGTCCGAGAGCAGCTGAGGGCCGCAGGCGTTTGCTGTGAAGGTTTTTCTCCCGCCTGTGTGCTGCCAGCCCTGTTGACCCAGGCAGTCCATCCTCCCTTGCCGTTCCCAGGTAGTAAGAATCAGGGGTGTAAGGAAAAGCGAGGCTGTACAGAATAGTAAGCTCTTTCTTCAACCCTGTCTCTCCACAGTTTCAATAACTGCTCTTTTTCAAAAATAAAGTGTTAGAGGCTAATTAAACTGGTAAATAGAACAACTGAAGTCTGGTAGCCTCCTGTTAGGATACAAACCATCCAGTGAGGACTGCCTGCAGTGAGTCCTGAGGATGATGGCATGCTGGGGTGTGCACAAGAAATCAAACGTTTCACTGTATCTTCAGTTAATTGTGCTCCTTTGCACCTTCTACATTTGACCACAGATATGAGAACACGTCTCACCAAATGAATCTTTTTCAAGTACTGATAAAACACCGTGTCGTGTCAATCACTCTTGAAAAGAGAAATTTCACTCAACATTTTCGAAGAAAAATGCCACTTGTTTACCTGTTTCTGAATATAAGTGGACTTTATCCCTTCCTGAGAAACTCATTCCCCATGAAGTGACTGCACCTGCTCAATATGATTTGGGTCTTTATGAGAATATTAGACTTACTGGGAATATCTCAGAGACAATCAGAGAACTGATACTACAAGGTTAGGCCAGGTGCAGGTATGTGCGGAATGGTATCGGTTTGCTCCCAAAGGGAAATTTGAGCTTATGTGTCCCTTAACAGATGTTGAGCATGATCTAGTTTTGTGCTGGTGTAAACAAGAAGACTTTGGCTGCTGTTATTTGGTCAGGCTCATCACACTTCCCCACCCAGGGAGTGTTCACAAAGTGAAAACATCGAGATCAGTCGAAAGCAATTCAGTTTACAGTGCTTCAAAAATTAGTTTGTCTTCATCCAGCTAGTTGCAATAGGAAGAGGTATTTGGGGACAAATCTAACCTTACTGCAATTCTACAGGTTCTCTTGGGGACTGCATTTGTATCAGTAATGGCTCACAGGGAATGAATGCAACAAGCAGTAGCACAGAAGGACTCGCCCCAGCAGCAAAGCCAGGCCTGTACTGCCCCGTCCTGCCGCTGGGACAAAAGCTCAGACGACAAAACCCCACGTCTGTCAGGTAACTCCTCCGCTGCCACGGTCAAGGTCCTTTGCAAACAGTAAGAAAGTAAGTGGTGAAATATGTTTGTGAGTTGTGATAACTGTTAACTGTGAATTTTAGGACCTGGTCTGTTGCTAAATTGGTAATTGCTATTGATGTCCAAGAGGAGAAATTTCAGTGGCTGAATTTTGGAATACGGCTGAGAAGGGGGACCCAGCTGGCCCATAGCCATGGCACAGCTCAATCAGAAATATGTTCCAGTTGGGGTCACCTGTGTTCTTCGACTTCTTGTAATGCCTTCAGTACCATTTGGAATGTTTAACAACGGAATCTGACCTCAGCACAGGAGAAGTAAATGCAAATGATGCCTGTCTACTTCTCAGGGTATTCAAGTGGAATGTTTTTCACAAACATAGTAATAAAAAGGTTTAAAATACCTGAAATTTAACAGCATTAAGTTCAATATAGACTCTCTAAACAGAGTGTAAGCAGAGTGAAAAATCAGACTGTTCTTGGGAAAATCAGAATGTTCTTTGTAAATATTGGCTAAACGAAATGGTCACTTAATTTAATTTAATGCTGTTTCCTAAATTTGCCTAAATTCAATTTTATAATTTAATGATAGTACTTTAAAAAAATCATTCAAATTTCCTGACATTGAAATGGGTAACACAAAACTCATCTTACAACTTAAATTATCTTTGATTTTAATTTATCAGAGAAGATGTTTTTGTTTGTTTATTTAGGTGGATCTGACCTAAAAGTTCCTGTATTTTTCATTCTTTTAAGAGAACTAAAATATTTTCACGTTGCTGTTCATTTTACCAAAGCTCATATATTCAGTATACTCAAGTTGCTGATACTAAACATTTTGATACATAACAAATCTGTTTAATTAGTCTGTGTAGACAGGATAGAAGCTACATTTCCATGCCAAATGCATGATTTTTACTGTGTTTGCAGTCTCATCAATCCCAACTGACAGCCTCATGGTTTGTAAGAGCAGCAGCTGACTACTTGTTGAGCCCCTTTTATCTGATTTGTTGATTAACTACTTCCTTACCTGCAAGCCAGTCATCATCTCAAGTTTGTTCGGTGCCTTAACACTGCTGAACAGTCTGTCATATTGGTCCTGAGTGCCATGGAGTGGCAGCACTTACATAAAGTACGTGAATTATAAAGAAGGGAGATGGGAAGATTCAGAATTCCTTTGCATTTACATTAAATTTAATGGTTTAACTGTAAGAGCCCTACACCACAGTGCCTGGATTCCTTTCAGGGCTCATTTCAAATGTTGAGTACACCACATTTGGGTGCTGTCTCTTCTAGCCTCTCGTCTTCTCTTTTGTCTACAGACTTGTGCAGCAACCAATGCCCTTCTTGAAGACAGCATGTCTAAAAGCAATAAGTAGAATACCCCCACCATTTGGTATTTGACAGGGAATGATTTATGGTTTG
>VZRH01006475.1:167475-186097 GCA_013397555.1 Urocynchramus pylzowi
TTTTTTTGTAGGGTTGTTGTTGCTCTCTTTTTCAACACCACTTGCTTGTTCAAAGAGATTGCTTTTTGTCTTGACTGTTTTGGCTCAGAGAACCTTTCATAAATTCTTACTATATTTTTCATTTGTCTAGATTTTTCTCCTCTTCCTCTTCCTTTTTCACAAAGCTTCTTCAGACACCCCACACAGTACCAGCTTCAAAATCAAGAGGGAATTAATGGTGGAAACATGCTTCTCTGTGAAAATTACTTTAAAGCAGCAATGGTATTTCAGGCAGACTCTGCAGATCACTTCCCCTAGTTTTCTGAATCATAATCCAACATTTTTCCCTATACCAATCAGTCTATGCTGCATCACATTAATTACATCCATTATAGAGAGAAGACAGCAATGAACTATGACTTGTTGGATCCTCGTTTACCCGCGTTCCGTTTTGTAGAAGTATTTGTGCAATCTGTGAAGTCCAGATTCCCCCTCTTTCCAATGCAGATGAACAGGAAGAAAGTGAGGAAATGTTAGCTGTAAGTGAGGAAGGTGTTCCTTCAGTCAACCCTTCTGTGACATACTGCTGTCTTGTCTGGATCACTGGCTGTCAGTTCAAACCACAGTGTCTGAAATAAGTTCAAGAGCTGGTTTCACCCTCTGGCTGGGATCATTCCATTATATCGGTATCTGACATGCCCCATGTCTATCAGAAATGGGTATCCTGCTCTAGCATACCAGTACAATTTATGATCTAGTAACACTCCTTCAGCCTGTGCTCCTTCCATCTCCTGCAAGCAGACAAGGTGAATTGGCTAGTACCTGACAAATGTTCTTTCCTTGGTTTCCTTCTTAGTACTTTTAAGCTGTATTGGTTTCCTCAGGGAAACAAAGCACGAATGTCTTCACGCAGGTCTAAAAGTCTTAAGTCTTACGGCAGGTACATTAGCTCATTTTTCTCAAGGAGTTTCCCATCTGGTTTTATTGAAGGTCTCTGTGTCCAGCCTTTCCTCATTACCCTGCAGGGGTGTTCATGCTGTTCTTATCAGAAGGGGAAGAGAGGCTTCTGCACTCCAATGCTGTTATTTCCTAGAATCAGAAGGATTTCCCTGTCTTCATTTTTTGTGTCATGTCTCTGTACAATCTAGATCTCACACAGTCTCATCCCTCTTGCATTCTCCACTTGACTTCTTTCAATCATATTTTTTATTTATAACAATGCCCTGACCCGACCGATGCTCTAAAGTTGCAGCTGACCCTTTAATGTTGACTGAGTGAGTTACCAGGGAAGCAGTGACTGTTTTTTTGCTGTGGATGATGCTGTTTTCAAACTTTCTTCAACTAATGAGCCATTATAAGTAGTAATAAAGGTGTTTGTTGGGGCCACATGTCCCTCGGAAACACTCAGCCCATGCTAGTTACAGTGGGTCAGCAAAGAGGTGAAGGCTCATAGGTGTGTGGGAGGGGGCATTGAACAGTAATGCTGAGAGGTGTTGAAAATAGTTTCAGGGAATGTTAATTATACAGCTGGTTCACATTAACTTTCTCCACCCATTAAAAACAAAACTCATTTTGAAGACACTTGTAAAATCTGTGCTTTACGAATCAAGCTCCCTTATGTCTCAGTAACTGGTAATAATACCCAGATATATGAAACTGCAGTGGAATCAACAAAGAACTCATCTGTGCAAGGTGGGTTTAGTTTCAATTAAAGCTAGAAATAAGATTTTGCGTGACTGTGCTGCCACATTAGAGCTATTGCACAGCTTTGTTCTGTGGATTTAATCCAAGTTCTGCAGATTTTGCTGCTGGCTTCCATGACCTTTGGACCGAGTCTGCTGCTGGTTTGTTCTCATTCCTGAAGAGCCCCAGCCTGTCTGACAGGCTGATAGTGCACTTCCTCAGGGAACAGTGCAACTGGAAGACCTGGTTCTGCAGTTGTCATAGTGTGAGGGACAGAACAAAGCTAGTTTTTTGTGGATGTTTGTATGGCTATTATATTCTCTTAAGTTCTAATAAAAAGTGACAGGGGTAGGTATACAATAAAAATAAGATGATGAGAGAGAGATATGCAATTAACTAATTCTTATGTTGTAACTAAACAGTATATATGTATCTGAGTTATTCATATTGCTAGAGATTGCACTACATTTACTATTCAAAGAAGCATACCATTATAGAATAAAAGCTGGCTATTTTCTGCTTAGTTTCTTAGCCAAACTCCAGAGCCAAAAAGCTTTTAAGGTGTACATAAATCTGACAAGTACTTAACTTTGAACTTGTGCTTGTGTGTGCTTCATAGTCACAGAAGTGTGAAATCCCCTGTGGCAGTCAATGCTCTGAGAATTATGTCTGTAGGAGAAAGAGTGTACTTGCCTTTTAGTATGTCTGCAACACTGCAGAAAACAGGAAGAAATTAATTAATAGATATGAAATTTTCACACAGATACAGGGGGAAAATGTCCTTTTGATTAAAACAAGAATCTGGATAATTTGAAATACTGGAATGAGTTAAAAAAACAAAAAAGAACTTTTGAAATATGTAATCCTTGCTGTCACCCATGTTTACCCAGTTGATATTTTTTAATTTTTGTTTTTCACTAATTTTGAAGATTTCATAGCAAGTAGTGTTCCCCAAGGTTTAAGAAGCATTCATTCACTGCCAAAAATTGTATATGAAATGGTATTCTTCAGAGAAATTGGTTTTTCCCTGATAAAATGCAAATGAAACATTTTAAAAAGCATTATATACAGAAAGTGTGCTAAAGGAAGTTGAAGTATATGGAACATCCCCACCTATCTTCTCTAAGGATTTCTTCAGCACTTGTTATTATTTGTTGTTATTATATTGTTATTAGAAACCCCCTGCCAATAGAAGATGTCTGTCCATTGTCACATACTGAACATCATATTACCTCCAAAGCTAGAAATTGTTTGATAGATCACGTTAAGTGTTGATCAGCCCGTGGGCATCTAACTTCAGTGAAACTTGCGAGATGATGAATTATTTTTCTTCAGGGTAGCTAAACTGATTTCTGCAAAGCTGACCTCTGTAACTGAGGAGGAGTTCCAAGTCAGCTTATGTGTCTCGATGATATTGAGGATGAACATTGATGGAAAATATACTCATTTGTTCATAAAAATAACATCCTAGCAAAATATTGGTGTGCTATAACCTCTTTGGATGTACAAGAAGTGATATGAGTAACACAGTGTGCTCAGTAACTGCATATCAATTGCAAAAATCAGTAAATCTATTGTTTAGACCCACGAAAAAGGAAATCGGCTTCTCGTCAAGTTCCCTGTGAAGTGGGTGACACAGCTGGTGTGAGTTTAGCCCAGATGCATAATTATGTGTGTCATATAGGTGGAAGATTTTAAAGGGAGTCTGTCATCCTTCCACTTCAGTAATGAAATAGTTTTAAGTACAAGCATGTGCTGAGCACCAGCATGCAAGGAGACTGTACGTAGAAAAATACCCTTTGATGTTATTTTATTTAGCTTGAGTTGATTGTGTATTTTTCACACTATTGCAGTGTGTTTGCACAACCAATAAGGACACCAGAGTTACTATTCTTGTTTATTGAATAATTCATATCAAATAAACACTTTTGGAAGTCTGACCACAGAAAGTAAAAGCATTCCTTTGAGAGGAGAGAAATCAGAAATCCTCACTGGAAGGGAAGGATCTCTTCTTGCTTTATTATTAAATGCCAGAGGAGAAGGCAGGATTTCAAGTGGCATGACTGAAGTGTGGACACCCCAGGGTGGGAGTTCTTGTGTGGGCTGTACACAGTCAGGGGTGTCAGAATGTGTGCTTGAGATGCTCAGGGATGCATTAACCGTTTGCACTCTGTAGACTCTTAGGTGGAAGAGGGTTTTGCTGTGCCAGTTCCAAGACAAACTATGAAGTCACTCATTTATTTTGTTCCAGTTGAAACTGTTCCTGTCTCTCTGTAGTGCTTACTGTCTGGACAGATTGTAGTGTACAAGGACTCGGGTCTCCAGAATGTTATCATTTAGAACTGAAAACCTGCTCTATTTAATTTTGAAACAATTGGCATATGTTCTTTTTTCTTCCTCACTATTTACTGATTTCACTGATGTGAGAGGAAACCATATAATTATTCTCCTTCAGTGGCATCACAACAGAAATTTAAGAGCCTGTTTTATTCATTTAGGAACACACAGTTGGATTATTTTGGGGTCTGGGCTCCTAAGAAAATAAGCACTCTTCCTAAAGTGGGGGAATTGAAGATTCTCAGTACTTGCCTGTTCCATTCAGATGGGTCCTTTAGTTCCTTTGCTCTAAGTGTGTGCTCTAATGACAAAGCCATTAACTTGGATGGGAGCATTAACACTGAAAGGTAGGTGCAGAGGTCAGCAGCAGGAAGCCAAAAAGGAGTGAATGGGATGTTTTGGTGATCTGGCAGTTTACTTCACCAAATGCAAGTGCTGCACAGTTATGTTCTCATTCCTCTGTTTCACTTTCCCATGCTGATCTCTTTCCTGGGTGCTGACGCTTTTCTTCTACCCTGTCTCTGCTAACATCTTCTACTAAATCAAGCAACAAGCTGCCTTTGTGACAAGTGAATGACTCCTGAAAGTTGCAGGGAGCTGTGTCATCTGAGCTGTCAGAATTCCAGTGCCTTTTTCCAGGATGCTGGCGTTTCTCACCATATAGGTCTACCTCATAATTCCAGCCTCTTTTGCTCGGACGCTGGTGCTTGTACATCGGATATCTTCTGCCTGGATGCTCTCTTTTGGATAGCTCATTCATGGAGGTTAGCTGTGCCCTAGGGCTGTAAGCCGACTGATCCAACAGTGACTTTCTGCCGGGAGGCTGTTGCCTTTTCAGCTCCAGATAGACATCAAGGTTGTCTTCCATCTCCCTTTTTCCTGGATGTTGTCTCTTCTGAATGTCTCCATAGGATGTCTCTTCCTCAACATCTCTTTTTCCAGGATGCTGTCTCTTCTCCAGGTTACTTAGGTACTTTTTCTCAGGATGTTGTCTTTTGGAAAGCCATTGTAGCAGAGGGGCATTTGATTCTGTCCGAGGAAAAAAATAAGATTAATAAAACCCCATAATCCTCCCTAAGGAAGTTGTGATAGGAATTTGTGGAGCAGGATCATAATCTGTTGCTTTTTGAAAGCCAACTCAGTATTTTCAGCTACCAGTCATAATACTATTAGTATCTCTTACTCATTCTTAGGCTCTTTTTAATATTTCAGTGCTTGGATCAACACAACCAATTCTCAGCCTTGATGTGAAGAGGGAGAATGGCTTATCTTGTGGGCACTTGGGGCCAGCTCATCTTCCACTCTGGAAGGGCCCAGTGCTCCTATTTGCTGGCAGGCACCCTGCGCTGTTTCTTGCAATCCCTGAGTCTGATCTTCCACTGCTGTGACTACTGGTAGCAGAGCATCTACAAGGTGGGAGGTGCAGACACTGTAGCAGCCTCTAGCATTCCCAGTCATGGAAAAAGCCCACCTCTGTTGGGAACCAGTGGATCGAGGCAGTAGGTGAAATGGCAGCACCCCCTCCTCAAATTGACATTAGGTACAGGGTCACAGCTGCAGAATGTCCTTCATGGGTCCTCTTAGAGCTTCCCTAGGAGAGCACCTGCTGAACAAGCAGATTTTCTGTGACAGGCTTCTACCTTTTTATTATGCAGTAGCTGCTTAGTGATAGTACAGCCTTTCCTGAGCAAAGAGATCTTAGAGAAGAAAGCATCTGTGAAGAGCTATCTGTCAGTGTATTGCAGCAGCCCTCTTATCCTTCTCCTCCCCTTAGTTCCAGTGCTAAGTATGAACATTAAGACCTGGAAATCATACCTTGGATCTAATGATCTCTGTCAAGTGCTATGCCACCACCAAATGGGTGTCCCCAGTGAGATATATACCTTTATTAATCTCTTCCTTTTCAGCTTTCTTGAGGACAGACTGAAGAATGAGGCTTTCAGATCTCTGAAGGATGTCATCCAGGGGAGTTTTTCCCATGTTCTCACTCTCCTCTGGAAGGAGATGTCCCCCGTTGAAGCAAACACCACACAAGGTCAAGCAGAGGAGTAGCAGTGGCAGCTGGATGGCTGGCATTGTGGGACAGGGATTCCTGCAACTTCCATTGGACAGAGAACAACAGGGGAGGAGGATGGAGCAAGCAAACCAAGCAATAACAGCAATATTTCCAGACACTGAAAAACAAATATGCCACTGCTGCAGGGATTGAAGTCTCTTAGGGTCTTTCCTCGTTTCTGTAACTAACCTCTCAGTTTGTTTTTTATCATGCAAAGCATCTAAATTCTTCATAATTAAAACCAGGTAGTTGTTCATTTTTATGGCAGAATAAATATGATATGAACTTCCTGAGGCACACGTGATTGTGAAAAACAGTGATCTTACTCTGCCTTCTGCCAAGAGACAAACATAATTTCCCCCTTCAACACTGTATGCACAAGGTATAGACATCTACACTTGCTATCTCCATCAGGCAATTCCCTTTGCTAAGAGTTAATTTTAAAATGATACTGAGATTAGCAGCACTTCCAGTTCATCTTTAGTTAAAGCCAAACCTAATTAATCCACTAGTTTTTTGCTGTCTTTTTCTATAAATTTGTAGTATCCATGTGCCTGGGTATTTGTCAGGCTAAGAAGACAGCTATGCTCTGTGTGGCAGGGAGATTTCTTGCATGGAAAGAAATGAGGGAACTACCTTATATTTTTTTCAGAGACATAATAATAATTGTATCCTCTATTACCTCTTGCCAAGTGTTTTCCTATTTCTTCTAGCTAGCTCTGAATTCCTAACATGCTTAGGGATTTATTTTACAGTAAGCAGAGTTCCTTCAGTAGAATGAAATGCATCTTTAATACTACTATAGCAGTCATTTAGCTTAATTATGTCTTCAGAACATAAAAGAAATGCACAATTTTATGAAGTCCTACAGATTTCCCAAATAGAAAATGAGTTCATTACCTTTTTTATTGGCAGGTTTTTATCAGTTCTGATGAAATCCTTGAGTTACAGCCCTACGAACATCACATAGACAATTTGACTCAGAGCAATCTTTAGACAGAAATGTAAAATCTGCTAAAAAGGAAATTATTTGATAAATTACCTGATTTGTAGTTTCAGATTTTTGCTTGATGCATCTGCCAAGTCCTTTAAAGCTGTTTGTGCACCTGAGCTTCAGTTGCCCTTTTGCTGCTGCAGGCACACGGAGTGTCCAACAGAAGCGTTGCCGTGTGCTCTCTGCACAGCTCACGTCTCTGCACTTACAGTGTACTGCCTCTGGACCCTTTATGCAAACAGCTCTGAGGTAATTTAGGGGATATGATGTGATGTGGTTTTTTTTTTTTGGTTTGGTTTTTTTTTTTTTTTTTTTTTTACTGCTCACAGAGAGCTGCATTTGAATGCATTTTAAGATTCACACGGTTATCTGCTGGCCTCCATGTATCCATGCTTGGCTCCCAGAAACCGTTATTTTCCCGTTCTCTACAGAGATTATGTTGAACTTTATGTAACTCAGCATAAAGAAAAGGAGGTTTTCTTTGCTTAACAAAACTAAACTTGTTTGTCCTCTATTAAGCAAGTGTTTTGGAGTAAAAGCAGAGAGGTAGGTAATTAATTAGGCTAGGGAAGAAAGACAATGGCAAAGATATAAGGGAATAGATTTAAATATGTGTATACCATGGGTTCTTATTCTGAATGACACTATACAGTTTCTGGCTCACAGTTCCATACTTTTTTGGCATATGCTTCCACAAAAAGTATTTTAGAATATGAGGTGCATAGCATTAAATATTAAAACATGTTTATGTTGCTGCTATGAGCTTCAAAAATCATTATACTGTTGTGACTTGAAATAAGACTCCCTGTCTTTAACCTGTTGTCTACTTAAGATACTGCTGCACACAGTACTGCTCATACAGGGGGGACAACTCTTTGGCATTTCCTAGGCGTAGTAACTCCATAAGGTCTCTCAGGTGTGACACCTGAGTTTAAACAGTTACTGTATTGCCCTATAAATGAAAGTGGGCATTGATGAAATGGGAAACTGCCTGGTTTCATTCTCCTTAAAATCTGCTTCTTGACACTTTTGAGCTTACTTTTAGAGAACATGTGTGAAGTACTGTGTTATAATTACATCCCCATGCAAAGTTCCTCAGCAGATGCAAAATTATATTCACAGTGCAATGGCCAGGGCTTGCAGTCTGGCCAGCTTTTCCTCTTTGCTCAGATTTATTCTATCTTATTTTGGACTCAATTAGTAGAGTTTTAATGCTTTGTTTAAAGGAAGAAACTTAAAATTCAGCACCTCAAAGAGTCGGGAGTTTTAAAGAAAAATGTCCTTTTTCTATTTCACAGCTGGAAAACTGTCTGATTTTAATATGATATTCTTTCTTTTAGCGTTCTGTTTTGCTTTTTTCCAGCTACATTTTTTTCAGTTTCATTTTCCCTACCGGTGATTTTTCTGTTTAAAAGATTTCTGGAGGTTTGTTTTATAAGTGTAAATGTTCTTTCCTCCCCCTCACTGCACAATTACTCATGGCACTGAAATGAATTCATGGGTAGGAGGGAGAGTTTGTTTTCTCAAGCTCCAGAGTGTTCCAAGCTATACTTTTTTGTCTTGTAACAAATGCATTGACGTCCCAGACTTGCCCAGAGCTTGTGTCAGCACAGGGTTTGGCTCCCAGTCCACATCTAAGTCTGTGGTAGGTTCCAGAATTGCACAGAGTGTGTACAGCCACAATGATCTTCAAATGCTTTATTATTAGACCCACAGTATAGTTTTACAAGGGAGGCAAGCCATCAGGAGTACAAACCTTTCTTAGGCCTGAGGAAATGCATTCATATCTGAAAGTTTGTCTCTCCTCTTAGAACTAAAAAAGGACTTGTGACCTCCCAGAACTGTCAGCTTTTCATGGCAATAGATGTCCCTACAATAGAAGATATTATACCTAATCTACAAACCTTGTATTAAATATTAATCATTGCTGGAGGCAGGGTTCCAAGCAACTGTCTGCTAGTCCCCAAAATTCATTTGCTAAGTAAATGGATCTAGACAGTACTGAGTGGATGTAATGACACGTGAAGGAGGCTTGTGAAATGCAGCCCACTGTGGTCACCACCAGTATTAGCAAAGGGATCCCTTTGTGTAGACATACCCAGCCAGGGGGGCTTCACTGTGGGCAGCAGATCAGCTTATCATAGCCCAGCTGGTTTTGCTGCAAGTCATCACAAAATCAAAACCCTTGAGGAATAATAAGGACAGCTTTCCTCTTCGTTTTCATTAGCTGGGAATATAAAATCTAGGAGTGGAAACGAAGGTAACTGGTCTATCATGCTCTGGTTCTTCCAGCACTGAGCCCCCACCACAGTACTTCTCTTGTTGCCTAGTGCAAGAGTCTGTAGTGGTAAACACTTGTTTGTGATGTGAGCTCTGAGGCCTTTTGGGGGAGAGCTTTAGTTAGAGCCAGGTGAAGGAACTGGCCTGGAGAATCTGGTGAAATTATTAGAAGCTCTGCTGGCTGATGTTGAATAGCACTTTAAGCATGACCTGAACATGGTAAGGACATGTAAAGGATTCCTTTTGAAGGCTGTGTAACCTTCAATTGACACCTCCTTCTCAAAAATTCCAGAAATGGCAAAACCTTCTGCTCTGACTGTAAGGCCCAGACTTTCATAGTTTTGCAAACATAAAAGTGTTGAAGCCTAATTTTTTGAATTCATTAAAACTATTAGAAAACCCTTTGAGGAAACTTAATATATGGAGAGATTAGGCCTTCTGTTTTAAATAATGAGTAGGATGAGTGTTGAAGGAGATTGAGAACATTTGTTTCTTTGTGAGGAAGCCCTTAATAGAATTACTGAGTAAATTCCACATGGAACACATACACAGCTCCCCTCATCAATTTCAATCCAAAAAGGGAACTATTATATTAGAAGGAAAGGGCAGTATCCCACATATCATTAAAACTGCTGCCAAAAGGTGTATAAATAACATGTTGCTTGTCTCGGCTAAATAGTTTTATTGTTCCATGAGGAAGCAAACCCAAAGCATTATGACATTAATGCCACATATTGGTTTACTGACAGATTTTTCAATATTAAACAGCATATTATGCAGCCAAAACTTGACAGGCTTAATTGTATACTTGAGAGTCAGACTAACTCACAGTTTATTCTTTCTGGGATGGTGGCAGTTTGGAATTAAAGATCTCAATAAATTCATTGTAGTGATTCTTTATTTTGTAATTATCTCCACAATGTTTATGCGGGATCATTTCTATGGTTTTCTAGTCAAGTGAGCCCCGTGATTTGGGAAGAAAATTGCCATCATCAGAAAGAATATTTCTGTGCCCTGATTCTTGTTTCAGGCACAATCCAGGATCTTTCAAAACAAATAATGTCACTAAATGAAACAAACATGGCTCTATGCCTCCAAGCACCAAAAAAACTTCCAGCTGCCCAGCCTGTTGTTTTTTCACAGCTGCTGATGACAAGACTCAAGATCTTGCCAAAATGCTATGTTTGAACTGGGGCAAGTTTCATCATACAGCAAGAATAGATTTGGAGAAATTTGATTTGGAATGATAGAAACCATTCCGCTTACTTTTCATAAGCAAGTCTGATTCACACTGTTAGGTAAATTGCAAAGTCAGTTGGATGGTTGTAGATAGAAGATCACTACTTCCATAGAAATTAAAGAAGTGACATAGTGATGTGTTTGCTCTGTGCCTGTCCCTTACACTCATTGCTAAGGCATACTAATTATGACAGAGAAGCCATAATTTGGTGTTAGAAATTTGTGAGGTAGAGTCGCTAAGAGATTTAGTGTTTGGAACCAGGTGTTTGAAAGTGCTGGTTTGGATTTTGGAGCCCACAATCCTCAGCTTGCAGCCAATATCCTGTCCAGTTCAGTAGGAGCAATCAGCACAGAGCATATTTGGGTAGTCTGCCTGCCAGTCCTGGCTGGTTCACTTGTCAGGTACAAGGCTCCAAAGCTCCTGAAGTCTTGACACAGATGGTGCATCCCCTCTGATTGGGAATTGGAGAGCACAAGTAAGAAGAGGATGTAAAAGCAGAATGAAAAGTTCCAGAACTGTCCTTTGTGCCTCACTGTAGAACATCATCCTCTCAAAATTTAGATATTTATATAGCAGCTTTTAAAATTAAAGAAGTTTATATCTCATTGTTGCTTTTGGCTGTTGTGAAAGACAACTGTTCATTTAAAATTATTCTGCAAAGTGGCTTTAAGGATGCAGCACAAATGTGATTTACCCTAAACTTGTCTATGTTGATGTGCTAAGAAAGGGAAATGGGCCCGTGGCAGGACCACCTCAGCAAGGCAGATGTGTTTGTGCCTATCTATACACAACACCTAAGAACAGCTTTTCTACTGGAGGAGCATCCTGGAATCAGATGTAGAGAGGAGTTTTGAACAGGAATCTGGTTTAACTAGCAAATTTAACTTCTGGTACAAGTCATGTCAGCTGATCTGGTTGAAATAGGTAACAGTTCAGGTATTGCTCTTTCTCCTCAGGTGTTCCTGTCTGCCTGTGATGATGAATGTGTGTTATGCTGGATTTTACCAATGAACTGTTCCTGTCTTTTTTTCTAGTACCTTTATCTTTCTTAATAGTTACTAAGTTGTTTGGTCTAATCATTTTGTGAGGGCTTAAATTTGCTGACCATGTTCCTGCAGTAAGATTAGACATTTTATCTTTTCAGCTACTGATTTTAAGGGTCCTGTAGCACAGCAACAGTGAAGATCAGAATCCTGTTGTCCTAAGTACTATGGTGAAGTAAAATCTGAAGCTGTCTTCCCAAGAGAGTTAGAATGAAATCTAGGTGTATATGCATACACCTCTGTGTGCACCTACACCTATCATACCTCTACACATGCACCTGGAGGTGTATGAAATGATGAAGTGATAGGGTGGAGTAATCATGTCAGTTGCGTTGGCCATAAATATAATATTTCAAGAGTTTGGGTAGCTGTAAATCAGCATCAAGCTAATCAGGATCAGGTTACAGTTGATTTGTGAGCTTTGCTGCAGTGTTGCAAAAGGATGTGAAAGAAAGAAGATAATAATTTTATCCTGACATGGATTTCCTCCCTTGTGTAAGAAAAGACTTATAAGAAAGGTGGTCACTTGCCATTACCAGAAGGATAAAGACCTGCAGGTTTTGCTGTCTGATTCCAGCACAGACCATTTATAGGAAGGTCTTAGCAAATATTAATGATACAGTTTACTGTTGCTGGTATTGTTCATTAGTCTCACTGTGTCTGCAGGGCACATGGCTACAGGAATTTTTACTCCTGTCACTTACAACCCTTACTAATGATACCAGTGAAACTGGAAGCTGTTACTTAGAATCCAAGCCTTCACTGCAGCAAATATATGGATTTGTGGCACCAGAGGTGTGGCTGGAAGTCAACTGGAAAGTGCTACTACCTGTACTTGACTAACCACAGAAGCCAGCAGAGATCTGATATGCTGCCATGTGTGCCTTGTGTAGAGCACAGTAGGTTGGGAGTCCTTTCTTTGGTGGATGTGTGAATTACCTGGTCAATATGAGGGAAGTTCATGGAGTACTCAGTATAGAACTGCTCCCTTGCCCATCGTGCACAGTTGTTTGGATGGAGCTTAATGTGCAGCTGTTAGACTTGGAGGGGGAGGAAGGTCTCCACAACCAGTTGCTCAAGTCAATTTTCATATTGTACTACGAGCTACATAACAACAATGACCTTTATCTAATTTGCACCTTTATAACTTTCATAGTCATTGTAATAATGATAGACTCTTCCATGGGTGCTTAATGGGTTTGTTTACGAGCAAACAACATAAAGTGAGAACCAATAGGTATTCCAATGCCATTTTGGGGGCAGGGATTGCAATTATCCAACAAATACTAGACATTGTTCTTTATGGGGCAATAAAGGCACACATGGGGTCAGTGAGGTATCTGCTGAGACCAGGAGTAGTGTTGATTTTTAGAAATGGCTTCTGTGATTTTCTTGTGGATTTCTCTTCACATCAGTCCGGCTGGCAGACTCTGTGCATCCCAAGGGAAGCTGAGTGAATGCACATGTAGCACTGGAGTAGAAGTTCCTTGAGTCATTTAACACCTGCTTCTGCTGAGAAGACTGTGAGGCACGAAGTCTGTATGCCTCTCAGGTTTTGTGTCATACTCTTCCCCTGGGTGTTTTCAGCTAAGCCTGAACATGAACAAAGATACATTTAAAAGTAGCTGGAGAATGGTTTGCAGATGCAAACTACAGCATGTATGTTGTATTTTCCTAAGCACCAAGCTGGGAGACCACAGGGTTATTTGGTTAGAATGGAGTCTAAGAGCTGAGTTGATTTTGTTTCTGTCTCTTACATTGAGTTGCTCTGTGATTGTCAGTGACTCATTGAAGCAAAAATCCAACTGTAGTTAAAATCAGAGTCAGACTTTTCATAGATGGTAACTGGAATTAAGTAAGCCCTTAAATATCTGAGTCTTGTGTTCCTGTCCACAAATAAGCTATAGTGATACAATACAGAGAATTTTGATCCTTGTGATGTCACAAATCATGCTGCTTTAAAAATCATGACAAGAGAAGTAAAAATTGTTATTTATAGTTTGTTGGGGTTTTTCCTAGGGAGCAAGTAGACTTCACCAAGCCCAGTGAGCGTGTCATGCAAATTTTAGTAAAGAAAATGGTGAATAGAAAACTCGTGTTTAATTAGACTCTGGTGAAGCTTTGGTGTGGTCAATTGTGACAAAACCACAATTGTATATCGTACATATATTAAATATCAGCAATTTCACAGGATTCTTTACTATTAAAGGCTGATGCCTTTAATAAGCAGTTTTCTCCTCCAGATTTCTTTCTTTCCTTGTTGAAGCTGCTGTCAGATTTGAAACGTTCTGTGTTGACACCTAAATGGTGTGATGGAATTCTAGAATGCACTCCTGGAACGGCTGGTGATAGTCTTCCTTGAATGTGGTACAAGAGAATGCAGGGTTTGGAATTACTTCTAAAGGATGAAAAAAGGACATTTATAAAAGCAATCCTTTTGTTAAATTTCCTCTGTGATGATCTGTAGGTACCCTAGCAAATGCTTACACATCTAGAAACTGTAAGAAAAGTAAAGCAATTAGAAAAAGTAAAAAAAAAAACCCTCTTGGAAGTTGCTTTCAGACCTGCATTTCCATGAGTGATTTAGAGACCGTAATGGAAAATGCAAAGTTGAAGCTTTCATAACATTATATTTTATAGCTTTGATTCAAAAATATGAACCTATATTTTGACATTTGAAATAGCTTATCAAGACAAAGTAACTGATAGACTGTTTTTGAAATGATCCCAACAATAATCTGTGATTATTTTTGAGCTTCTGCTGGTCATGTTGAGTAAATGAAGCTTAGGTTTTATTGCTTGGGCAAATTATGAAAATGCCACGGATTGCCTGATAAGTAGGTAGTGCTTTTGATCACTAGCTGTACTTACATATTACCATTGTCATTTGGATAACAAATTATCCCTAAGACAACACCAGGGTACTCCAACTGACCTTTTACAACTACTTGTGCTTTTATTGAAAAACAGTAACTCCATCTTCACTGGAATCACTTTCAAATCTGCTTGGGGCCGGGTACAGAGCAAAGCATTTGCATGGGATGGAAGAAGGCATGTACCAGTTTTCTTTACTTGAAGGTACATAGCATTGGTCAATACAGCCTGTAATGAGGAACTGGAAATCACTGCTAGATGAATGCTAAGTTAAGGATACCTCCATCTGTGAGTCTGTTACATAGTTCAGCTGGAACTGGGCTATATTAAGTGTTTCAAATCTCTAGCTGAAGCTTGCTTCTCTCAGCAATGGTCCAGCTGCTCTTTAGCATGGTGCAATGAAGAGAATCTGGAGACTTCAACCCAGCAAATTGCCCTATCCTTAGTTCTGAATGCCTTTATTGTCTCTCTGATGGGCAGGAGGAGCTCTGCCCTATTTAAGCACAAGATCTTCACAGAATTCTGCAAAATTAAAAGTTCTGTACATCCCTTATAATTTCTGCATATGAGCACATCACCTCAGGTTCAGGATCTGACAGGTTTTCCAAAGACATTTTTGTAAAGTAAAAACATGTTTGAAGGCTCCTGCATCAAGATTGGTGTAAGATCTTGCATAAATTGAAGAATAGAGATAATCTTGCAGAGATCCATTTTGAAGTGTTTACATTATTTCTGTTTGCTGTCTCCAGTGTGAGATGGGTGCCTAACTCAGAAAAAAAAATGTGTGCAAGAGTACCAAGAGAAAGTGAAATTCTCTACTTAAAGTGCTAGAACCCAGTGTTGATGACAGGTAATGTGGATTTTGCCTTCTAGAAGCAAAACTTCACATCCCTCTATAGGGCCTGTAACTTGTCAGTTGCTGATACCCTGAAGAGTAGGCTTTACCTTGGTGTTAAATAGGGCATTCCACACAGCATAGGTGTAAAATGGCATCAAATCCAGAGAGGAGAGTCTTGCAGGGAGCATTTTCTGGCATGCAGGCTGCCTGGCACTGGCATTAACTCTGTCCCAGCCAGACCCAGTATAGTAGTGGTTACAGAGGAGCTCTGAACTATATGTAAAAAGGGCTCTGAGTTAGCTTGTTCTTTCCCTTGTTTGGCTAAAGAAGGGAAAGTTTTGCCAGTCAAGACAGGTACAATGTGCTCACTCTGTAGCAAACTTAAATTGCAAGGTTATTAAGTCCTTTTCAGCCTCAGGTAGCTACAGATGATTTAATTACAGGGTTAGTGATCTACAGTAGTAGTGAGTTTGGGACCTTATGAGGCAAAACAGTATCTGATTCCAAGTAGATCATGGTTTATTTGGACTTCTGCTTCAGAATATGGACTCCAAGGTAATATAGTCTGGACCTCCCTACTTAAAAAATTGAGCAGACAACAGGTTCTGCAGACTACAAGTTTTGTTACCACTAACTTCTGTTCTTAGATTTCTCAGCTGCCTGACAAATTGACAACACAAAAAATTAAAACCAATGTAATGACAGTGAATTTACAGTTAAGTGGTGACATTTTCAAAGGGTTATCTTTCCCATTTAAAGGCAAAGGAAGTAACCAGGTTTGCTCAAGTAGTTGTTGTCTTGGTTGCTTTGGTCCTTTGAAGATCTGATAACATATGCAACAGTGGCAGCTTCTAGGCACCAGGTACTGTCCTCTTTTTCTGGCTGTGAGAGCACAAGCAGAGCCCTACTGTTGCGTGTGAATCAACTTCAGCCCTTGAAATTGTATACATGTAGAGTAAGTTTGTTATTTTAGCACAATTTAAGTGCTATCTCCTAGGAACCCAAGTGAAAAGATTATAAGTTAAATGAGTGATATTGTGTCATCTTACTTGATATTGCCAGAGGCTGCTAAAAGGGCTTTGTTTATTTAATGTTTATCTACTTCAGAAAACATATTAATGTCTGAGCCACGTAAGGAAACCTGGTCTGACTGTGAGAGTGGGGGTAGAAACTGTGAAGGGGCCTCAGTCCCAGATCAGGTGGTGCAAGTGTGAATGCCAGAGTGGCTCCTGGGTGGTCAGACAGGGAAGTTTCCTCAACACTGCTCAGAGGGTTGTACCTGCAGGTGCTGCTGTGCTGTTCAGAGCCCAGTGAACCAGAGGGGAGCTATAGCTATCCTATTATCTTTAACTGGTATAAAGTAATATTGTCCTTGTGTTATTGAATTTTCAGCATCTAAATGATGATAGAAATTTTCCAACCAGATGTACTTTCTTCAGGATCCTTGTAGATGTTTCTAATCAACGTGACTGTGCCTGAACATCTTTGTCTCAATTCTGTAGCAATTCTCCTGGTACTCAGGAGTGTAAGAGTTTAGGCTTGACTTGTTCAAACTTGTATTTGTCTTATTCCAGTAATATTAACACAGACCCTGTAGCCTGTCTAGCAATGGGAACCGAGCACAAATAACAAACAGTTTGTGTTTTTAAAGAGACTTACATATCCAACTGTGGAAAAACAATCAATGACCATTTAGGTGCTTCTGACTGAACAAGATGTCTTTAAATTAAGTCTCACATCTCATATGAGACTTGGAAACAAGAACACTCTGACTTCCTAATGTAGCCACTGAAGAGCAAAGAAAGAAGTTTGAGTTGTTTGGCCAGGTGACATGTCTGCTTCCACCAGGGGTCTTCAGCAGGGGAGCCTTTTTCCTTTGGGCATCTGTCACAGGGAAGAACTGCCTTTAGGGGAGCAGAAAGACTGGGGAGAAAACTAAAATACTCAATTGGTGACCCTGAAATTAAGCAGCAGTTGGTGATAATTTTCTGATATTTTTCTTCATTCAAAGAACTCACTAGTTTTAGAAGGAATTGTGGTGTAAGAGTTGGAGCACAGTTACCCAGCTGGAGGTGCTGAGAGTAGAATTGGGGCAGCTGGTGTTAGACCAGTGTCATCTGAGTCACTGTAAACCATAATCAGATCTAATTGCACACAATCACTGAAAAGACACTCTCATTCCTTTTTCTTCCTATCCACACTGTTCCAAATTCATGCTTGCATAAATTGTAGGGACTGCTCAGCCCCAGTTGATTTAATTCAGCATATGATCAAATGTATCAAGAAGGGTCAGAATTTGGCACAGAGATAGACATTCCCATGACAAAGACAGAAATGATACTCTGCTTTCATCCTGATGTAATAAGAACTGCTTCTCAGTGCAAGTAATTCTAGAATGGCAACAATTGTGTTGTTGATCTTTGCTTATTTTGTCAAGGGTGGGCGCGATGTTATCTGCCTTTTTAGAAAGACACAAATAAGCTAAATGTATTAGTATTAGGAATTAAGAGCCTCTTGAATCTGCTACTTACCTGAGCCATGAAAGGGGAGCTGCCAAGTTGCTCTCATAATTATCAAAAAGTTAGATCTTGTATGGAAATAAGAGCCAAAGTGATTAAGAATTCATTTGCAAAGGAAGCAAAGATTACAAACTTGTTTGTTTTCTCACACCTGCTCTCCACTTTGGCAGTACAATAAAGCAAGGCATAGTTAATGCACTTTTCCCCAAAATTATTAATGCACTCAGGGGAATATGACTGGCTGAGGCTTTGGAGATCACACAGCCGTTTGCCCAATTATACCTAATGACAACAATTTGTTCCAGCAAAATGTGTCTATTCTTTGGTAGGTTACATTTCCTCTCAGCCTTTTACTTATTGACCCAGTAATACCTCATGCAGAACAAACTTCTTTGTTGGCAAGTCATGTTTATGAAAACAGAAAAATCTTTTATGTTACATTTTTAACATCTGACCAAGTCAGTGAGAGGAAAAGCTTCCTGTATGGAGCATGACAAATTTTTGTGATTTTTGTAAAACGAAGCAATAAGCCAAATATCTGTATGGTTTGGGCTGTACAGATAATTCATGTTCTGTGTTCACTGTCTCTTTCTGCTTTGATGTCATAAAGCATCTTAAACTATGTCTGCATTACATAGCACTTAGAGTAAAAGATCAGTTTAATCTTGTACTCCAAGTATACTCAGTTCATTACAGAAAATGAGATGTTTGCTTAGCAAAGCTGCAGCATCATGAAGCTCAAGGCATATTTACTTGTTTTCTTTTTTTTTTTTTTTTTT